>WNGS01009631.1:14758783-14772019 GCA_020271785.1 Procambarus virginalis
GCGTGCAACGAGAGAGAGAGAGAGAGAGAGATGAGAGGAGAAGAGAGAGAGAGAGAGAGAGAGAGAGAGAGAGAGAGAGACGAGAGAGTAGTACTTAAAAAAATTGAAGTCTAGCTTCTAAAGTAGAGGCCTAGCGTCTTAAGAAGAGGTCTAGCTGCTAAAGTAGAAATCTAACAAATAGAGGCCTAGCGTCTAGAGGCCTATCGTCTAGAGGCCTAGCGTCAAGAGGCCTAGCGTCAAGAGGCCTAGCGTCAAGAGGCCTAGCGTCTTAAGAAGAGGTCTAGCTGCTAAAGTAGAGGTCTAGCATCTAGAGGCCTATCGTCTAGAGGCCTTGCGTCAAGAGGCCTATCGTCTAGAGGAGTATCATCTAGAGGCCTAGCGTCCAAAGTAGAGGCCTCACGACACTGGTGTGTTCCCACACACCGTCTACACTTCAAGTGTACCACATTGGGAGATTTCACACCTGCCAATATCTTATCTTGAAATGATTTCGGGGCTTAGCGTCCCCGCGGCCCGGTCCTCGACCAGGCCTCCTTTTTGTTACCCCCAGAGGAAGCAGCCCGTAGCAGCTGTCTAACTCCCAGGTACCTATTTACTGCCAGGTAACAGGGACATCAGGATGAAAAAAACTTTTTGCCCATCTGTCTCCGACACCACCGGGGATCAAACCCGGTACCTCAGGACTACGAATCCGAAGCGCTGTCCACTCAGCTGTCTGGCGCCCTTCCTATGTATAATCCTTCCTATAGTTTAGAGCATAAACACCGTCGTTACTAAATACGGTAACAACAATATTATAGGTATATTTGATCTTATAAGGCTCAGAATATAAAGTGAATTACATCCACATAATGTAATAATGTGAATTTTATGCATTTATGTTGCCCAGTTTTGTGCAATAGGACGGCGATCGCGTCTCATACCTGGCAATACCTCTGGGCGTTAAACACATACCCAGAGAGTATTAACTCGAGTACCCATATATATATATAACTTCGAGCAATAACTCAGGGTATGTGTTATTTCTGGGTATCACCTCTTGAACTTTAAGTTCAAGAGGTGATTAAGTTTTTTAAGGTGTTTCAAGTATTTTAAGACTAGTGGAGTCCTCTGCGAGCTCATCCCCGTCTTTCTTCAGTCTGATCAACCGATCTATTGTGGAAAGTCTCGTCCTAATGTAACTGCATTAGCGAGGCCTGTGATATATATATATATATATATATATATATATATATATATATATATATATATATATATATATATATGTGTGTCTTAGCAGCTCTATCATTTTCATATTTCATCCCCCCCATCATCCACCTCATTCCAAGACATCATTATGAGGGTTTCTCATACTTTCTTGGTTCTCTCATTAATTGTGGCTTGCTGTTGTCTTTGTTTTGTTGTCCTGAGGCATTGTTTGTTGAACAATGGACTGTTAATGTGTGTGTGTGTGTGTGTGTGTGTGTGTGTGTGTGTGTGTGTGTGTGTGTGTGTGTGTGTGTGTGTGTGTGTGTGTGTGTGTGTGTGTTTGTTTCAGATGATGAGTCACAATAACGAGGCTGAAGAATGTTGACCACACCACACACTTGGAAGACGACACGACCTCTCTCGTCTCATCACAATCGACTAGATAATGGTCCAGGACGGACCGAAACGTCTTCGTCTTTTCACTTTCTGGTGTGTGTGGTCTGGCCAACATACCTTCACGTTCAAACACCGGTCCCCACCAACACTCCTCTGCTCACTACTAATCGTCCTAACTTACAAGCATCTTTCATTTTATTCAACATTTAAACACAGGGAGTGGGGGACACTAGAGGACACAAACACAGGGAGTGGGATTAATATACAATGGTTCGAAAATACGAGCAATGTATTTTAAAAATACTTGCTTACTTTATAGAAATCCTAAAACTTTCGACTAAAGTTTTATATTTTTTGTTTACAAAAGTGGATTCGGACAGACAACTTCAAACAACCGTTAGCAGGCTTAAGAGCTTTCTATTTCCTTAGCTGATGGTAACGATTATCATACTAGCATTCCCTGGAACAAGACCCGCTAATCGATTTACAACCAAGTACCCAGTTACTGCTGGGTGAGCAGGGGCGAACAGTTAAGGATTGGTGACCAGTACATTCTCATTTACTATGACTAACCCAGACCAAATATTCGTAAGGGTGGTCATATATAACACCAGAATTGCATACTTGGAAGTCTCCGGGCGGGCAGGCACTGACTTGCTGGTAGTGTCCTGTACACGCCAGCGGCGGCCAGCACCCGGGGACCTTGGTGCTATGAGCACCAGCTAAGTTCTAGCGTCCAGCTCATGCGCCCAGACCTCCACCATGTGATCATCCAGCCTGTTCGCTTGGTGGGGCCACTCCGTAAAAATCTAACCTTTTATACCATCCAGAACTTACGAACCAATGTATAGAAAACGTACATATTTGAGTCACTACTTACTATCTTGAGGTTATCTCGAGATGATTTCGGGGCTTAGCGTCCCCGCGGCCCGGTCCTCGATCAGGCCTCCTTTTTTCAACCCACCCCCCCTCTCCCAGGAAGCAGCCTGTAGCAACTGTCTAACTCCCAGGTACCTATTTATTGCTAGGTGAACGGGGACATCAGGGTGAAAAAACTGCCTATTTGTTTCCGCCTCCATCGGGGATCGAACCCGGAACCTCAGGACAGTACTAGATTGCATTTGTAACGCATGTTACGATAATGTAAAAAAAAAAAAAAAACACTTGAGAGGCTGGGGTTGGATAATGGAGGTTGAAGGCTGCTGTACCAGACGAGGAGACTAACGTGGAGATTCTCAACCAACAAAGCAGACCTGCGAGGCCGGATGCTGCCCTAGACGGCACACACACACACACATGGCGCAGTACTGCCTGGCACTATGCCCTCTCTTGTTCAGCCATCAGCTACCAGGATGGCTTCTGATTACATGCATCCGTCCATCACCTCTCGTGACGTAATGCACGTCTGCCTGCCCCAGTGTGTGTGGGGCCAGTACTGGCAGGTAGGCCCACCACGGAACGCTTACATGATCAGTGAAGGCTAACACCAGCAGGTAGGACGACTCGGGCTTTCTGGTGGAGGGACGGGCGTCGATTCGTGCGGGCTTCCTATTATCCGGTGGACTTGAACAGGCTTTCGGGAGGGCGGGATTTCGAGCTGGGGAATTTGGGCCAAAGAGGTTGTGAGCAGGTGGGTTGAGTGGGTGAGGTTATGGTCCGGCATGAGGGAAAAGGTGGGGGGCGGGCGGGCGGGCGGGCGGGCGGGCAGGCAGGCAGGCAGGCAGGCAGGCAGGCAGGCAGGCAGGCAGGCAGGCAGGCAGGCAGGCAGGCAGGCGGGCGGGCAGGCAGGCAGGCAGGCAGGCAGGCAGGCAGGCAGGCAGGCAGGCAGGCAGGCAGGCAGGCAGGCAGGCAGGCAGGCAGGCAGGCAGTACTACACAATCAACTCCAGTTTTCACATAAAAGTTTGGTAATAAATTGGATGCCGGCGCAAGTTCACAAATGACTGTCTTCGGCATCTAAGGACAAGGAACCGAAGTGACAAGATATATAGTCATAATAAAACAACGATTCATCTATGTATGTGTCTGTGGGAGTGAGTTGTCGTTCTTCAGACCCACCATCCAACTGGTGTAACAATTCTTTTCAAACTATAAATGTAGTTAACCTCCCCTAGTTCATTCTACTAGTTCACTATTCTCACTGCTCTAAGGCTCCCCCCTGGTTCTTCTCAAGCGGTGTCAGGTTTAATTATTTGAGTCCATGCTCAAAAAAGTTCAGCTCTCTCTGAACAGCTGTTCCGGTCTCGTGTATACCCGAACGTACGGGGATACCCGAGTGGTCGTTTCTGTTAAAGTATCACTAATAGTGAGATTAGGTAAAGCGGTAGGTATGTGTGTGCTGAGCCGAAAACCTAGCACTGTCACAAATGCCACTTGGCCATCTCAACGAGTCATGCCAGGTACAAAAACCAGAGCTACTGTAAGCTGCCCTCTGCATGCCACACCCGCCACAAGCACTGCTCACTACTTGATACACAGCCTGATATCAGGTCGCGAGGAGTGCCGCATGTCCCACTTGAACGAGAGTGTGCCCATGGAAATGGGTGCCAACATCCGTCCTTTTCAACCTGGAAGCTCTCTCAAATGCACTGATCTGCAGGCAACCTTTTATCCTGATTCATGTCACTGCGTCAGAGCTTGGCCGCCTCAACACTCATTACTGCCAAGCTCGGACACGGTGTTCCTCACGGCCATGACTGAGAACAAATTAATCTTTATCCAGGTCACGCAGCGCCACACCTCCCCCCCACTCCTCTCCCCCATCTACGCTGGTAAACAGCATTTTTGCCCATATACATACTACATATTTTAGTTTAGATTAAGCATGTATCACTAGTTCTCATCTTGATACGAGTGATTATCTATTAACATAATATTTGGAAAATATACAAATTGTGTAATGTAGTCAGCTGTGGATCGTAGACGTCAGTGGCGTGCGTAAGAATAACCTGGAGGAGGAATGTATGGAGGAGAGCACGCTGAGGAGTGACACTCCTAGGGGGCGGGAGATGGCCCGCTGGGATTGCGCGAGGACTTGCGTGCGGGTGCAGGCCTGCCTGACGCCACACCTGCGCTGCCCAACACGCCCTTGATGCCGGGCACACCCTCGCCGGTCCTCTCACCAGGTGGCACTAAATGCTAACACCCACCTGCGCCCGGCCTCAAGCCCTGCACGGAATCCCAACGCCATCATTACATACGGGGGAGACCAAATTAAAATTGAGAGGCAAGTCCAAGAGTGTAGAGGACCGTGTGAGAGAAATGTTGATAAGTGATGAAAGACCTTTATCCGGATGGTGGGAGGTAGCGAGGCATGCAACATCATCACCACCACCAGTAACTGCAGCAGAACTAACAGTAACTGCAGCAGAACTAACAGTAACTGCAGCAGAACTAACAGTAACTGCAGCAGAACTAACAGTAACTGCAGCAGAACTAACAGTAACTGCAGCAGAACTAACAGTAACTGCAGCAGAACTAACAGTAACTGCAGCAGAACTAACAGTAACTGCAGCAGAACTAACAGTAACTGCAGCAGAACTAACAGTAACTGCAGCAGAACTAACAGTAACTGCAGCAGAAAAAGCAGGAGCAGCAGCTGCCACAACCGTCACCTGCCTTACACAACCCTCCCTGTGTTGATCTAACACACACACGCGCCCCAAGTTTTGTTGGTCTTGTTAAACATGTTCACTGCGAACTAAAAATAGTGTAGTGAGGCAAGTGTAGGAGTGAACTTGTTGCTATGTAGGTGTTGAACATTAATGTGAGGTGTGTACTGCCTCCTGAACCACCGTGAAGGTGACTTCGCCGGCCCGCACACACCACCACCGCCATGCACCACCACCACCTCCATCCATTTAACGTCAAATCAGACTTGCTAAATCTTCCGCCGCGGTGATGGTGCGCCGGGCTAGCGCACACGAGCAGCCAAGAGCGGCACGGGGTCAAGGCGGGCCGGGCAAGGCGCCGGGGAGTACCTGCACACGTCAATAATAAATGAATATAGCAGTAGGCACCCCTTGGCCGGCCCTGGTAGACTGCCTGGCGCCGGCACGAACGGCTGAAGCACCGAGCAAGAAGCACCCTTGCGTACTGGTGCACAAGGCCTCGTGTAGCGTGTGTCGAGGCGTGTACACTCACCCAGGGGGCATCCAACCCCCAAACTCCCCTCCCCCCTTACTCCTCGTTACGGCAAATTATTCACCGTCTCTTGATGACACACCTGAATATACCCTCAGCACGGGGCTAGCCGGCCCCAGCAGGCCTCACCTCAGCACGGGGCTAGCCGGCCCCAGCAGGCCTCAACCTCAGCATGAGGCTAGCCGGCCCCAGCAGGCCTCAACCTCAGCATGAGGCTAGCCGGCCCCAGCAAGCCTCAACCTCAGCATGAGGTTAGCCGGCCCCAGCAAGCCTCAACCTCAGCACGAGGCTAGCCGGCCCCAGCAGGCCTCAACCACAGCACGGGGCTAGCCGGCCCCAGCAAGCCTCAACCTCAGCACAGGGCTAGCCGGCCCCAGCAGGCCTCACCTCAGCATGAGGCTAGCGCCGGCCCCAGCAGGCCTCAACCTCAGCCCGGGGCTAGCCGGCTCCAGCAGGCCTCACCTCAGCACGAGGCTAGCCGGCCCCAGCAGGCCTCAACCTCAACACGAGGTTAGCCGGCCCCAGCAGGCCTCACCTCAGCACGGGGCTAGCAGGCCCCAGCAGGCTTCACCTCAGCACGAGGCTAGCAGGCCCCAGCAGGCTTCACCTCAGCACGGGGCTAGCAGGCCCCAGCAGGCTTCACCTCAGCACGAGGCTAGCCGGCCCCAGCAGGCCTCACCTCAGCACAGGGCTAGCCGGCCCCAGCAGGCCTCACCTCGACAAAGTGAGGGGTGTGCAGGAAGTGTGGTGCTGAGGGGTGAAGGACCCAGCAGGTCAAGTTTCTCCTGTCATGCCACCTCCCTCCCTCACCCCTCACAGCCCTCCCTCACCTCTCACTGCTGCTACACTCACAGCCCTTCCTCACATCTCACTGCTGCTACACTCACAGCCCTCCCTCACCCCTCACTGCTGCTACATTCACAGCCCTCCCTCACCCCTCACTGCTGCTACACTCACAGCCCTCCCTCACCCCTCACTGCTGCTACACTCACAGCCCTCCCTCACCCCTCACTGCTGCTACACTCACAGCCCTCCCTCACCCCTCACTGCTGCTACACTCACCTCCCTCCCTCACCTCTCACTGCTGCTACACTCACAGGCCTCCCTCACCCCTCACTGCTGCTACACTCACCTCCCTCCCTCACCTCTCACTGCTGCTACACTCACATCCCTCCCTCACCCCTCATTGCTGCTACACTCACAGCTCTCCCTCACCACTCACCACAGCCCATGCGTCACCAGCGGCATAATTATTTAACACCAACACTGGCGTGTGTGTCTCCAACACCACAACAACACCAACACTGGCGTGTGTGTCTCCAACACCACAACAACACCAACACTGGCGTGTGTGTCTCCAACACCACAACAACACCAACACTGGCGTGTGTGTCTCCAACACCACAACACCAACACTGGCGTGTGTGTCTCCAACACCACAACAACACCAACACTGGCGTGTGTGTCTCCAACACCACAACAACACCAACACTGGCGTGTGTGTCTCCAACACCACAACACCAACACTGGCGTGTGTGTCTCCAACACCACAACACCAACACTGGCGTGTGTGTCTCCAACACCACAACAACACCAACACTGGCGTGTGTGTCTCCAACACCACAACAACACCAACACTGGCGTGTGTGTCTCCAACACCACAACACCAACACTGGCGTGTGTGTCTCCAACACCACAACACCAACACTGGCGTGTGTGTCTCCAACACCACAACAACACCAACACTGGCGTGTGTGTCTCCAACACCACAACAACACCAACACTGGCGTGTGTGTCTCCAACACCACAACAACACCAACACTGGCGTGTGTGTCTCCAACACCACAACAACACCAACACTGGCGCGTGTGTCTCCAACACCACAACAACACCAACACTGGCGCGTGTGTCTCCAACACCACAACACCAACACTGGCGTGTGTGTCTCCAACACGTGGTGACGGGTGACTCTCCGGGTCGGGTGTCCAGAGGGCGGGCGGGAAGAGTCAGGTTGCCGGGGGTTATGGAAGAGGAGGGTAGCGCATAGGACATGGCATTCCCTCCCTGTGTGGGGGACCTGGGATCCACACACAAACACCCACACACGCAGACACACAAACATCCCCATTCACACATCCAGAACAAGTTAAGAGAGCTATACATTACCTTCTAAACCCCTGGACCTAACGTAACTCCTACTACCTCTCGGATCCCTACTTCTACGAGTAGGGTCTAAGACCTGAGAAATACATGCATTCCTTACCCCCCCCCCTCCCCATGTCATCACTATTCCTTAAACAAATCCTAACTATATGTGATGTGGACGAGGTGTAATGACGTCAGAATGATGTCATAATGATCATGCAAGTACAGATTTTAGATCCTACTGGGGCTTCTATTAACACCACATTTTGCTTAACCTATTTTAATATCATTTTTTTCTATATCTATAAAATAGACTGTGTCTGTCTATCTGTACAAATTAAAAGGAGCTTCGGGCTAGCCTCTCTCAACTGCCCAAGATGACTCAAGGTGGGTATGTGGCTGTGCAACCGTTCAAGCACTTTCTTATAGTCAATATTGACTTATTAAATACGTGCATATGTGACATACTAATTTATTGTGAATATTTTAGTTTACCTTGAAAAGCTTCATAGAAAACACCGACCTTACCTAACCTTCTTAGTATGTTAAGATAAGCATCTTATTGCTTCGTAATTACAATTATTACTGAACATATACCTATAATTGGTTAAGTAATAATTGTAATTACGATGCAATAAGATGCTTATCTTAACATACTAAGAAGGTTAGGCAAGTTCGGTGTTTTCTATGAAGCTTTTCAAGGTAAACTAAAATATTCACAATAAATTAGTATGTCACATATGCACGTATTTAATAAGTCAATAGTGACCATAAGAAAGTGCGAGAACGGGTTGGGCTGTCATAGGCCAGTCGAGGTCGGTCCTAGTGTCACCGTTTAAGAAATAATGGCATCTATAGGGACCCTCTGTGATTTTGCGTTTAGTCTGACAACGGGAGAGGGAAAAACGTGGGGGTGGGAGAGGGGGGACAAAGCAAGAAAGATGAGAGAGAGAAGGAGATAGGGAGAGAGGACGAGAGAGACCCGAGAAGTCAGTTACCCCATCTAGTTTTACCAAACACATGCATTTTTTTTATAGATATATACAAGAGTTGTTACATTCTTGTACAGCCACTAGTACGCGAAGCGTTTCGGGCAGGTCCCTGGAATACGATCCCCTGCCGCGAAGAATCGTTTTTTCATCCAAGTACACATTTTACTGTTGCGTTAAACAGAGGCTACAGTTAAGGATTTGTGCCCAGTAAATCCTCCCCGGCCAGGATACGAACCCATGACATAGCGCTCCCGGAACGCCAGGCGAGTGTCTTACCACTACACCACGGAGACTGTAATAGTCTCTTATATATTCACATCTGTTCTGGACTCGCGAAATTCTATGTAAAAAACTAATTGGTGTGGCAAAAAGTCAATACAGGTTGAGGGAATATGTAGGTTAATTATTCAAGGAAAATTATCAAACAATTTTCGCAAGTTAAGGTGCGAGTGAACGGGGTGTGGAGCACGCAACTCCCGCCTGCTGAACCTTCCTGGAACTCTCCTCCCGCTGACCTAAATAGTCTACCATCAGCACTTCCGTATCTCCTCATTCTCTTTCCTACATTTTCTCTTACATTTAAATTTAGTACATAGATGCAAACACGTATGCTGGTAATCCAAGGTCAGAAAACATATAATTTATACTTTAAAACACCTTCCTCGTCGTCAAAGTCAGGACTGATTTTCCTAAAAAGTCGACTGTGACTGGTGGACGTGTTAATCCGGGGGAGGCAGACTCGCAGCTGTCATCCGCGCAGAGAAAGAAAACAGTGGAAGCGTCTACGAGAACGCCGGTTGGTCAACCCGTTTTCGACTCAAGTCCATTACAACCAGCGGTCGACCCCACAGACGCATTCATAAATGTTTACATGCTGTTCATTCAAAACGGGAATTTTCTCAAATATAAATTAATATTATAATATATTAGCAAATTGTGCATATATAGGCACATGTTAGGTTAGGTGTTTAGGTTCTGTTGCCGATTATTTGTATTTGTAGTACGTGGGTGAAGAATTTACAGCGTTGTGATTTGATCAAAAGTGGTCAGTGAAGCACTTGTTCTGGAAGTGTTCGAACGTCAGCAGTTTTGAGTCTTGTAAACCGTTTTTCATTCATAAACAGGAGGTTTGGTGGGTGCATGGAATCACTTTTGGGTCTTTGTTTGGAAGACGGGCTGCAGTTAGTACAGCTAGAAGCTTCTGCTTTTGTGGCCCTGAGTTGGAGACTCCGAAGGTCCAAGTGAATAAAATGTTATTTGTTGACCAGACCACACACTAGAAGGTGAAGGGACGACTCGTCTAGTCCCTTCGCAACCAGTCGTCCCTTCACCTTCTAGTGTGTGGTCTGGTCAACATACTTCAGCCACGTTATTGTGTCTTATCGCCTGCAAATGTTATTTCCTACGTTAGTATGTTAGCAATTTATTTTATCTTCTTATACACCAGCGACATGCAGACAGTACAAAAGTTCGCAGCGACCGAATGTTCCACCATGGAACGAACACTACGTAAAAGCAGGCGATGAGTCACAATAACGTGGCTAAAGTATGTTGACCAGACCACACACTAGAAGGTGAAGGGACGACGACGTTTCGGTCCGTCCCTTCACCTTCTAGTGTGTGGTCTGGTCAACTACGTAAAACCCAAAAATATAAATAATAAAATAAAAAAAAATCCCACAAAGCCGGCAGTAGAACTTGGACGACACGATTAAAAAAAATGTAAATGGACCTGAACGTTATATGAATGCGAGATCAGTGAGGTACGATTGATAGGGATCTTAAGAAAAAAAATCAATACATAAATATAGGGAATAAGAAATGGGATAGTGAGTTATATTCCTAGAAACGTTAGCGAGATATATATTATTATTCTTCCGCTATATCTTGATCTTCTTAGGGCCCATTTAGATTGTGCAACTCAATTTGGGTCTCCGTACTATAGATTGGACATAGATTCACTGAAGACGCATGCTGAGGCGGAGGGTAAACTTAATCCCAAGAACCTTGAGAAACCAAGAAACCTACAGAATGGGCAGACATGAATGAAGTAAATAAATTGAAAAGAATATAAAGGAAAATAAATAAAATGTTGAATATAACAAATGGGAAATAAATGAATTATTATGCAATATATATATATATATATATATATATATATATATATATATATATATATATATATATATATATATATATATATATATATGCACAAGGAACTTGTATATCAGTTGATTAAGTGTCGAGAGGCGGGCACAAAGAGCCGAAGCTCAACCCCCCGCAAGCACAACCAGGTAAGTACAGCAAGACATACCCACACATGAGAGGGGCTTGGCAAAGAAGAAACTCTCACACGAGAGAAAAGAAATTGATATGATCGATACGAACAAATTTCTCAGGAGCGCAAACACAATAGACACAGACTGCCATTATAAACAGCAATAAGACGAGAGGGTACGGATGAAACCTGAACACACAATTATTGAAACATTTCTTTAGCATAGGGGAGTATTAAGAAAGTGAAATGAACTACAACTCTGCATACAGTCTCTCAAAGATTGATATGATACACCGCAAGGCATCCTGCTGACCAAATCACCACCTCACCCCCTTCATCACACACTCCCTCACCCCTCACTACCTCATAACCTTCCCTGCTCGTCAAGACACAATAAACAATGAGTAAGACTGTGCGGATCACGGCCACCATGATGCAACCTGGAGGAGGAGGAGCGAGCTGGCCACCCCACATAGCAACAGAGGCGGGTAGGGCAGGTGGGTGGGTTACTGGCTGCAGGTGCGGTGGTGGGACTGCTGGCCTGGGTCACAGAGGAGGTGGGATACCTGGTACATGTACCGTTGTTTTACTAGTGTGTGTAACGGCTAGATTATGTCCTTAGATCGCCTGAGATGGATAGCTCGCGCGACCAAGCCCCTACTGTGACGCCCGTGTGGTTATGTGGGTGGTTACATTCGTGTTGGGTGGACGAGTGGATGTCGGGGAGGGGGGGGGGGCAGGAAAAGGGGAAGGGTGGGCGCGAGTGTGTTCAAATACGGGGTGCTCAGTAGACGTGTGTGTGTGTGTGCAATTTATTGGCAGGTGAACAGTCGCAGCCAGCCTGATACCTGCCTATTGTCAGCCAGCTTGCCTGCCTACTTGTCAGCTAGCTAGCTTGCCTGCCTACTTGTCAGCTAGCCTGCCTGCCTGCCTGCCTACTTGTCGGCCAGCCAGCCTGCCTGCCTACTTGCCAGCCAGCCAGTCAGCCAGCCTGCCTACTTGTCAGCCAGCCAGTCTGCCTGGCTGCCTACTTGTCAGCCAGCCAGCCTGCCTACTTGTCAGCCAGCCTGCCAGCCTGCACCAACGTAGTGCGTGTGAGTTACGAGTGTTGAGTCTGAGGTGTGCAGGTAAACACGGATCCGCACAACCTCTCCTTGTGGTGTGGTGCCTGCTCTCCCACCACCACCACCCCCCCCCCTCTCTTCCTCAAAAAATATTCACCCCGCTGCCTTAAGCAAGGTATCATTTGCAAGTCATCTGCATATTCGGGGGAAGGATTGTTTAAGAGTGTCATGGCACCATCCGCGCCCCCTCCCGCCCCCCTCTCTCCTCCCGGTCGCTCCCCACATGGGCCGACACACCCCCTCTCTACATGGGCAGCCCAGCCACACCCTCCATTATCATAAACTCGCCTGAATTTAACATCATTATATTTTTACCGGGGGAACCTCCCTTGTATCGGGTCGGTCTATGTGGGGCTTCGCTCAAGCAGCCGCGTGTCAACCATTTGGTTTCAGTAGAGATGGTGGCGGCCGTCACCAGCGCTGACATCACTACGGTGTTTGTCACATTCTGGGGCCAGATGACGGGCTCACCATAGCCCGTGCTACTTGGAACTTTGTCCCAGGTACGTTAATAAGCTCCGAAACACCAGGAGGCTGTTTATAACATTAACAACAGTTGATTAGCTGGTTTTCATGCTTGTTAAAGTGTTTAATAAATGTAACCAAAGCCGTCAAAGATTGAGGAAAGATGTACACGTTCGTAAGTACTTGCGTAACTGCTTCGTGAATCTGGCCCCCATGTTGTTAAATGTTGTCGGCCGGCAGCCAGCCAGCAGACTGCCAGCCAGCCAGCCAGCCAGCCAGCCAGCCAGCCAGACAGCCAGCCAGCCAGCCAGCTCAGCCGCCAGCAGCCAGCCAGCCCTGCTCAGCCTGCCAGCCTGCCAGCCTCCAGCCTGCCAGCCTGCCAGCCTGCCTGCCTGCCTGCCTGCCAGCCTGCCTGCCTGCCTGCCTGCCAGCCTGCCTGCCTGCCTGCCTGCCTGCCAGCCTGCCAGCCTGCCAGCCTGCCAGGCTGGCTGGCTGGCTGGATTCGT
>WNGS01009631.1:14790352-14811813 GCA_020271785.1 Procambarus virginalis
AAAAAAAATAAAAAGGAGTTAGTGTAGTTAGTAAACAGTTGATTGACAGTTGAGAGGCGGGCCGAAAGAGCAAAGCTCAACCCCCGTAAAATACAACTAAGTGAATACAACTAAGTGAATACACACACTCACTCACACACACACACACACACACCACACACACACACACACACACACACACACACACACACACACACACCACACACTCTCTCTCTCACTCTCTCTGGAGCATACCTGGAGAGGATTCCGGGAGTTCTACTCCCCGTGCCCAGCCTGGGGCCAGGCTTGACATGTGATAACTTGGTCCAACAGGTTGTTGCTTGAAGGGGCCTGCAGGCCCACATATCCACCACAGCCTGGTTGGTCCGGCACTTCTTGCAAAAGCTTGTCTAAATGCTTCTTGAAGACTTCCACCTTTGTTCCGGGAACATTTCTAATACTTGCTGGGAGGGTGTTGAACAGTCGCCGTGGACCTCTGATGTTCAGTGT
Organism: Procambarus virginalis; assembly: GCA_020271785.1. Taxonomy (NCBI): domain Eukaryota; kingdom Metazoa; phylum Arthropoda; class Malacostraca; order Decapoda; family Cambaridae; genus Procambarus; species Procambarus virginalis. The sequence continues at coordinate 14,790,842 of WNGS01009631.1, forward strand.
TCTCTGATTGTGCCCATGGCACCTCTACTCCTCACGTTCTAATCTGCATTTCCTTCCGTATCTTTCGCTCCAGTATGTTCTTATTCTATTGTGCAAATTTGGGACCTGGCCCTCCAGTATCTTCCGTGTATATATTATTTGATCTCTCTCTCTCGTCTCCTTTCCATAGAGTACATTTTGAGAACTGAAGAGACGGTCCCAGTAGTTTAGGTGTATCATGATGTCTATGCGTGTCATATATGTCCTTTGTATTCCCTCTATTTCAGAGACCTCTTCTGCTCTGAAATGGGCAGTGAGTATTGAACAGTACTCAAGACGGGACAGCAATAGTGATTTAAATAGTATTAGCATTGCTGTGGGATCCCTGAATTTGAACGTTCTCATTATCCCTAATACATCCTATCATTTTTTACAGTCTCCGTGGTGTAGTGGTAAGACACTCGCCTGGCGTTCCGCGAGCGCTATGTCATGGGTTCGTATCCTGGCCGGGGAGGATTTACTGGGCGCAATTCCTTAACTGTAGCCTCTGTTTAACGCAACAGTAAAATGTGTACTTGGATGAAAACACGATTCTTCGCGGCGGGGATCGTATTCCAGGGACCTGCCCGAAACGCTTCGCGTACTAGTGGCTGTACAAGAATGTAACAACTCTTGTATATATCTCAAAAATTTTCTTGGCCGCAGCTATATTTGCTCGGTTATGTTCACTAAATATCAGGTCAGACATCATAATTCCCAGATCCTCGACATGTTGTTTTCCTTCTATGAGTAAGTCTGATTGTGTCCTGAACTCCGAATATCGTTTAAGTTCCTCGTCAAAGTACGTACATTAAAGTACGTTTAACTTATCACTGTTAAACATCATGTTATTTTCCATTGCCCAATCGAAGACTTTACTTACAACGGCTTGTAGATTTTCTGTGTCTTCTACAGAGGAAATTGTCATACTGATTTTTGTATCAACTGCAACGGATGACACGAATCTGTGACTAGTATTTTGCCTGTAGCCGAGATAGGAATGAGAAGAGCAGTGGTGCTAGGAGGTACAGAGCTTTTCTCTGCACTTGGACTTGATCGTATGTGGTTGATTGTTACTCTTTGCATTCTGTTTGACAGAACATTGAAAATCCAACGTCCCACTTTACCCGATATTCCTACTGATCTCATTTTATGGGCTATCACTTCATGGTCACTTTACTTCAAGACTTCAACCGTTAAACCAGTAAGAGTTCTAATATTTATTGGTAAGAGATTGAACAGTGGAAGAACTCTGGTGTTGACACAGATCTTCCACTGTGCTTCTGCCTTCTTTTCATTAGTCACTCTACACTGCCGACTGTACCTCTCACTCCTACAAGCGGAAATTTCTTATACAGATTAGAAATCTTACCATGTATCATCCATATTATCTCTGGGCCAAAGTAGCTAAGAACAAAATTCGGAATCTTCCCGACCAGTATAGCATCTCTATTTTGTAGATAGATAATATATCACCTGCTTTGAAGGTAAACGTGGACACGCCGCCAGGGAAAACATTGGGAACTTTGTGTACTATCCTTTGCTCAGGAACCCTGCCGCAACACACGCGGCAGATAAAAGCAGTATTTAAGCTGTCTCATTTGATGTCCGACGCACAAGCATCAGTTGCAGGAACATTTACTGGCCTACAGGTTGACCGTTGTGACTCACATCCAATATGGAAGATAATATAGGTTGTGGAGACAGGTCAAGGTCCACGGCCCTTGAGACCTGATGGTGCAGTACAGGTTGAAATACCTGTCCTTGGGGCGTCGACCCTTCTTCCAAATTCTCTAGCATCAGTGACGCAGATACAAAAATAGTCTCTTAAATATAATTAGAACATTATGCCTTTACGAATTTAAATTTGCGATGTATACAAATATAAGGGGTGCACTGGGAAGCATCTCCAGCAGCAAGGCAGATGCATTCAGCTAGTTGGGCTTTAGAAGGTTGGGCTTCAGTTCTTCGGCCCCACGCTTCATCTGGCACACAGATTTTGAAGCCTGTTTGGCTCTGGTATACCTACATATGACGTTATTTATATTCTTCCATCACTAATTATTCTATATTCATTATTCATATTCTAAACTAATTTGTTCCAAACTCGACACTGATACAAATTATTTCTCTCTCCGAGGCTCATTCGGGTGTTTTAATGCAGTGTCCCCTTGTTAGTGTAACCCGAAACACAAATGTGTCCACAATAATTCCTACATATTTTTTTTCAATGTTATGCAAGAGAGAATTAAAGATAGAGTTTCCTAAACCTAGAACAATTCTTGATAAACAATGGCGCGATTAAAAACAGCTGTAAGAAATTTAAATTGATTCCCAGGTCAGTGAATACAGATAAAATGATAAAAAAATATTCGAGCACAGATTCAGACACAGATACACCAAAATATTTTAAAATGAACAACAAACGGGAGTTAATGAGCAGTGCTCAAACATACCCACTGTTTCCTTCTGAAATGTGAGGTTCGTGTTAATATCTAATGTATGACTTCCGGTGTGGGCAGAGTTCAGGAAGACTTCCACCATCATCTGCTCCCATTGTGTCCACCGTCCACTGCTACACATGCAGTCATCCTCTTATTCCAGAATTTATCTCATTTGTATTGTTAAATTGTTACGGATTGTTATCTTTGCAGGTTCACCGCCACTAGGTGAAAGTCAGATACTTCACATATGTCAACCATATCTGGTTGTTGATACCTGGTTGATGGGGTCTGGGAGTTCTTCTACTCCCCAAGCCCGGCCCGAGCCAGGCTTGACTTGTGAGAGTTTGGTCCACTAGGCTGTGCTTGGAGCGGCCCGCAGGCCCACATACCCACCACAGCCCGGTGGTCCGGAACTCCTTGGAGGAATAAATCTAGTTTCCTCTTGAAGATGTCCACGGTTGTTCCGGCAATATTTCTTATGCTTGCTGGGAGGACGTTGAACAACCGCGGACCTCTGATGTTTATACAGTGTTCTCTGATTGTGCCTATGGCACCCCTGCTCTTCACTGGTTTATTCTGCATTTTCTTCCATATCGTTCACTCCAGTACGTTGTTATTTTACTGTGTAGATTTGGGACCTGGCCCTCCAGTATCTTCCAGGTGTATATTATTTGATATCTCTCTCGTCTTCTTTCTAGTGAGTACATTTGGAGAGCTTTGAGACGATCCCAATAATTTAGGTGCTTTATCGCGTCTATACGTGCCGTATATGTTCTCTGTATTCCCTCTATTTCAGCAATCTCTCCTGCTCTGAAGGGGGAAGTGAGTACTGAACAGTACTCAAGACGGGACAGCACAAGTGACTTGAAGAGTACAAGCATTGTGATGTGATCCCTGGATTTGAAAGTTCTCGTAATCCATCCTATCATTTTTCTGGCTGTCGCAATATTTGCTTGGTTATGCTCCCTAAACGTTAGGTCGTCAGACATCATTATTCCCAAATCCTTTACATGCTGTTTCCTACTATGGGCACATTTGATTGTGTTTTGTACTCTGTATTATTTTAAGGTCCTCATTTTTACCGTACCTGAGTACCTGGAATTTATCACTGTTAAACATCATGTTATTTTCTGATGCCCAGTCGAAAACTTATTAATATCAGCTTGAAGTTTTTCAATGTCTTCAGCCGAGGTAATTTTCATACTGATTTTTGTGTCATCTGCAAAGGATGATACGAAGCTGTGACTTGTATTTTTGTCTATATCTGATATGAGAATAAGGAAAGGAAAAGCAGCGGTGCAAGGACTGTACCCTGAGGTACAGAGCTTTTAACTGCACTTGGACTAGATTTTATATGGTTGACCGTTACTCGCTGAGTCCTGTTTGACAGAAAACTGAGTATCCAGCGTCCTACTTTACCGGTTATTCCCATTGACTTCATTTTGTGTGCTATCACGCCATGGTCACATTTATCGAAAGCCTTTGCGAAGTCCGTGTATATCACATCAGCATTCTGTTTTTCTTCTAATGCCTCAGTGACTTTATCGTAGTGCTCAAGTAGCTGTGAGAGGCACGATCTTCCCGCTCGAAATCCATGTTGGCCTGGTTGTGAAGGTCATTGGTCTCCATGAAATGGTGACCTGACTCCTAATCACTCTCTCAAATACTTTTATTATGTGCGATGTTAGTGCAATCTCTGGGTTATAATTCTTGCCATGCTTTGCTCCCTCCCTTGTGTAGAGGGGCTATGTCTGCACTTTAAGTCATCTGGTATCTCCCCCGTGTCCAAGCTTTCTCTCCACACTATACTGAGTGCCTGTGCTACGGCACTTTGCATTTCTTTATAAATATGAATTCCATGAGTCTGGACCTGGGGCCGAGTGCATGGGCATGTTTTTCAATTTCTCTTTCAAAATTTAGTGCGCTCGTGTTGATATCAGTTATATTTACAGGGGTTTGGATATCCCGCATAAAGAAATTGTCTGGATCTTCTACTTTCATGTTGTTTATTGGAGTGCTAAACATGTCCTCATACTGCTTTTTTAGGATTTCACTAATTTCTTTGTCATCCTCCGTGTATGAACCTTCACTTGTACGAATAGGTCCAATACTGGCAGTAGTTTTTGCTTTTGATTCGCATATGTGAAGAAAGTATTTTGGATTTTCTTTATTTCCTGAATTGCTTTCTGTTCTAACTGCCTTTCTTCAGTGTCATATGAGTGTTTCAATTTGGCTCGATTTCCTTCAATCGCCCTATTAAATTATTCCTTCTTTGACGGGAAATTCGTGTCTGCATAAGCNGGGTTTTGTAAGTGTGCAACTTTGTGAGGAAGGCATCATGGTAACGGGCCAGACCAGCATACACTGACGGCATGTAACCCAGAGTGGTACAACGGTTAGGCCTCAATAGGCTTTTTTATACATTTATCGATTCGTTTGAACTGATGAGACGAAGCGCCAGCACAAACCAGCAGCAGTGCCAGTTGCACAGGAGCAGCGGTAACATGGGTAGCAGTAGTGACGGCAGGGGCAGCAGTAGTGACGGCAGGGGCAGCAGTAGTGACGGCAGGGGCAGCAGTAGTGACGGCAGGGGCAGCAGTAGTGACGGCAGGGGCAGCAGTAGTGACGGCAGGGGCAGCAGTAGTGACGGCAGGGGCAGCAGTAGTGACGGTAGGGGCAGCAGTAGTGACGGCAGGGCAGCAGTAGTGACGGCAGGGGTAGCAGTAGTGACGGCAGGGGCAGCAGTAGTGACGGCAGGGGCAGCAGTAGTGACGGCAGGGGCAGCAGTAGTGACGGCAGGGGCAGTAGTAGTGACGGCAGGGGTAACAGTAGTGACGGCAGGGGTAGCAGTAGTGACGGCAGGGGTAGCAGTAGTGACGGCAGGGGTAGCAGTAGTGACGGCAGGGGTAGCAGTAGTGACGGCAGGGGCAGCAGTAGTGACGGCAGGGACAGCAGTAGTGACGGCAGGGACAGCAGTAGTGACGGCAGGGGCAGCAGTAGTGACGGCAGGGGCAGCAGTAGTGACGGCAGGGGCAGCAGTAGTGACGGCAGGGGCAGCAGTAGTGACGGCAGGGGCAGCAGTAGTGACGGCAGGGGTAGCAGTAGTGACGGCAGGGGTAGCAGTAGTGACGGCAGGGGTAGCAGTAGTGACGGCAGGGGTAGCAGTAGTGACGGCAGGGGTAGCAGTAGTGACGGCAGGGGCAGCAGTAGTGACGGCAGGGGCAGCAGTAGTGACGGCAGGGGCAGCAGTAGTGACGGCAGGGGTAGCAGTAGTGACGGCAGGGGCAGCAGTAGTGACGGCAGGGGCAGCAGTAGTGACGGCAGGGGCAGCAGTAGTGACGGCAGGGGCAGCAGTAGTGACGGCAGGGGTAGCAGTAGTGACGGCAGGGGTAGCAGTAGTGACGGCAGGGGTAGCAGCATCCTGGTGTGTGAGGCGAGGTCTTGGCTGAGGCCCTGAGCGGGGAGGCGTCACGCTCAACAAATAGTAACCAGAAGACACAGATAAGAGTGACAGTCATGCACCACTTGCCGGGAGGAGCGACCTTTCTAACTCCCACCAAGGACCAGCCTGGCACAACATGCCCACTTCACGCACGCGCCAATCGCATGCTTATGTCCAAAGTCCCGTTAAACAACAGCCATCAGTTGACTTGGATCAAGGTATTACTGGGACTTTACACTAAGTTTCTGGTGCAGACATTCTTGCATTCATTGCATTCTACCACCACACCGCCGCCAATAATACCCATCACATGTAACAGTATTATAATTTCTCCGTTCATTTTCTGATGCGTGGTTTGATCATTTAAGCATATTTGGTTAAATATGACCGCATGGCTGGCGTTGTTGATCTTATAGTATAGGATTTCTATGCTTCTATTTTCTTACTCTCGGGGCTAAGAAGAGCAATCAAGTTGGATACACACCACTGGTATCCAGGCGGGACTTGCAACCTCTCCTGGGGTACCACTCGAGGCTGGGGGTATTAGGTGATCCACGTGCCAGTCATATAAATTAATTGAAAACCACAATTAACGTAGAAATAACATTTCCTTCACTTGGACCATCATAGTCTCGAACTCTCCTAGCACCTCCAGACTCAAGTGACACCACAGGGGATGTTGCAAGTCCCAGGTGGATACCAATAGTGGCTCTCTGTGATCCGCTCTTATTGAGGCTATTTGTAGTAAAGTCAGTAGACCTTCAACTTCCGTGGTCGTCAGTTCGAGGCTCCAATGGTGCAAGTAAATGAAATGTTATTTTCGTGTTGATTGTGGTTTGCAATTTATATACCGCAGTGGGCCAATAGGCCCACTACGGTTTACCCATCTTTTTGTTTCAGTAATGGCTAAGGCAGTATGTTGCATGGTCATAGTCTTCAACATATCAGAATATAACCGTCAGCTGGCTGTTGATAGTTGTCGGAGTTTGTGTAGTGCGTCGCCGATGTCTAATCTTCCACTGTCGCTGTATTTGTCGATAATTTCGATGTCGTTAGACTATCCCTGGCGATGATCTGGCTGTGTGAAGATATTATGCGTTCTATGATGCGAGCCTTGCTTTTTGTGTATTGTCAGACACCTTGAAAGATATATCTTGCTTATATACTGTCAGTTAGTTGGGGCTCACAGGCCCCCAAGTGGGCATATAAAGGCATAGATGACATTTGTCTCTTTCAAGTCGTTTTCTTGGTGTGAGAACTAACTAGCTCATGAGTAAGTTGACGGTCTACAAGCTCTTCTATTATTAACACGATCACGGTTGGTGTCACGTTTCTATCAATAATGTCTTTCAAGACTTTTTCCTCCATTTTGTTAGCTGTGGTAAAGTTCCAATAGAATATTTGAGTAGCGGGACAGATAATGCATTGTTGGCCGTTTCGTCAGAGGTAGCATTGCGGTTTACCTTCTTTTAATGATCTCTTCGACATATCCGTTAAGAGAATTCATTATTGACTAGGACCTGCCTTACTCTGCCGAGTTTCTCATCAACCTAATTTCAACTGGAGCTGTGTGAGAGAGCACGGTTGACATACGCGTCGACAACACTTCCTTTCTACCTGTAAGGGCATTCATTCACTACTAACATTAAGGCAAATTCCTATGTTGGTTCCCTTAGTGTAGACTGCAGTGTGAAATCCACCATCCCTTTCTGAGACTGTTACTTCTAGGAAAGGTAGAGCTTACCTTCACTGTCCATGACGTATGTGAAACTTAGCTCGAAGCTTCGGGGGAACTGCATCCTAAAGCTGTACCAGGTGTTCAGTATCAGGCACCTGCAGGAATATGTTACCCATATACCAACACCAGACGTCCAGCTTTGAGGAAATGTATATGTTTATCTCTCAGAATATTCGGTAATACGTTTATTGCTTGTGATGTGTGTCTATGTATGTATTAACACGATGTACTGAACGGGGTGAGAATAGCTTGAGCTACCTCATCCCTTTGTGTGTATTTTACCTCAATAAACTTATACAAATAGGATACCAAAGGGGAGAAACCCATAGCGACCCCATCTACTGGTTTGTATATGCCACCATCAGGCCGGTTTCCAGATTTGTGGGTTTTGACTGTCTCATACACATCCAGGTTTGAACACTCCGGTAATTTTCCACAGATGAAGTCCAGATTTTTTGCCATTAACTAACCAATATGGTTTACCTTCTTTTCAGCAAGTCAGTACAATTACATCATTGTGCCAGTTGTTCAAGAATCCCACGCGCTGTACCACCACCTTTATATAAAATTTACATACACGCACGCACACACACACACACACACACACACATATATATATATATATATATATATATATATATATATATATATATATATATATATATATGTATGTGTGTGTGTGTGTGTGTGTGTGTGTGTGTGGTCCCAGCTAGCTGACCGCTGCCCTTGAGTGTTTAGGAGGATGAGGGCTGAGTTTTAATACGTAGCTGGTGTCGCGTGTCCCTCTCCTTGCAAAATTCCAAGAAGTGTGAAGGAAGGAATGTCCGCCCTGACACACACACACACCACTGATCCATATTACATAACATGTCTGACCCAGTACTTCCATCACAATGACAGTCACACAAAGTTGGCACTAAACTGTAACCTTGTATTGCCAAAGGGTTTTCAATTGAAATACGGCCTAAATAGAAAAACTAACTTGATGTTAAGATTTATATTTAAATTGATTTACAAAAGATTAAAACACTAGATAAATCTAGGCGAACGCATCAGATACCTTGGTATTAAGTCTACATTTAGTCGGCCAGTCAGAGGACTTAGGGAATATCCCTGCAAACAAAATAGTCTTCATTATGCAATGTTTAAGCTCCAGCCTGCACACAAAGCAGACTGTCTAGCCGTACTTTATGCAATTTGGTTATGTTATAGTTACCTTTGTTATCCTGCAGCTCTCTCAACACCTAATTAAAGCCAAACTGAAATTCAATCCGTTCGGAGGCTTACACTTTCTGAACCTCATGCCCTATGCTATACAGCTATAGACATGTACAAATTATACATAGTAACATGGCTACAGACAAGTACAATTATACGTAGGCCTGATCAGAGACCGGGCCGCCGGAACACGGATCTTCGGAACCAAGACTATAGGTGGGTGACATGGCTACATAGCCACACCCTCATCATATTACTATGACGTAACAACGCTAAGCCCCACCATCGCCCTCCTGAGGGTGATGGTGGCGCTTAAACCCTCATCACCACCAAACAGGGATGCCAACTTACACCCACTGGGGCTTAAATTGTCAATGGGCACAGAAAGAGAGCGCTCGTGTGAGCAGGTAACGAAGCTCATATCTGCTTGATCCCTGCTTGATGGGGTTCTGGGAGTTCTTCTACTCCCCAAGCTGACTCAGGCTGAACTCTTAACAAAATGGGAAAAACAATGTAATTATCGGGAGAAAGCTCTAAGCCGGATTGACTATATAGAACACGGAAGGGATAAGAGGACTTAGAACTGGGATATGAAGACGGTTCGAAGGAATGGTGTCCAACCACTTAAACGAGTCTTCAGACCATTGGGGATCGAACGCCGACCTGCAAGAAGCGAGGTCGGCGCTGTACCGACCAGCCCAAGTGGATGTGATTTGCCATTCATTATCCATGACACCAATACCCACACAGAAATGTATTGTAGTCCCGCAGCATCACACAGATAAAAGGTTGTAACCCTCGACAGATGAATAAACAAATCATATACAAATGGCGACGTAAAGAAGCTTAATAAGGGTGACACAACGCCAACAGGTAACATGCATCTGAGACGCAGCGACCTACTTCATACCGGCTTGATGGGGTTCTGGGAGTTCTTCTACTCTCCAAGCCCGGCCCAGGCTCGACTACCAAACACACCGCCCTCCAAATGACGATCCCAGGTGATAGTAATTAGCTGGAGTACCCAGGTTGGGTACCTTACCTTGAGGTTACCGTGAGACAGGTGTTCGAGGCTGGTGTCCTCGCGGGGCGCTCCCTCGCCAGTTCTTCTAGTCTGGTCAACCAGGCTGTTATTAAACGCCTCTGCTCGCGGTCTGACGTATGCATTACAACCCAAGCTCATCGGGTATCCTTTAGCAATAGTTGTGGTGTTGGCTGTGATTGTGGTAGTAATGGTGGTGTTGGCTGTGATTGTGGTAGTATTGGTGGTGTGGCTGTGATTGTGGTAGATTGGTGATGTAGTAGTGGTAATAGTGTGGTAGGTCGTGGAAATTGTGGTGGTGGTGGTAATAGGGAAATGCTGAAAGTGGCCATATGTAGTAGTGTCTGTACCAGCACAACAGGTCTAGAATATATAATGAAGCAAACAATCAGCGGAGAAAAAAAAGCAGGGATACCAAACAGTTAATTAACAATCAATTAAGCCATTGAAACAAAAGTCAACACCTTAAATCATCCCAGGAATTGAACACTAAACCTACAATAAAGCTTGCCAGAGACCCGTACTATACAACTATTAGATGACTAAAAAAAACATGTAATTGTCACGATATAAAAACAGACAAACACGTCAAAGCAAACCTTGTTACCTGCAGCCACCAGGTATGGGCTTGCTCCACATGCTGGAACAACCCATCAATACACTACAATTGGGGAAATTACTATCAGGGAAAACAACCAAGCGAGATTTAAAATGAGGTGACGATGATGATATTTAACACGGTGCCATAAGAATTAAACCATTAACACGTTTTTATATATTAAAAATGAAGCGGAAAATGATCTAAACCGAAAGTGTCCCCGGCTGAAAACAGTGAAAGTCGATGAAAACACAAACGTTGTAAACACTTAAACCGGAGAGAGGTGAGAGAGTTCACGGGGATCTCCCACGACAATGAGAGAGTTGACCAGCTGCCAGCTAAAGATGCAACACATGACCAGACTACAATTAAATCTGCAATAATTTGCAAGAGTCGAAGGTTCATCAGGAACAGTAATGTTATCTTGAGGTTATCTTGAGATGATTTCGGGGCTTTTAGTGTCCCCGCGGCCCGGTCCTCGACCAGGCCTCCACCCCCAGGAAGCAGCCCGTGACAGCTGACTAACACCCAGGTACCTATTTACTGCTAGGTAACAGGGCATAGGGTAAAAGAAACTCTGCCATTGTTTCTCGCCGGCGCCTGGGATCGAACCCAGGACCACAGGATCACAAGTCCAGCGTGCTGTCCGCTCGGCCGACCGGCTCCCTCCCGACCGGCTCCCAAATGTGACCAGCAACATTGCAAAATAATGTTTCAGGCAAGTTAGTAAATGTTTTAATACTACATTGCTGACAATCGTATCATCTGTATCAATTTCTCTCAGTATCTTGTATGTAGTAACGATGAACAAATCCACAAGGGCCGTGCGAGGATTCGAACCTGCGTCCAAGAGCATCCCAGACGCTGAATTCCTTAATCGTAACTCAGCTGTCGTAATTGACCATGTCGTAGCTCAGTCGATTAACGCAGCGTCTGGGATGCTCTCGGACGCAGGTTCGAATCCTCATCACGGCCCTTGTGGATTTGTTCATTTGATGCATCACGCATTGTGATTTCTGTGTGTAAGGTAGTAACGATATCCCCCCTTGATCGCTCTACTCTGTAGGTTGTAAGAATACGTTCTTTAAACCTGTATTCTGGATAAGAAAGAGAATTCGTAAATCTGTCTGAAACAAGGTGATTATAGACAGGATTACCCCGAGCTGGTGTCTTGCAGCACAGGAGAGGACTCAACACTACTGCCTTCCACTTCAAAACATCATAATCAGCATCGTGTAGAGAACCTTATGTTACTTTACCCGGTAAGACATCTTCCAAATTCTAGGGTTCCAAATATGTGAGTCGATGGGTCTCAAAATCGTCTCCTTACTATATAGTCGTAATGACTTGGCGCTTTCCCTGATAACTCCCTCCCTTCCCATTATCATTACCTCGAGTTAAGACCCTGGGATTTTTTTTACGCACAATACAAATATAAATTCATATTCGGCGTGAACTCCAACACGCCATCAATATATATATATATATATATATATATATATATATATATATATATATATATATATATATATATATATATATATATATACATACATATATACATATATGGCTACAAAGGGCCACCACTTACGGGCTATTCATGCCCGTGCCACTTTTTGGGTGGCTTAATCTTCATCAATCAATCAGGCCTCCTCGTTACCAGGCCGCTACAACCTTCAGTGGCTAAACACTGGACACAAGGTTTGTTGATTTATGGAACATTTGACCTTGTAACATAGTAGGCGGTGGCTCGCGGTAGTGTTTCAGATGAGCGTTAGACAATGCAGAAATTAGAGCAGCCTTGCATGGCCAGTAGGTATTCTGCCGTTTCCTTTATTCTTGTTCTTATGTTACTGTGAGGTGCTTCCGAGGATCAGTGTTCCCCAGCCTTGTCACTGATCACACGCTAGACGCTGCTTTAAGTAGTTTCACGTAGGAATCAGTCCGGTTGATTGCGTACCCATTCGGGTGTTTATCACAGTCCCTCTTGAAGGCGAAGGTCGTCGGCTAGTTATGCCCCTTATATTTAGAGGGCGCTGAAAAGCTTTAGCAAATTATGTTTACACAACTGGCTCTTAAGAGTATTTACTGCACCTATATTTTTCGATGGGAATATTTTACACATTCTGACACATTTACATCTTTCTCGTGAGAAATAATTTAAGTGAACCAGTCACTTTTGAACCTGGCTTTTGAAACCAGTCCCGCTAATATCCCCGACGTGAAGATTATGAAGCCTCTCTCACCTGCGTTCGAAATCAGGTGTCACGTATCATCTGGTGTTGTATGTTGGCAGCTGCTCAATACCTGCGGTCATGGCCGTGAGGTTTATCTATTGTGGACATTATATCTCGCTTCATCTGGCATTGTCCTCTTATCATGTGTTTGGAGGGGATTTTTTTTTTGTTTTTGTTATTGTATGGTGCTCGCTCTCATGTGTGTTCTTGGGCGGTCGTACACTGCGTGCTGCTATCTGAGGTGGACACGTGTTATCTGGGCTTATGAATTAATCCCCCCTCCTATCGTATATAATGACATTTCTCTATTATCTAGGGCTGCCAAGCGTTATCTAGAGCTGATAGGAATTATCTAAGTACTGTCCTATTTTTATCTATCGTTATCTACATTAATCTACCATGTGTCACCTGGTGCGATAAAGTGCTATCTTCTGCCATTTGGTAGTCTTCAGCGTTATCACCTGCTATCTGGTACACGTCTTGTGATATAAAAAGATGTTCTTACGAATGATGAAGTATCTCCATAGGATGATTGTTGTTATTACATTTTTATTAGTTTTTTCCTGGTGTTATTGGTCACAGAATACTCGTTGATATCGCTGCCTTCCTCAGATACCTGTGGTGCACGAGTACGCGCTACACCTGGTGCCTTATATGTTATCTTGAGATGATTTCGGGGCTTAGTGTCCCCGCGGCCCGGTCCTCGACCAGGTCTCCACCCTCAGGATGCAGCCCGTGACAGCTGACTAACTCCCAGGTACCTATTTACTGCCAGGTAACAGGGGCATCAGGGTGAAAGAAACTTTGCCCATTGTTTCTCGCCGGCGCCCGGGATCGAACCCGGGACCACCGGATCACGCGTCCAGTGTTCTGTCCGCTCAGCCAGCGGCTCCCATTGGTGCCAGTGTAATACCTGCAGCTCCGTAGCTTCATACTGATGAACACATTCACCATCTAGATAACTCGCATCTCGGATAGCTTTCCCGAATTGTCAAGACAATGCGGGAAAGATCTTAGCCTAGATCTTAGATCTTAAGATCTTAGCCTAGATCTAAGGACCACGAAGATTGTAACTCTCCATAATATAACGTTAATTTAACAAACACATGTGCGTACCTGGAGAGGGTTCTGGGAGTTGTTCTACTCCTCGAGCATGGCCTAACTTGGTCCAACAGGTTGTTGCTTGGAGCGGCCCGCAGGCCCACATATCCACTGCAGCCTGGTTGGTCCGGCACTTCTCGCAAGAACCTGTCCAAGTGCCTCTTGAATACGTCCACCTTTGTTCCAGCAATATTTCTAATGCTTGCTGGTAGGGTGTTAACAGCAGCGGACCACTGATGTTCAGTGTTCTCTTATTGTGCCTATGGCACCTCTTACTCTTCACTGGTTCTATTCTGCATTTCCTTCCACATCTTTCGTTCCAGTATTTTGTTATTCTACTGTGCAAATTTGGGACCTGTCCTTCAAGTATCTTCCATGTATATATTATTTGACATCTCTCTCGTCTCCTTTCCAAGCATACATTTTGAGAGCTTTGAGACAGTCCAAATAATTTCGATGTTTTAAAGTTTATATGCGTGCCGTACATGTTCTCTGTATTCCTTCTAATTCAGAGATCTCTCCCGCTCTGAAAGGAGAAGCGAGTACCAAGCAATACTCAAGACTGACAACACCAAATGATTTAATAGTGTTAGCATTACTGAGGAGTTCCTGGATTTGAACGTTCACATAATCCATCCTATCATTTTGCTAAAGGTTCATGGAGAGTGGCTCAAAGTCCCACACACATGTAAACGCAGATAGGCTCGGGCGGGCGGGCGGGCAGGCAGGCGGGCAGGCAGGCAGGCAGGCAGGCAGGCAGGCAGGCAGGCAGGCAGGCAGGCAGGCAGGCAGGCCAGCAAGATATACAAGGAGAGACGTAAATATATCTTCCAACTCCCAAGATATAAAAGATGCCTGCCTCCCAAGTCTTCCTCAGACTATGTTGCGGTGACAGCAATCCATTCTAAGACTCCTGTCACTATTATAAGATTAATAGTACGTTTTTGTACTATTAATTTTGTAGAGGAGGACAATTACAAAAATAAGCCAAAAATCAAACTTAAAGATTTATTATCCTTAAATAACACATACATATACTACATTAGGCTTAAGATAACGTATATTTATCCAAGGACTGCTTGGATAGGTTAGGTTCTTAACTTTTTTAATTTTCTCAGTCTGCTATTTGTGCTCATTCAGTAATACAAACCGTGAACTTTGTCTGGGCCAAACAGTCCATTTCTGTTCGTTTGACCAAACAGTTGCTATAAGCACTATAATTTTAGGAAGATGAGTAGGTGGTTAGACGATCATTGCTAGAACTTAATGAGAAAACTAACTGGGAAAGGACGACTAAGAGTCAAACAGGATACATCATAATTAAATATATGCTAATATAACATCTGAGAAACATATTACCAAAGTATCAACTGCAGTACATTAAATTCCGGCAAAAGTTCCAGTGGCTATATGGTCGCAATGGCTTGGCGCTTTTCTATTGATAATTCCCCTTTCCTCCCTCCCTGTCTAGACTCCTGGAGGTTACTGAAGTTACAAAAAATGTAGAGATATGCAAGACAAGAAGAGATAAGACGAAAAAGAGATATCATTATAGGGTACATGATATTGAGGGAAATTGACAGAATGGAAAAGGGCAAAGAAAAAACAGAAAATGACAGAATTACAAGTAACAGATGGAAAGTAGACATTTATTAACCAGAGACGTCGGAAAGAACATTTCCAGCGAACGAACTGCAAATAAATCGAATGGGCTAAACAAGATATTGTCCAAGGAAATGGAATAATCTTCAAACTCAAATATTCTGAGAAACATTAAATTCATTTTAGCTTTTAACCAGAAGCTGGAAAAGCGGCGCCAGGAAGATAAAGCTTTTAACTCGGATTGCACAGCCATAACCCCAAGGGCCGACCCCCCCCCCCTTCCCACGATAAATACACAAGTGCATTCCTCCCACACACACACCACACAAACCCCCCCCCCACCCACACTCAACCCCTCCCCCCCCCCCACACACACAGCCAAACACACACACACACAGCCAAAACACACACACAGCCAACCACTCTCCCTTCTCGTGTTCACTCGGCAGTGTCAAGTCAGACACTCCACACAACAACTGGCCACTTTCACTCTCAACCAACAACAAATTGCGGCCTTCATCATATGCGTGGCAATGTTTGCTGAATAGTCTTTTGTCTTTATCCGAATATAACACACAAATAATATATTGCAATGGTAGAATACCGAGTGCTATGGTTTTGAGACAGCTATAGAAATATAGATATATATATATATATATATATATATATATTATATAATATTATATATATATATATATATATTATATAATATTATACAGCCAATTAATGCACAACTATATTCTACCCACTTCAAGACTCTAAACCAATATAGAAGCATCAAGAGGAAGTATGGGCAAGCCCTCTGCAGTTACTTCCATTCTTATGCTCTCATATACAAATATAATATATAGTCTCTATATATAATCGGGGGTGGGGGGTAAGCATATTTCTTTAATAACCATGGAATTGAACTCAATAGCATTATTCCAATTACTATTTTTTTTACGAATAGTTGTCTAACGTAATGGGTATCTTTCTTCTAAGTCAAAGTGGTCATCATGCAACTGGATGCTCGATGTTGTGATAATTCACTCATTTCAGTATTAATTAATGGGATAAACTCGCAAAGATACTTGAAGTGTGTGCAGCCTCCCTCGGTCACTGGTGCGTGTAATGATTGTGGTGCCCTTTCCAATGTCCTGATGATTCAGGATGGTGTTGTCGTGTATTAAGTAGCGCTGTTTAATTCCCGTTTCCTGAATATAAATGGAATTCTGGAGAGACTGCACTCCGTACTTGAGCTATATTGGACACATTACTAACACTCTTGAGTAGGTGTTTTACACTTCATTTGCAGGAAGGATGTTTTCAATTATCAAACAGAATTTAGTGATTCATACGCGAGGCAGCATATATGCTCTTGCAGCCTGGTACTGCCACCACAAGAGTACCACAAGAGCTTGCTACTGTTTGGTTAGGTTAATGTTGACAACAATATCGTACCGTGTTGAGCAGCAGTTCACTTGTGGATTACTGTGTTAAGAGAAGGTTCGGCAGTTGCCATCACCGTCCGTCGTCCGTGTCTTACGTCGTCCGTGACGTACACATCATGCTGCTGTTAAACACGCCAACCGCTACTCGCCTTCTCACCTTCCATGCTAGTGCTCTTTCCCAAGTGTAATTTACGAGGTTATCTTTCAGACAGCGGAGAACACACCGCACCCAACTCTCCCAACTGTACACCTCGGTACAGTTGGGAGAGTTTGCTGCTTCTCTGCGGCTCTTTCTGTCTCTCCAGTCACGCCTCCTCCTCCTCCCTTTCCTTCGCCAGCGGTCACCACAATGTGACATTCACATCTAGCTACTAATGCCAATGAACTGACAATATATGGCAAGAGAGAAACTGGAAGGAAAGTCAACGAAGCAGTTACCAGGCGGACCATGCAGTTTCACCCACTGACCTTTCGCAGCACCTGATAATAAAGAAAGCCGTTTCGGGTAGCAACAGAGAGGTGAGCGACCTGGCCTGCAGGGGAGGGAGGCGGGGAGGGAGAGCCCGCAGGGAAAGGCAGGAAAGGTGAGAGAATCAACTGGTTGTGAAGTGAAGCCACCCTTATGGCCTCGGTATTTGTTTAGGAGCCGTTCGGGCTAAATAACACCAGCTCAATTAAAAATATTATATATATATATATATATATATATATATATATATATATATATATATATATATATATATAAATCAAAGTTCAGTGAGGATCCACAAGGTCTTCTCCGAGTACTCTTTATTTTCTTCTCCGAGGCTATGGGTCCCTACACTTGCACCAGAGGTGGTACCCCTATATATATATATATATATATATATATATATATATATATATATATATATATATATATATATATATATATATATATATTAAACGCGAGCGTCCATCTGAGAAGTTGATGTATATGATATTGATACACTGTACCTAGAGGGAGTTGCTAGTGAAGTCAGGCCACAGGTACACAACACCCCGCCCTCGACACAGGGTCTTTTCCCACCACAATATGTATGAGTCAAGTCACCACAACCACTACCACACGCACCACCCACCACCACCACCACCACCTTGGTGAGGCCAGCGTGTCCTACCGACTCGTGGTAGTTGACGTTATGGTGTCTGTGGTAGTTTGTGACTCTAGTTTTCACTTCATCATCGGGGGCTACATGGGAAATTCGCCTTTCTAGTGTTGAGGTCATGCATATATATCTCCACTGCGGACAATAACCCGCTGCACTCCAGTGTTCGCTCACAGGCTTCCTAAAGAAGACTCACGTGTTCCCTGGTCACGTAACTGCAAGCAGATGATATCACTATATCTGCAGTACATGTCAAGTTTTAAGAAGATCCAGGTGGACAAGTACTTCTTTCTCAATGGTGTCTATATCAAACTTCACGACCTGGACACCTACAGACCAGTGGGTTCAGGGGGAGACCTTGACAAACACCACCAAATGATATTTGTTCAACTGGACTGTAATGCCTACGTCGGAGTGTGACATGTAGCAGCGTCAGTTTTACTGACCGATGCCAGAACTACCACAAGTCAGCTACAAGGCAAGTAGATGGATATCTTGAGGTTATCTTGAGATGATTTCGGGGCTTTTTAGTGTCCCCGCGGCCCGGTCCTCGACCAGGCCTCCACCCCCCGGGAAGCAGCCCGTGACAGCTGACTAACACCCAGGTACCTATTTTACTGCTAGGTAACAGGGAGGCATAGTTGTGACAATTGTGGTGGGTTTGATTTTTGACGGGGTTAAGGTGTAATGGTTGTTTTGGGGTTGCCATATCTTACCTTGAGGTTACCTTGAGGTGCTTCCGGGGCTTAGCGTCCCCACGGCCCAGTCGTCGACCAGGCCTCCTGGTTGCTGGACTGATCAACCAGGCTGTTGGACGCGGCTGCTCGCAGCCTGACGTACGAGTCACAGCCTGGTTGATCAGGTATCCTTTGGAGGTGCTTGTCCAGTTCTTATCTTGGTAGAACCTTAGTTGTGACGAAGACGGTGGTGGTCGTCAGGCACTCACGGCAGTGATGGTTCAGGTATCAACGTTCTTGTGTTAGATTCAGCTACTGAGAACACAAAGTTCTAAATAGCACGGGCTATGGTGAGCCCGTAGTGGACTTACCTGGCACATGAGCGGGGCTGTAACTCTGATTGTCAAGTATCATTAATGTTGTGGTTATGATGGTGGTGGTGAGTGCGGTGGAGGCGGCCACAGGGACCCCTGCTACCGTCACGCTAAGAATTAGCCAACGTCCTGGTCGTTGCAATCTAGTGGTCGACGCCGCGTGGTGATGAGAGAGAGCTAAGTTATAATATTGCTATAACCACCCACGCGCGCGCGCACAAACCTGTCACCTGAAGCCCACACCGAAAAGAATAACATTGGCGGTGTATGCGAGGCTGGCTAACCTCAGAACTGTCTTCAGAAACCTGTGTTAGGAATCTTTTACAACTTGTATACCACATATGTAAGATCAATACTGGAGCATGCGGCCCCAGCATGGAGCCTGTACATTATCAAGCACAAGATGAAGCTGGAAAAAGTTCAGAGGTATGCACTAGGCTAGTCCCAGAACTAAGAGGCACGAGTTACGAGGAAAGGCTGAGTGAACTGCACCTCACGTCGCGGGAAGACAGAAGAGCGCGAGGAGACATGATTACCACATACAAAATTCTCAGGGAAATTGACAGGGTAAACAAGGATAGATTATTTAACACAGGTAGTACACGCACAAAAGGGACACAGGTGGAACCCGAGTACCCAAATGAGCCTCCAGATACATTAGAAAGAACTTTTTCAGTGTCAGAGCAGTTAGTAAATGGAATGCACTAGGAAGTGATGTGTGCAGGCTGACTCCATACACAGTTTCAAATGGAGATATAATGGAGCTCGAAAAGCTCAGGAATCTATACACAATTGATTGACAGTTGAGAGGCGGGATCAAAGAGACAAATCTCAACCTCCGCAAGCACAACTAGGTGAGTACACACTTCTTGAAACGAACGTAATCCAAACAATAATACAAAAGTCATATTTCAATAAAAAAACTTAAAGCGTTCACGCACTGGTTATAATTATATCACACGAGAGCTGCAACTCTGGAGCGTAACACCACAAGCGTATTATGTCACGTCGTAGTGAGTAACACAGTTGAGTGTAAGACGGCTATAGAGCACAATCGGTAGTAGTGATGGTACTACTGACGACGGCAACACAGACTGTTGCTACAAGCAACAGTCTAGTGGACCAAAACTCTCACAAGTCAAGCTTGGCCTCGGGCGGGCTTGGGGAGTAGAACAAGTGTAGAAGTGTGAAGTATGCAGAGTTATTCTGCATACTTGGATCAGTGTGTTTTGTGATCATTGTTGCATATTAATTATATATATAGATTATATATATATAACTATACATATAAAGACATATATATACTATATAATATATATATGATATATATATATATATATAGTATATATATATAATGGCGGAAAATCCACAGGAAAAATGAAAGGAGGTAAACGTTCGACATTTGTTAAAGCCTTTGTCAAACCAGACTGACATGGTGGCAAACCCAAACAAACAACATGTGCAGTCTGGTTTGACAAAGGCTTTAACAAGCGAAACGTTACCTCCTTTCTTTTTCTCTGTGGTTTTCATTGTTCTGTTTTGTGTCTATTGATATATATATATATATATATATATTATATATATATATATATATATATATATATATTATATATATATATATATATTAGTATGTATATATAATATATTATATATATATATATATATATAATATAATATATATATACACACATACACACACACACACATATTGGACGAACATGACTACATCTTTGGTAGAAATAATCTATTATAAAAAACGCGTCATTACTTTCTTTCGGGTAACCAACACATAACTGAAATAGCCCCGAAGTGAAAAGAATAATTATGGACAATTACATGATATCATAAAAAGTTAATACACCATCAAATTTCTAAAGACAATTCAAACTTGACTATGAAGCGGAAGCATTACTCCCATGAG
>WNGS01009631.1:14821886-14846659 GCA_020271785.1 Procambarus virginalis
CTCCCAGAACCCATCAACCAGGTATCACCAGATCAACAGCAGCAACAACATGCAACCTCTACCACAAAGTAGCGGGAGGACATGAGCATCGGTGCGGGGAGACTACACAACCATCTACAACCCGCTCAATGCTTTCAATCTTGACTAAATGCACACAAATTCGCCTCCCAACTTTGTCTCGTTTGGTTTACAATGCGTTTCTATTTAACCCGGAATCTGCCAACTGCACTAACTGATCTACACAACTGCTGAGGAGCTGGCCAGCTGCTGAGGAGCTGCACAGCTGCTGAGGAGCTGGCCAGCTGCTGAGGAGCTGCACAGGACTTTTGCCTTCTCTCCTCCACCACCAGTCTCACGCCACACATGTTAACGGGCCCTACATAACCCTGTCATCACTGCACGACAAATTATTTCCTTTAAGTTTCTTACATCTCCCTTTTCCTGATCATTAAACAATAACTGAAATAATACAACACTAAACAAAGACCTCCATTAAATCTATGCTGCCTTCCTTCCTCCCTCCCTCACACTATCCTTCACACCCTCCCTCCACCATACTATCCTTCACACCCTCCCTCCACCATACTATCCTTCACACCCTCCCTCCACCACACTATCCTTCACACCCCCCTCCACCATACTATCCTTCACACCCCCTCCCTCACACTATCCTTCACAGCCTCCCTCCACCATAGTGCCCTACTCTCCCTCACACTGGGAAGCGGTAGGAGGCTGGCAGGAGATATTACTCGTGCATGACGTCAGAACATTTCCAAATCAGCCATAATAACTATCATTACTGGTGCGGAGGTGCCAATTTGGAGGTATTTCGCAAGAAGAGGAAGTTATCAAGGTTAAATCAGGTTACAGTGTCGTTGTTTTGTTGCGTCTTCAACTTCCCTTCCCGGCAGCTGCTCTGCGACACAATCCAAGAGGGAAAAAAATGAACGCTGACAACACGGAAAGATATTCCGTAGCGATAAATGATTGACATCTTGAATACCACTTTTTATTTTAAAGTTTGTCCCCTTAAGGGAGGTAACATAGTGGAGCCCATGTTTATAGCATGTTCGGATACAACGACCGACAACCAACAAAAAAGAAGGAACTAATTAAGAGATATGAGGCAGGTGCTGCCCGCTTGAGACGATCAACACCTTCACCAGTAGAAACCCAAGAGGTTGGAAAATCGTGTAATTAAATTTCCACACAGCTGAAAATGTAACAGAACGTATATATTTAGCGTTTGATTGCCAACCTCCAGCACATCTCTAACGTTCAAGTCCCCCGTCAGAAGCCCTCGTGGTGTCTCCAGGATTATATAGTGACAAACATTTATTACCATTTTTCAAAATGTTTACAAATTGTAATTCTGTAATGTACCCATTAATGTTGGCGACGTGCTTCAAGACCGCAGTGTCCGGCCAGGGCACCGGGCGACCAGGCCGGTGTGCCAAGCCAAGATATTCCACCTTCAGCAAAGCTTCGGAGACCCGTAATAATTTGTGCTACGAAAAAAAATGCTTTATAATCGTAGTAGAAAAAAAACAGCACTTACATCTTCTTAAGCCATCCACACACACTCGCAATCATCGACACCCACACTGGCAAACCAGTATTTCTTCAATCGTAAATAAGTAATGCTCAAAAATAGGCCCCTCACGCCTTCAGGACTATTTGGAACTGTATCTTAGTGACTGCATGAAGCTTCTTGGGGCAACATTTTCTGCGGAGGTCATTTATCTATGAACATGTCTACTCCATAGATGGTGGTGATGGTTCAACGTCTGGACAACGGTGCCTCTCGGCACCATTGCCCAAACTAGAAACACTCATTAACAAAACTAGAAACTGACTGAGTTTTTGAATAAACTGAGTGACTGGATGATTAACTGAGTGACAGGTCACTTGACTGATGGACTACCTTCTGCCTACCCAACCCCCGCTGTCATGCCAGCTGGCTCATGACGTCATGCAGTGTTACTGGATTACAACCCAGCAGGCTCCCAGGGTAAGGCTCCCAGGGTAAGGCTCCCAGGGTAAGGCTCCCAGGGTATGGCTCCCAGGGTATGGCTCCTAGGGTATGGCTCCCAGGTAAAGCTATGCACGAAGAAACATCATCATAGGTTACGCTCTACCCCCAAACAAATAAAATACAAAGACCTGAGAAAAACGGAGAGAAGCTTACGTCATATGATTAATAAGGGCGTCGCCCCCCAGAGTGCGCTGCGCACAAGCAACGGGTCCTCAAGAGGCTATGACTAACATGCTCCCCGCAGGAGCCTGTCTTAACAAAATTAGCCAGAGTTTGAGTGTAATTAGTTGACTGGGGGGGGGGGGGGAGGAAGGGACGGGAGGCGGCATCCTTGGCTCACGAGAATGAGTTCCCAGATGCCGAGGCATGATGGTGGAACGAGTCGGGGGCCATCTGGGAACATATCTTAGATGAGTCTGGCCATCTTGCCCCCCTGAAGGTGGGCGACGATTGCGCGTGTGTAGGTCGTTGGATAGTCAATGGGTGGTTGGTAACTGTGTGTGCGGGTATTTACCTATCAGTGACTATGGGGAGACGATTAAGCCACCCAAGAGGAAGCACGGGGCATGAATATGTAACCTACGGGGAAGTGAGACCACAGCCCCGCTCCTGTGCCAGGTAAGTTCACTCCGGGCTCACCATAGCCCGTGCTACTTGGAGCTGCTGTTCCCAGTAGCTGAATCTAAAAACAGTAACAACGGGGAGGCGAGGTTTAGCTCCTTATGGCCCGGCAACTAAGCCTTGTTGTACCCGTTGCGTTACAGTTGAACTATTCTAACACTATTAAATAGTGAAGCTTAGTCAAACATTTCCTTTAAGTTGTGGATGGAGGTGGCTTCCACAACACCTGCCCTTAGTGGAGTCCACTTGTTTCCTCCTGTCCTACTTTCTCTCAACTTAAAAAGAGGCTATCCTCGTCTATCTATTCCCCCTCAGTTATCTTGTACGTTGTTATCATATCTCCTACTTCTCTAAATCACAGTGGGGAAGCTGGGGGGGGGATGAGGAAGGGGGGGATTTGTAGATATGGTCCTGTCGGCCACTCGCTGCCGACCCCGTTAATTAACTGATATTCTCCTCTCTTCTCTCTCCAGCCCCTAACACTATCGAATAGTGTTAGAGGCTAGAGAGTCACTTATCACTGACACCTTTCACAGGTGCACAATGCTTGTAC
Source organism: Procambarus virginalis (assembly GCA_020271785.1). Lineage (NCBI taxonomy): Eukaryota > Metazoa > Arthropoda > Malacostraca > Decapoda > Cambaridae > Procambarus > Procambarus virginalis. Next base: position 14,825,096 of record WNGS01009631.1, read on the forward strand.
AACACTGTACCCTTTGTGGTCACACTGAACAGTGTGAGAGGCTCGTCTCTATATGGCAACCCCAGCTGTGACTTCACATGACAACACTCGCCATACCGTATGTCTACAATGACTATACATACAAACTCTCTACAGCTCTGAAGACATACGATTATCCATAATTCTTTCCCGTTGAATATCACTTCACTGCTTATTCACTGAAACGTTTGACACAGTCGAGTCGCTCCCGGTGTTCCCCCGACACCCGACCAACATCCCGACCGCGTGGTGTGTGACCTACACCCCCGACTGTGGTTGGATAGTGCGTGGGTGGTTGTGGATGTTTGGTGAGGGTGGGTAGGTGTGGTAGGCGGGGTCTGAGTGGGTAGGTGTGGTAGGCGGGGTCTGAGTGGGTAGGTGTGGTAGGCGGGGTCTGAGTGGGTAGGTGTGGTAGGCGGGGTCTGAGTGGGTAAGTGTGGTAGGCGGGGTCTGAGTGGGTAAGTGTGGTAGGCGGGGTCTGAGTGGGTAAGTGTGGTAGGCGGGGTCTGAGTGGGTAGGTGTGGTAGGCGGGGTCTGAGTGGGTAAGTGTGGTAGGCGGGGTCTGAGTGGGTAAGTGTGGTAGGCGGGGTCTGAGTGGGTAAGTGTGGTAGGCGGGGTCTGAGTGGGTAAGTGTGGTAGGCGGGGTCTGAGTGGGTAGGTGTGGTAGGCGGGGTCAGAGTGGGTAGGTGTGGTAGGCGGGGTGAGAGTGGGTAGGTGTGGTAGGCGGGGTCAGAGTGGGTAGGTGTGGTAGGCGGGGTGAGAGTGGGTAGGTGTGGTAGGCGGGGTGAGAGTGGGTAAGTGTGGTAGGCGGGGTGAGAGTGGGTAGGTGTGGTAGGCAGGGTGAGAGTGGGTAGGTGTGGTAGGCGGGGTGAGAGTGGGTAGGTGTGGTAGGCAGGGTGAGAGTGGGTAGGTGTGGTAGGCGGGGTGAGAGTGGGTAAGTGTGGTAGGCGGGGTGAGAGTGGGTAGGTGTGGTAGGCAGGGTGAGAGTGGGTAGGTGTGGTAGGCGGGGTGAGAGTGGGTAGGTGTGGTAGGCGGGGTGAGAGTGGGTAGGTGTGGTAGGCGGGGTGAGAGTGGGTAGGTGTGGTAGGCGGGGTCTGAGTGGGTAAGTGTGGTAGGCGGGGTCAGAGTGGGTAGGTGTGGTAGGCGGGGTCTGAGTGGGTAAGTGTGGTAGGCGGGGTCTGAGTGGGTAGGTGTGGTAGGCGGGGTCTGAGTGGGTAGGTGTGGTAGGCGGGGTCTGAGTGGGTAGGTGTGGTAGGCGGGGTCAGAGTGGGTAGGTGTGGTAGGCGGGGTCAGAGTGGGTAGGTGTGGTAGGCGGGGTCTGAGTGGGTAGGTGTGGTAGGCGGGGTCAGAGTGGGTAGGTGTGGTAGGCGGGGTCAGAGTGGGTAGGTGTGGTAGGCGGGGTCAGAGTGGGTAGGTGTGGTAGGCGGGGTCTGAGTGGGTAAGTGTGGTAGGCGGGGTCAGAGTGGGTAGGTGTGGTAGGCGGGGTCAGAGTGGGTAGGTGTGGTAGGCGGGGTCAGAGTGGGTAGGTGTGGTAGGCGGGGTCAGAGTGGGTAGGTGTGGTAGGCGGGGTCAGAGTGGGTAGGTGTGGTAGGCGGGGTCTGAGTGGGTAGGTGTGGTAGGCGGGGTCAGAGTGGGTCTCTATTTATTCCGCTTCATATTTTAAATGTACTCAAACATTACTACTGTCGTCTAATTTGACTACCACTATGAAACAATGTATTTCCTTAATCCTGTAATAGGCTAATGGTTCAATTTCTTTCAACATTTATCCATATTACAGACTGCAATAACATCTATTATTTCAGTGCTACCACGTGTACTTAACCCGTCCTCTTAATTGATAATATTACTCCTATTTGTGTAGTGTAAGTTTTTAAGACGTCATGTTTGTCCTCATAAGAACTAAAGAATAAAGTTCACTGCAGGACGCCTACTGACCCATACGAACAAGCTCTTATTTAAATCCACGAATTCATATAAATTTCCAACCTACGCTTGACAAAATAGATTGATCCCATATCTATTATGTTATCCGATAACTTGTCTTTATTTGCTATCTTTAATAAATAATTCATAAATAATGATAATTTGTTATCTTTACCATTACTGCAGATGCTTTATCTTACTGTTCTACCTGGGTCCTGGTATGTTCTCCTTTCTTGAACACTTCCACTTTTGTTCCGGCAATATTTCTTATACTTGCTGGGAAGATATTAAACAACCGTGGACCTCTGATGTTCATACAGTGTTCTCTGATTGTGCCTTTGGCACCCCTGCTCTTCACTGGCTACTTCAATTCACATCTACTCTTCTACATTTTCTTCCATATCGTTCACTCCAGTATGTCGTTATTTTACTGTGTAGATTTGGGAATTTTCCATATACATATTATTTGATACCTCTCGTCACCTTGCTAGAGTACTTTTTGAGAGCTTTGAGACGATCCCAATAATTTAGGTGCTTTATCGTGTCTATGTATATGTTCTCTGTACTTCTTCTATTTCAGCAATCTCTCCTGTTATGAAGGGTGAAGCGAGTATTCAACAGTACTCAAGATAGGACAACACAATGGATTTGAATAGTATGATGTTGTTGTTGTTAAAGATTCGCTACCTGGAACAAGAAGTTCCAAGTAGCACGGGCTATGGTGAGAATAGTATGAGCGTTGTGATGGGATCCGTGGATTTGAAGGTTCTCACTCTATCGTATCATTTTTTTGGCTGACTATGTGGCTGACTATGTTTGCTTGGCTATGCTCCCTAAACGTTAGGTCATCAGAGATCATCATTCCTAGATCCTTTACATGTTGCTTTTCTACTATGGGCAGATTTGATTGTGTTTAATACCTTTTATTTTGTTAAGGTCCTCATTCTTACCATACCTAAGTACCTGGAATTTATTACTGTTAAAAATCATGTTATTTTCTGCTCCCCAGTCGAAAGATTTATTAATATCTGCTTGTAGTTTTTTCCATGTCTTCTGCAAAAGTAATTTTCATCCTGATTTTTGTGTCATCTGCAAAAGACGACACAAAACTGTGACTTGCATTTTTGTCTATACCTGATATGAAAATAAAGAAAGGCAGTGATGCAAGGACAGTGCCCAGACGTACAGAGCTTTTCACTGTTCTTGTTCCTCTTCACTATTCCTTGTTCCTCCTCCTCCCTAGGTCCTTGACAGAACTGATCACCGCTCCACTCGTCTCGCAAGGTAGCGAACGGGAGCTTCACTCCAATCTTGTACCTATCCTATCCTATTTTCTTCATCTTAATATTCATGCCTTTGACTCGGGACAGTTTCTCAAGTTCAGTGAGTAAGATATTGTTGCAATCACGCTACTGCATGGTTGCCCACTCAACACTGACTACTGACGTCGTCAGCACATGATGACTAGTCATGTGCTGACCAAAGCCACACACACACACACTGCCTCATACGTGGCAATTTACTGGCCTGATTGTATCATTATAGTCTACATGAAAAATACTGACCCACATGTGGTATGCAGGACAATATACAGCCTTGCATCATACTCATGTTGCATCATCTGGCATGAATGTTGCATCATCTCGTCGGAACAAAGGTGGATGTCTTCAAGGGGCACTTAGAAGTGCTAGACCAACCAGGCTGTAGTAGAAATGTGGGCCTGCGGGCCGTTCCAAGCGACAGCCTGTTGGACCAAGTTATCACAGGTCGAGCCTGGCCTCAGGCCGGGCTCGGTGAGTACAACAACTCCCGAAAACCCCCTCCAGGTATGCTCCAGGTATCTGGCATTAAGTTGCATCATCTGGCATGAATGAGGCATCATACTACACGTTTTTACCACTGTCATATGTTACGATGCTGGCCAAGATGTGGTTTTCAAGCAAAAATGCTTAAGAGGTTAAATAACCTGCAGAGAGTCTACTTGCGCTCCAACCATACGTGAGGGAGATGGTGTCTGTCTCATGGCGGGAAGTGCCGCGTGGAGAGTGCCATAGAGAGCTGATATACTCTTGCGTTTTACATACTTATACCTACCAGTCGACACACTGTCAAGCAGTCATATTAGTGTGACAACCACCTCCACATCACCGTCATACAAATGTCACAACATCAGCAAGAACATCCAACTTACCCTCACATACCAGTACACCAGTACAGTACGCCAGTACACCATCAATACAACTTACCTGCAAAGACAAAAACAATTCACGGTTAGCTACAATGTATAAATAAAATAATGAAAGGAGTGAAAACAAAGGCGGTTACATGAGCAGCCACTTGTAAACAAAACAGGAGGCTGTTGTGCTCTACCTTCCCCTACCCCAGCATTATACAACCACAGCCGTAGGCTACAAAGGCTCAAGTGTTTACCAACCTGTCTTTGTTTACTGCTGCGATTCAGGACACGTGCGCACACAACGAATACAAAATAAAACATGTGAAACACGCAGACATTATCAACAACGAAATTATTTAAAGACATCCTTTTAATCCATCTAGTTGGGAGTGTGTAGCCATCATGGTGCCGAGAGGACAGGAAGACATTTGTAACCTGTTCGAGATGATGGTAATCAGAGCGGTGATACGGGCCACGGTAGTGATTAATGATTATTGACCTATGTACCTGCGTACTTACGTACACACACACACACACACACACACACACACACACACACACACACACACACACACACACACATACACACACACACACAGTTGAGAGTTGACAGTTGAGAGGCGGGACCAAAGAGCCAAAGCTCAACCCCCGCAAGCACAAATAGGTGAGTACAAATAGGTGAGTACACACACACACACACACACACACACACACACACACACACACACAGGTGCTGATTGACCTAGGGTGAATATGGAGCCCTTTGCTAGCGCATATGCTAGCAATAATACTAATAGGAATCGTGATCATTAAAACACAGGTTTTTGTGACCACCTTAAATCACGGTGCATCTGTCGTCACCTGATTGGCAACACTCATTACCTGTCACTCCAGGTCTGGATGTTGTGGGTCACTCCCCCAGCTGAAGGTAGAGCTGGTCACGTTATGTTATTTCAGTTCTCGCTCCGTGAACTAAGGCAATGATGAGCTTTTATAATATAAATCACTCTTCTAGAATATAGATGACTGACCCGAATACTTAGTGAAGTGGGGCAAGGCGTGGGTGTGGGTGGGTGGGTGTGTGTTCACCTATTTGTTCTCACCTATTTGTGCCTGCACGATCGAGCACTGCCTCTTGGATCCCGCCTTTCTAGCAATCGTTTGTTTACAGCAATGATTTCGGTCCTATTTCCCTATCATACCTAGTTTTAAAATTATGAATAGAGTTTGCTTCCACAACCTGTTCCTTAAGTGCATTCCATTTTTCCACTACTCTTATGCTAAAAGAAAACTTCCTAACATCTCTGTGACTCATCTGAGTTTCCAGCTTCCACCCATGTCTCCTCGTTCTGTTAATATTTCGAGTGAACATCTCATCTATTTCCACTTTGTCAATTTCCCTGAGTATGTTATACGTTCCTATCATATCCCCCCTCTCCCTTCTTTTTCTAGTGTTGCAAGATTCAGTTCCTTCAGGCGCTCTTCATATCCCATATTCCTCGTAACTCTAGGATGAGCCTCGTCGCAAGCTTTTGAACTTTTTCGTTTCCTTGTGTGTTTCTTCAGGTGGGGACTCCATGATGGAGCGGCATACTCTAAGACTGGTCTCACGTAGACAGTGTAAAGCACCATAAAAGCCTCCTCACTTTGGTTTCTGAATGTTTTAATTTTTGCCAGTATAGAGTATGCTGCTGTCGTTATCCTATTTATATGTGCCTCATTAGTTAGGTTACAGGTAGGCAGTTCTCCTTCATTGTGTACTGTCCCTTTGGTCTCCTATCAACTGATTCCATTTCTATAACTTTACATTTGCTCGTGTTGAACTTCAGTAGCCATTTCCCTGACCATTTCTGCAATCTGTTCAAGTCCTCTTGGAGGATCCTACAATCCTCATCTGTCACAACTTTTCTCATTAATTTGCGTCATCCGCGAACATCGACATGTAGGATTCTACTTCTGTAAACACGCACACACCTGCCTCTCAATTAGCATTTACGTTTATTAGAAATAGAATTTGTCCCAGCACCGATCCTTGAGGTACTCCTCTCGTTACTGTTCGCCAGTCCGACTTCTTACCCCTTACCGTTACTCTCTGGCTTCTTCCTGTTAAGTAGTTCCTTACCCATGCTAGGGAATTCCGCTTACTCCTACCTGCCTCTCAAGTTTGTATAGCACCTCGGTGTGGGCGCTCTGGTGCCTACTGGCTGTTGAGATCTTCCAAGGAATTTAGGGTAGATGAAGGTTTGCCACAATTCTACCCATTTCTACCTTCCTTCTCCAACTGTTGTGTATATTGTCCTTTCCTCTTATGCCCTGTTGTGTTTTGCATCTAAATCATTGCTATCTCTTCATAATAAAAATAGTTCTCGTGTTGTCATATCTTGAGATAACCCCTGTTAGCAGCCTAGAAAAAACGTTTTGTGAAGTGTTCTTCCATGTTGTTTAGGTCATCTTCAGGTTCACGATTTGTATAACTTTTTCAAAGTTGGTTGATATGAAGTGTTCAATTAGCGTTGGCAGAGTTACATATCAGTAACAGTTTGGTGTTAGTGGGTTTTGTAAGTGTGCAACTTTGTGAGGAAGGCATCATGGTAACGGGCCAGACCAGCATACACTGACGGCATGTAACCCAGAGTGGTACAACGGTTAGGCCTCAATAGTGCTTTTTTATACATTTATCGATTCGTTTGAACTGATGAGACGAAGCGCCAGCACAAACAGCAGCAGTGCCAGTTGCACAGGAGCAGCGGTAACATGGGTAGCAGTAGTGACGGCAGGGGCAGCAGTAGTGACGGCAGGGGCAGCAGTAGTGACGGCAGGGGCAGCAGTAGTGACGGCAGGGGCAGCAGTAGTGACGGCAGGGGCAGCAGTAGTGACGGCAGGGGTAGCAGTAGTGACGGCAGGGGTAGCAGTAGTGACGGCAGGGCAGCAGTAGTGACGGCAGGGGCAGCAGTAGTGACGGCAGGGGTAGCAGTAGTGACGGCAGGGGCAGCAGTAGTGACGGCAGGGGTAGCAGTAGTGACGGCAGGGGCAGCAGTAGTGACGGCAGGGGCAGCAGTAGTGACGGCAGGGCAGCAGTAGTGACGGCAGGGGCAGCAGTAGTGACGGCAGGGGCAGCAGTAGTGACGGCAGGGGCAGCAGTAGTGACGGCAGGGGCAGCAGTAGTGACGGCAGGGGTAGCAGTAGTGACGGCAGGGGCAGCAGTAGTGACGGCAGGGGCAGCAGTAGTGACGGCAGGGGCAGCAGTAGTGACGGCAGGGGCAGCAGTAGTGACGGCAGGGGCAGCAGTAGTGACGGCAGGGGCAGCAGTAGTGACGGCAGGGGCAGCAGTAGTGACGGCAGGGTAGCAGTAGTGACGGCAGGGGCAGCAGTAGTGACGGCAGGGGCAGCAGTAGTGACGGCAGGGGCAGCAGTAGTGACGGCAGGGGTAGCAGTAGTGACGGCAGGGGCAGCAGTAGTGACGGCAGGGGCAGCAGTAGTGACGGCAGGGGCAGCAGTAGTGACGGCAGGGGCAGCAGTAGTGACGGCAGGGGTAGCAGTAGTGACGGCAGGGGTAGCAGTAGTGACGGCAGGGGTAGCAGCATCCTGGTGTGTGAGGCGAGGTCTTGGCTGAGGCCCTGAGCGGGGAGGCGTCACGCTCAACAAATAGTAACCAGAAGACACAGATAAGAGTGACAGTCATGCACCACTTGCCGGAGGAGCGACCTTTCTAACTCCCACCAAGGACCAGCCTGGCACAACATGCCCACTTCACGCACGCGCCAATCGCATGCTTATGTCCAAAGTCCCGTTAAACAACAGCCATCAGTTGACTTGGATCAAGGTATTACTGGGACTTTACACTAAGTTTCTGGTGCAGACATTCTTGCATTCATTGCATTCTACCACCACACCGCCGCCAATAATACCCATCACATGTAACAGTATTATAATTTCTCCGTTCATTTTCTGATGCGTGGTTTGATCATTTAAGCATATTTGGTTAAATATGACCGCATGGCTGGCGTTGTTGATCTTATAGTATAGGATTTCTATGCTTCTATTTTCTTACTCTCGGGGCTAAGAAGAGCAATCAAGTTGGATACACACCACTGGTATCCAGGCGGGACTTGCAACCTCTCCTGGGGTACCACTCGAGGCTGGGGGTATTAGGTGATCCACGTGCCAGTCATATAAATTAATTGAAAACCACAATTAACGTAGAAATAACATTTCCTTCACTTGGACCATCATAGTCTCGAACTCTCCTAGCACCTCCAGACTCAAGTGACACCACAGGGGATGTTGCAAGTCCCAGGTGGATACCAATAGTGGCTCTCTGTGATCCGCTCTTATTGAGGCTATTTGTAGTAAAGTCAGTAGACCTTCAACTTCCGTGGTCGTCAGTTCGAGGCTCCAATGGTGCAAGTAAATGAAATGTTATTTTCGTGTTGATTGTGGTTTGCAATTTATATACCGCAGTGGGCCAATAGGCCCACTACGGTTTACCCATCTTTTTTGTTTCAGTAATGGCTAAGGCAGTATGTTGCATGGTCATAGTCTTCAACATATCAGAATATAACCGTCAGCTGGCTGTTGATAGTTGTCGGAGTTTGTGTAGTGCGTCGCCGATGTCTAATCTTCCACTGTCGCTGTATTTGTCGATAATTTCGATGTCGTTAGACTATCCCTGGCGATGATCTGGCTGTGTGAAGATATTATGCGTTCTATGATGCGAGCCTTGCTTTTTGTGTATTGTCAGACACCTTGAAAGATATATCTTGCTTATATACTGTCAGTTAGTTGGGGCTCACAGGCCCCCAAGTGGGCATATAAAGGCATAGATGACATTTGTCTCTTTCAAGTCGTTTTCTTGGTGTGAGAACTAACTAGCTCATGAGTAAGTTGACGGTCTACAAGCTCTTCTATTATTAACACGATCACGGTTGGTGTCACGTTTCTATCAATAATGTCTTTCAAGACTTTTTCCTCCATTTTGTTAGCTGTGGTAAAGTTCCAATAGAATATTTGAGTAGCGGGACAGATAATGCATTGTTGGCCGTTTCGTCAGAGGTAGCATTGCGGTTTACCTTCCTTTTAATGATCTCTTCGACATATCCGTTAAGAGAATTCATTATTGACTAGGACCTGCCTTACTCTGCCGAGTTTCTCATCAACCTAATTTCAACTGGAGCTGTGTGAGAGAGCACGGTTGACATACGCGTCGACAACACTTCCTTTCTACCTGTAAGGGCATTCATTCACTACTAACATTAAGGCAAATTCCTATGTTGGTTCCCTTAGTGTAGACTGCAGTGTGAAATCCACCATCCCTTTCTGAGACTGTTACTTCTAGGAAAGGTAGAGCTTACCTTCACTGTCCATGACGTATGTGAAACTTAGCTCGAAGCTTCGGGGGAACTGCATCCTAAAGCTGTACCAGGTGTTCAGTATCAGGCACCTGCAGGAATATGTTACCCATATACCAACACCAGACGTCCAGCTTTGAGGAAATGTATATGTTTATCTCTCAGAATATTCGGTAATACGTTTATTGCTTGTGATGTGTGTCTATGTATGTATTAACACGATGTACTGAACGGGGTGAGAATAGTTTGAGCTACCTCATCCCTTTGTGTGTATTTTACCTCAATAAACTTATACAAATAGGATACCAAAGGGGAGAAACCCATAGCGACCCCATCTACTGGTTTGTATATGCCACCATCAGGCCGGTTTCCAGATTTGTGGGTTTTGACTGTCTCATACACATCCAGGTTTGAACACTCCGGTAATTTTCCACAGATGAAGTCCAGATTTTTTGCCATTAACTAACCAATATGGTTTACCTTTCTTTTCAGTAAGTCAGTACAATTACATCATTGTGCCAGTTGTTCAAGAATCCCACGCGCTGTACCACCACCTTTATATAAAATTTACATACACGCACGCACACATTATTTTTATATATATATATATATATATATATATATATATATATATATATATATAAAATATATATATATATATATATATATATATATATATATATATATATATATATATATATATATATATATATATATATATATATAATGTGTGTGTGTGTGTGTGTGTGTGTGTGTGTGTGTGTGGTCCCAGCTAGCTGGCCGCTGCCCTTGAGTGTTTAGGAGGATGAGGGCTGAGTTTTAATACGTAGCTGGTGTCGCGTGTCCCTCTCCTTGCAAAATTCCAAGAAGTGTGAAGGAAGGAATGTCCGCCCTGACACACACACACACCACTGATCCATATTACATAACATGTCTGAATCAGTACTTCCATCACAATGACAGTCACACAAAGTTGGCACTAAACTGTAACCTTGTATTGCCAAAGGGGTTTCAATTGAAATACGACCTAAATAGAAAAACTTGATGTTAAGATTTATATTTAAATTGATTTACAAAAGATTAAAACACTAGATAAATCTAGGCGAACGCATCAGATACCTTGGTATTAAGTCTACATTTAGTCGGCCAGTCAGAGGACTTAGGGAATATCCCTGCAAACAAAATAGTCTTCATTATGCAATGTTTTAAGCTCCAGCCTGCACACAAAGCAGACTGTCTAGCCGTACTTTATGCAATTTGGTTATGTTATAGTTACCTTTGTTATCCTGCAGCTCTCTCAACACCTCCTAATTAAAGCCAAACTGAAATTCAATCCGTTCGGAGGCTTACTTTCTGAACCTCATGCCCTATGCTATACAGCTATAGACATGTACAAATTATACATAGTAACATGGCTACAGACAAGTACAATCAGAGACCGGGCCGCCGGAACACGGATCTTCGGAACCAAGACTATAGGTGGGTGACATGGCTACATAGCCACACCCTCATCATATTACTATCACGTAACAACGCTAAGCCCCACCATCGCCCTCCTGAGGGTGATGGTGGCGCTTAAACCCTCATCACCACCAAACAGGGATGCCAACTTACACCCACTGGGGCTTAAATTGTCAATGGGCACAGAAAGAGAGCGCTCGTGTGAGCAGGTAACGAAGCTCATATCTGCTTGATACCTGCTTGATGGGGTTCTGGGAGTTCTTCTACTCCCCAAGTCCGGCCCGAGGCCAGGCTTGACTCAGGCTGAACTCTAACAAAATGGGAAAAAACAATGTAATTATCGGGAGAAAGCTCTAAGCCGGATTGACTATATAGAACACGGAAGGGATAAGAGGACTTAGAACTGGGATATGAAAACGGTTCGAAGGAATGGTGTCCAACCACTTAAACGAGTCTTCAGACCATTGGGGATCGAACGCCGACCTGCAAGAAGCGAGGTCGACGCTGTACCGACCAGCCCAAGTGGATGTGATTTGCCATTCATTATCCATGACACCAATACCCACACAGAAATGTATTGTAGTCCCGCAGCATCACACAGAAATGTATTGTAGTCCCGCAGCATCACACAGATAAAAGGTTGTAACCCTCGACAGATGAACACCATTTGGTCACCATTTGGTCCGGGAGACATCTCCCGTCACGCAGGGTGCAGTCGCACCTCCACAGATCTCCAGTATCATCTCTCGATACTGGTAATGGCTCATAAGGGCCACCACTTACGGGCTATTCATGCCCGTGCCACCTCTTGGGTGGCTTAATCATTATCAATCAATCAATCGACAGATGAATAAACAAATCATATACAAATGGCGACGTAAAGAAGCTTAATAAGGGTGACACAACGCCAACAGGTAACATGCATCTGAGACGCAGCGACCTACTTCATACCGGCTTGATGGGGTTCTAGTTCTTCTACTCCCCAAACCCGGCCCCGGCTCGACTACCAAACACACCGCCCCCAAAAGACGATCCCAGGTGATAGTAATTAGCTGGAGTACCCAGGTTGGGTACCTTACCTTGAGGTTACCGTGAGACAAGTGTTCGAGGCTTGGTGTCCTCGCGGGGCGCCGCTCCCTCGCCAGTTCTTCTAGTCTGGTCAACCAGGCTGTTATTAAACGCCTCTGCTCGCGGTCTGACGTATGCATTATATCCCAAGTTCATCGGGTATCCTTTAGCAATAGTTGTGGTGTTGGGTGTGATTGTGGTAGTAATGGTGGTGTTGGGTGTGATTGTGGTAGTAATGGTGGCGTTGGGTGTGATTGTGGTAGTAATGGTGGTGTTGGCTGTGATTGTGGTAGTATTGGTGTGTTAGTAGTTGGTAATAGTGGTGGTAGGTCGTGGAAATTGTGGTGGTGGTGGTAATAGGGAAATGCTGANACTGACATGGTAACGACATGCAAGACTTAGTATCATTTACTAGGGTGATAAACGACCCTAATATATACCCTGGTATATGTTCAGTGTAAGGCAGGATAGAACAAGGAGACATAAGTGGAATCTGAAGTCACAGACATTTTAAGAACTTTTTTTTTAACGTAAAGGCAGTGAGCAAATAGAATGAACTGCATGAAGAAATAGTAGGTGATAATTACAACTATTTGAAAATAGATATGAAAAAAAAATCGAAGGGTCTTGAGTCTTTTGTATTAAGGAGTTTTTTCAGTCTTTTTCAGTTTTTTTTCTGAAGTTTTTCAGTCTCCGTGGTGTAGTGGTAAGACACTCGCCTGGCGTTCCGCGAGCGCTATGTCATGGGTTCGTATCCTGGCCGGGGAGGATTTACTGGGCGCAATTCCTTAACTGTAGCCTCTGTTTAACGCAACAGTAAAATGTGTACTTGGATGAAAAAACGATTCTTCGCGGCAGGGGATCGTATTCCAGGGACCTGCCCGAAACGCTACGCGTACTAGTGGCTGTACAAGAATGTAACAACTCTTGTATATCTCAAAAAAAAAAAAAAAAAAAGAGCCGACAGCTGGAAAGGTAGAGCTCAGGAGCTGGCAATCGACCCTGCGAGCACATTTAGGTGGTGACACACAGAGCAGCTGGGCACTCGGCAACAAGAGGAAGCCGAGCTATTGATCCCGGTGTGAGGGCCAGTGAGTACAAGGTGGGCTGCACCCTCCCTCCCTCCCTCCCAACACCTGCCATAACCAACAACCCCATCACAACACATTCCAAGGTGCTTCTATCATAACCACCTCGGCATACACTCCCTCCCCAACGCCGACAGCCTCCCTCCCATCACAGGTCGGCATATGCTCCTTCCCCAACACGGGCAGCCCCCTCCCCGTCACAACCATAAGGACACGCCACCTCCCCAACACCGGACGCCCCTCCCCAACCCGTCACCTAGACTGGAAAAAGGCACCGCTGCTGCGTAACTTGCCTAACTAGGTAAAGCCCTCAACTTTAAGACCCAGTGACACGCTCAGCATCTTCACACACACACCACATACGCCAGGCCATTCATGGTGCAGGAGGAGGAGAATGACTATATGAGAGAAAGGGAGATATAGCGCATGAAATAAACGAGTCTCTAGGGCTAGGCTTTAGGTGAGCTCAGGTAGGATACCTGGAGCATACCTGGAGAGGGTTTCGAGAGTTCTTTTACTCCCCGAGCCCGGCCCGGAGGCAGGCTCGACTTGTGATAACTTGGTCCAACAGGCTGTTGCTTAGAGCGGCCCGCAAGTCCACATATCCACTACACCCTGGTTGGTCAGGAACTTCTTCCTGTCCAAGTGCCTCTTGAATACATCCACCTTTGTTCCGGCACTCTCTCCCATGGATCTCGTGCATGATATTCAATTTCACCATCAAACTTGAACGACACTTCAAAGTGCGTCGAAATTTATCCCCCCCCCCCCCCACACATTCCTGGACGATCAAATCAAAGTGATTAATGCCGTTAATAAAACATATTTTGAACTTTACTAATAAACAATTAACTGCTGTAAATTCGACCAGAATTTGGAGTTAGAAAACAACTGAACCTAACAAAAGATATCAACAACACAGCAGGATAACAGCTTAGCAGATATATCACGCCATCTTACCCTAGCAACAAGGCCCTGTCATCATGCTGCTGCTGACGTCATCAGTGGCGTGACATCTCGGGCACATTCCTACAACAATTAAGTGACTCCGTCACAAGATATGTTGGCTCCTCAGACGATTATCTGCTTGACTTAGTGAGCGCTTGTAGTTCCAGTTCTGAGAAAGTTCAGTAACTCCGAAACGTGTTAGCCTCGTGGTCGCGTTAAAAATGTATAATTTCGGACTAATATATTTCTAAGAAATAAGATTCCCAATATCGAATAAACTTAAACATTGAAAACCATATTTTATCATCTTTGTATACAATACACAATGTAGGTCCAAGATCTTACGATCAATTACCGAAGCGTTGCGGCACCTGGCATGTTAGGTCCATTACTATTAATGTTTCATATTGATATAAAATGCAGGAAAATTAGGAATATAATAATTATGATACTTTCTGATTTCATTTTTTGTGTGTGGATAGACAGGATAAAGTATAACATTTGGGGTTTACGGTTCATGCTCGGTGATATGGAAAATGGGTTTACTGAGAATATTATATAAACTAAAATAAATGTAGTATTTTCCCTCCTAAATTGATGTATATATGATCTTCATAATATATATTATTTAATTAAGAAAAGAAAAAAATTACCCATCTAAAACTATACATCTAATAATCTGTATATATCACTAAGAACTCTTTGACCCGGCCAGGATTCGAACCCATGCCGTCCAGGATCACCCCTAAACGTACACAGTACCGTGACCACCGCACCAATGATCGTCTTGATCATTGGTGCAGTGGTCTTTCAACCTTCAATTGACTGGTACGTTAGGGGTGATCCTGGACGGCATGGGTTCGAATCCTGGCCGGGTCAAAGTTCTTAGTGACCTATGGCTTGCGCGTTCATGCAGCTTTCTCACATCTGTATATATATATTGTAGTGCCCAATACCTGATCTACCGCAACTGCGGGTGCCAGTACAGTATGTACTCACATAGCTAAGCTCGCGGAAGAAAAGCTCCAGCTCTCGGATATCGCCTTTCAACCTTCAATTGACTGGTGTACATACAGGTTTTATCAACCTGTTTCATACCCGTTACTCTATAATATATACTACATGTAGTACTTATTTCTTTCTGTCCTGAATCTCCGCTATGGTAAGTAAAGGCCAAGGGGGGAGAGATGGCAGTTAAGTAGATACACATTAGGAGAGAGAAACAAGGACATTTAGATTACTCTAAACTCAAAGGCACTAAAAAAAGAAAGTAGTTAATTTTGACCTTCAACAAGTGACTGCATACAGAAATTTAATACTTCCTAACTGAGGCTGCTCTCCTGAGCTTAGGTAATGAAAATAGTTACCAGATACCAATTAAACAATGTTGAAATTGGGATATCAGAATGCCCAAAAAAATATCCAATACCGATTATAGTTATTAGGCATCTTAAGTCTAATGTAAAGGTAGTTTACCTTTATCAATACATCAATGTAATCAATACATCTAGTACGAAATAAAGCAAATAGTATACTGGTATTTATTTCTAGAAGCGTTGGCAATAAAATATTCAATATTATTATTCAAATTTGTCCTCGTTACGCCCCAGGTAAATTATACACCTCAGTTTAGGTCTCTGTACTGGAGAGAGAAATTCACGTAAGGCGCACAGAGAAGGTAGGCAAAGTTAATTCCAGGAAGATATTCAAAAAGCTAAAAGGGAACAACACGCCGATATAAATATCGTTTGAAACAGATTGATACGAAATAAGTAATATAAATTAAATAAGTTTAGATTCAGGAAAGACCTGGGTAAATACTGGTTTGGTAGCAGGGTTGTTGATTTATGGAATGAATTACCGGGTAACATAATGGACGTGGGATAGTTGGATTGTTTCAGGCGTAGGTGAGACATGTGAGTGAGTTTGGGTGGATATAAATAGGAGCTGCCTCTTATAGGTCAGTAAGTCTTCTGCAGTTTCTTATACTTGTTCTGGATAAAAATTTACAATAATTCAGCCCGTCCTCCCAAGGTTTCAAAACGTCCAGAAAGCGGTTAATTTAAAGTGTCCTCTCCTAACCTAACAGACTAAGCCAGAGGACCCAAAACAGAAAACGGGACATTACGTCACTTTCGCGAGCCGCTTCCATTTTCTAGTACGACAATTTTTTGGCAATTTTATGTAACACATACGAGCGAAAAGCGACGTTCTTAATAAAGAGGTCAGGTTGAATAATTATCTCAGGTTTACCTATACATTACAAACATGATAATTACTGACATAACTTTAAATAAATCAGATGCAAGATTGAATGTATCTGGTGTCAGTATGGATACTCGAGTTATATCATATCGCTACTCTAAACTCTACAAATATGACCAATCGAAGCAACCTAATACAGACAGAGTACACATTGCGGTTAAGCAGGCGATGAGTCACAATAACGTGGCTAAAGTATGTTGACCAGACCACACACTAGAAGGTGAAGGGACGAAACGTCGTCGTCCCTTCACCTTCTAGTGTGTGGTCTGGTCAACATTGCGGTTAAATTAGGTAGCAATAAAGTGAAGAGGATACAAGATCACACACACACACACACTACACCAACTCACCAGTTGATTGACAGTTAAAGGCGGGCCCAAAGAGCCAAAGTTCAACCCCTACAAGCACAACTAGGTGAGTACTACACCCACAGCGTCCACCACCACAAATTAAACGCTGACAACACCTCAGAAGGAACCCTCTGGGAAGGGTTGATGTCCTGGAAGGCGAAGCGTGGGGAGGTTGATACCTTCCAACGACAATTGTGTCGCGAGGTTGATGTTTTGAAAGTAACAGCTGATTGATGATGTTTTGAAAGTAGCAGCTGATTGATGATGTTTTGAAAGAAGCTGAGTGGGGGAGTTGTCTTCTTTACGGAATAGTGAGAGAAAATAAATGTTCTGGAATGGGCACTGTAGGCATTGTTTTGGAAGTGAGCAGCGTGGGCACTGGACTGTGACATCCTTCCAAGTCACAGTTCACGACTTGGAAGGAAGCAGTGCAGGATGGTTGATGGTGCCGCCAGCACCAGAGACTGTGTCTTGCAGAACTGGGCCGAGACTCCTGCTCCTTATCTATTCATGGGTTGTGTCAGGCGGCGTCTCCTCGAGTGTCGAGTGACACTTCAAAATACACACTGGACGGCGATCTCACAACAACCTCCTCCTCCTTACCAGCGTCCACGACTCACACTCCAGGCACCCGGGTTCCAGGCACCCGGGTTCCAGGCACCCGGGTTCCAGGCACCCGGGTTCTCGGCACCCAAAACAAACAATTGGGCAGTTTCTTTCACCTGGTTCCCCTAGCAGTACATGGGTACCTGAGGGTTAGGCAGTCGTTGTGAGCTGCATTCTGGGGATGTCTGCATGAAATACATAGTAGATATGATAGAGAAAATAGGTCGGGAGTTAGTACATTCGGCGAACAGTGGTTACAAAAGGCGGGGTCCAAGAGCAGTTTGATCCTTCGGGCAGAAATAAATATGTAAATACAATAACCACTGCTGCCACCTTTCCCACATCCCAACACTCAAACGAATACCACCAAATATACTGAGATTGGACGTCTCGAGATTGGTCTTTACTGTGTTTCTACACTCCTCTTAAATGACGTTATCAGTAGTGGAATACAATAAGGTCAGCGAGGCTCCTCAAGCCTCCCGTGCGTGCTGTAGGTCGACTCGCGGGCTTCCAAGCCGCATGTCATACCAGGCGTCTTACACACTGGTATCATGGGAAGCCCAGACTAATAGACACTCTGAAGCACACACCACACACCCACCATCTACACCTTCAATTCTGGCATCATACTATATAAAACGCCACAATCTACACACAACCACCACTACTTTAAATGCTTCAAGAACTGTACCAGGCGTACAGAAGAATGACGACTCTCATCAAATGTTTCAGACACGTTTTCCAGAAATACCGTGTGAAACACACCAGCCCGCCCCCCCCCCCGCCCCTCCCTCTCTCTCTCTCTCTCTCTCTCTCTCTCTCTCTCTCTCTCTCTCTCTCTCTCTCTCTCTCTCATGCCAACCACCTGAAATTCATTACTTTTAGTTAAGAGGTTCGTTGTCATCTGCCCGTAATTTACGAGCTGATGGTATCACCTGGGTTTCAAGGAGCCTCCTTGAAGCCACCCATCAGCATCCAAAATTTATCGAATAAACCCGGGTCTTCAGCTGACCTATCAAAGGTCCCCGAGGCTCAATGTCTCTCATTTTCAGCAATTGTGAAGGCGACAACACCAGAAATTGGGATATCTCCCGCTGTCTTCTTGTCTGATGGCGACGATGATACTGCCACCAGCCCCCCCCCCATGTATCTTGGAAAACAGGGGAGCGGGATTAGCAATCCAGGTAGAAAAGTGAGGCCCATCTTACCTGGCTAGGAGGCAAGGGTAGGCAAGGTAAGGGGCAAGGGTAGGCAAGGTAAGGGGCTAGGTTGGTAGGTCCGGTTAAGCGACTGGGCATGTATGTGGCAGGGCTGGAACCAGTGACTCAGGACTCCGGGGTTAATGGTCAGAGGCAGAGTTCAGAGACCCTGGTAAGGGCTCTGGAGGCGGAGATGATGATGGCTGGAGGAGGACGAGAGGGTTGTGAGGATGCCAGGATGATCATGTGGGATAATTACCTACCACTGACTACGGGGAAGCGAGGTCCAGCTCTTCACCCCCCGCCAACTAAGCCTTGATGTACACGTCGCGTTATAATTTAACTGGGGTGAGGCTGATGAGTCAGGGTCGGGAAGGAGGCAGCCACCAAACTGTCATCTTGGAGTGTGATGTAAGTCCAAACAAAACGTCTGAGGTCGGCGACCGCCCTTTACAACACTGGGCATGAGTACCAAGACAGTTTCACTCCCCCTCCATTCCCTCTCCCACAGATTCCACACCACCACAATAGAAGCCAACATTCCACCCTAACAGCATTCCTCACAGTTTCATTTACGAACTGTGGGACATTTGTCAAGATTAACAACTGTAAGATGAGAAGTTTAAGAATCTGCAGCCAAGATGAAGAAATGCAAGTTCACGGCTGAACTCCACTTTCCAACACCCACCGGAGATCAAACACGGCGAGCACACAAGACAGTGGCCCGGCTATTACTGAAGGACAAAAACACTAGATCTGACCCTTCCCTTCCCTTCCTTCCCGACTACCTTACCGTCACACCCATTTATTGGGGCGTGGAAGACGTGACCAATGGTGACCCCTCGGACACGAGCATGGAGGAGTGACCAATGGTGACCCCTCGGACACGAGCATGGAGGAGTGACCAATGGTGACCTCGGACACGAGCATGGAGGCGTGACCAATGGTGACCCTCGGACACGAGCATGGAGGCGTGACCAATGGTGACCCTCGGACACGAGCATGGAGGCGTGACCAATGGTGACCCTCGGACACAAGCATGGAGGCGTGACCAATGGTGACCCTCGGACACGAGCATGGAGGAGTGACCAATGGTGACCCCTCGGACACGAGCATGGAGGAGTGACCAATGGTGACCCCTCGGACACGAGCATGGAGGAGTGACCAATGGTGACCCCTCGGACACGAGCATGGAGGAGTGACCAATGGTGACCCCTCGGACACGAGCATGGAGGCGTGACCAATGGTGACCCCTCGGACACGAGCATGGAGAGAGCGTGACGAGCAATTAACGAGAAGCCTCATGAGACGGGAGAAACAGTTGGAGTTGCATCACTAAGGTAAAGCGGGCAGACCACTGTGATGTGTGCGAGGAAGGAGCATGAAACAGAGCTACCCTCAGAGAGGTCTGCAGCTGGTGGTCACCCTGGCACACCTCGAGGGCAACAGTGGCAGCTGCAGTCCACTAGTAACGGGACCACTGGAGCACCA
The DNA here is from genome assembly GCA_020271785.1 of Procambarus virginalis. Lineage (NCBI taxonomy): Eukaryota > Metazoa > Arthropoda > Malacostraca > Decapoda > Cambaridae > Procambarus > Procambarus virginalis. The sequence continues at coordinate 14,845,043 of WNGS01009631.1, forward strand.
AGCACTGACCTGCTTCAGTGCTGACTACACCCACACCTGCAGGCACTACACCACCCCAGGAGATGACAGCCTCGCCAGGAGTCACCGTCGCAACACCCAGGTACACATACTGCTCCTAATCATTGCTGTACATGCCCACATATACAAATTATGAGCAAGAAGGCTTCAACTCTTTGGTAAACTTGTAAACTTTAAGGTAATTTCTTAAAATGCATATGGCCATCACTAACAGCTGCCGAATATAATTGTACAGCTTCAATAGTGACAGCAAATAATCAGCCAGACAGCATTCAACATACACCAGGTTACTCTCGAACAGAAAAGTATATGTATTCTTGTGCAGCATAACCAGAACCTTCCAAACGAGAGGGATCCGTTCCAGGGTTCTGTCCCCCAGGGCTCTGTCCCCAGGGCTCTGTCCCCCAGGGCTCTGTCCCCAGGGCTCCGTCTTAAGATCTTGTTCTTTACCATAAATATAACGATTCAGGTACGAGATCGAGCAGCAATATTTGCAAATTTGCAGACGATACAAAAATAAGTCAGGAAATATGTTCAGAAGACTCAAAATGGCTTCAAGACGATCTAGATACGTTTGAAATGATCAAAAGATTAGCAAATGCAATTTAATGCCGAAAAATCTAGTTTTGAGGCTCGGTAAAAATGACAATTACCAGATATCAACTTTAGTTTGTTGAAACCTCTACTCTTCATTGGTTTATTATGCATTTCCCACCATATCTTTAACCCCAGTATGCCGTTATTTGTTGTGCATATTTGAGAACTGACCTTCGCGTATCTTCCATGTTAATATTATGTGCTGCTCCTCTCGTTTCCTTTCCAGCGAGTGCATTTCGAGTGCCTTGAGACGGTCCAAGTAATTCCTTCGATTTCAGAAATCTCTTCTGCTTTGGAAGGGAAAGCGAATACCAAGCAGTACTAAAATGTAAAGCACAAGTGATTTTAAAAGCAGGAGCACTGAGGCAGAAAACTGAATTGGCGGTAGGTGGCCGAGGGGGGGAGGGGGTGAGGGAAAGGAGGATGGCGGCGGCCCACTAAGAACATAATTTTTTTAAGACATATTGCCAGTAGTAGAGTGGAAGTGGTCCAAGCGGCAGCATCACCTGACAGTCCTGGGAGAGAAGAGGCGAGGTGACACCAGCATCTCATCATTGGCCTCTCACCCTGCCAGGGTATTGTAAGCTTAATTAAGTTGTAGGCTTAATTACATGAGCCCTCCCTCCCTCCCTCCCCCTCACACACACATCATCATCATGGGTGGAGGGTGGTGACGCCCACTGGGTCGTGGGTGGTGGTCACTATCACTTGATAATGGGTGGGGAGATTCCTAATAGGTGCTGGAGACCCCTGATAGGCTCCTAATAGGTGAGAGGGGCTTCCACAGGGCGGCAGGGTGGTGACAATCACCTAGAGGAGCACCACCAACCACCCAATGAAACCGTCTCCACCAGCCTAGCAACAACCTTCCAATGCGGGCTCACCATAGCCCGTGCTACTTGGAACTTTTTTCCAGGTAGCGAATCTTAACAACAAACAACCCTACCCCAGACTCACCTGCACCACCTCACGTGCGACACACCACTCACGGCCACATCCGAA
>WNGS01009631.1:14846684-14878263 GCA_020271785.1 Procambarus virginalis
CGGACTCCCCACACACGGAAGTTAAAACGATCTGGGGTGGGAAAAATCCTTATACATAACTCAGTTACCCAGCATTAGGCAGTCAATTACAAATGTGGCTTAAGTGTGCCTCTAATCACATTTGAAGGCCACGATAAGAGTGGTGTCGTGACTGTTTATGTCTTGTGACTTAGAGAGTTCTTCTAGCCTGTGATGAGGCTTCCCTCGCGATTGCCTGATCTTTGAGGCTGTTTGTCTTCGTAGGCCGGCAAGCCCACATCAGAGCCAGGTCGGTCTGGTAACCCAATCATGCTTCCTTTGGTTGTAACAGGTCGCAGGGACAGTCTTGAGACCCAGAATTTCCACATCACTTAAGAAATATAATGTGCATAACTTTCCGTTCCGGCCCCTCTGATCTACGGCACAGCACCAGCTTGTAAAACTGTAATGAAGAGGACTGGTCTACCAAAACAAGCTGGGGAAGCTAATGCCATGGTCGCTCGAAGACAGGAAAGGGGCTCATGCTATCTACCAAATGGGAAAGGCGAGAATGCTCAAGATCCTCTTTGCGGTTATCCTTGAAATAATTTCGTTCGGGGCTTAGCCTTCCCCGCGGGGAGGCAAAACAATGCTGTGAAGATCGAAGTGAAGATGATCCTCACCAGGATATGATAAAGGCACTGCTACTTTATTAATTAAGTTCTATGTACAAAAAATTAATATGGAAAATAGTAGAGGCCCAATTAAACTATAGTTTTAAAAACATATACATATAGATAATATAAAGTGATCAGGAGGACCACTGCATGATATGACATGCATCGATACAAGGCACTAACACAAGCACGACCCCTACCATAGTTCCTACCCTAAGCGATCATAAACTACTATACCGATCTCTCTACTCCGCTATAAACCGGAAAACGGAAACACAGTGGGCCACCAGAGGTTTAGGGCTCGCGCTCAGGAATATCCCTGAAAAAACTACCACAAGGTGCTGAACACCACCACACACAATTACAACACACCACTCCCACCACAATACACCATCACCAGCACCACAATTAACATACACAACACAAGCAGCCACCACTAAGATCAGCACGAACAATAGCAACATATTACCAACCCCAAGATTATCACCAGACACTCAAGCATTAGCCTCAACACACAATAACTTCCACACTAAGAATATTATCACCATCCCAAGTACTAGGGACTAACACCTCGTAAACTGCATTACACCGTGTCAGCTGCTTGACGAGCTCAACTAAGGATGCAAATATTCAAGATTTAGCTTTAACTACAATGAGAATTTAGGAAAAAAAATGTACAAGGTTTCTTTTAGAGTTCAATTGACGTAATCATTGACAATTGCTATTACTATAAATGTTTATTAAAACGATGATAAGTCGTGACTACCGTTGCTGGAAGAGGGACGACTACAAGGATTAATCACTGTAGGTGCTGAGAGGCTGAGCTCCGCCGTGGGTCTTAAGTCTTAAACTACATCAACACTCTTCAATTCACTCGCCTTTAAGTACTCACCTGAGTACTCACAGTAACCGCAAACCGTATGAAGGATAGCGGTACTGAGCGTTTGGTAACTGATTGGGGGGGGGGGGGGGGGGGGGGGCGAGTTATAACTTGAATATCCTCGCAGTGTGTGTGTGTGCTGTGGTGTTTGTGTTTGGTGTGTGTGTGTTTGTGTGTGTGTGTGTCTGTGTGTGTTGTGTGTGGGTTTGTGTGTCACTTTGATTAGTAGTCCGACCAAGGGTGAGTATAAAGCATAATCGTGAATGACTGCTAAATGCCACTGTGGCACTCGAGAGTACGAGTGCCACAGTCAGACCGAAGCTGAGGAGCGGCCCCAGTCGTATGGCATCTATCATAACATAAAAGGCAATAACTACTCCGTAATAGTGGCCATTTTAATTACCCTTTATCTTTGGAAGATCCGTACTGGTAGTGGCTGCCTGCCACACTGGCTACCACATCTTTAATTAACCAACTAAGCTTCCTGTTCCGTTATTAACGGAACAGGAAACGTCGTTATTATTAAGAGACAGGAAGCTCCCGTATTATTAAACGGAACACGAAGCTCCAGTTCTTATTAACGAACGAGAAAGCTCCAAGTTTATTACGGAACAGAAGCTCCCTATTATTACCGGAAAAGGGAAGCTTTCCGTTTATTGACTGGCCACTATATATCGCCATCACAAACATTTTAATACATACTTGCGAGACCTCTGTTCAACAAGCAATCAATTCGTGGATTTACTTAGGTTTCCAAATACGACACTCGCAGCCACGAGTAACTCACCTGGGACTATATGATGTAAAATGTTATTGTTTACACCTTCCTATATTGCAGGTACCATTAGTGTAAACGCCCATATGCGGATGAATGAATAAAATAGCCAGATTATGTGTCGGTGTGCACGCGCGTGCATGCCTGCGCGCCTGTGTGTGTGTGTGTGTATCACCTATTTGTGCTTGCAAAAAAATCGAGCTTCGGCTTTCTGGTCCCACCTCTCAACTGTCAGTCAACTGGTGATAGAGATTCCCTGCGCCTATGGAGCTCATGAACCTACAATACAGGAATCATAGTCGACTTTATTTAGATTATGCCGTTTCAGTTTTGGCGCCGTACTAAATGATGGATAAAATTCATTTGAACGTGTCCGCGTAGGATGACAAAAGTTAATTCCCCAATTGAAATCTTTCATATGCAAAGATTAACAAAGCTAACTTGCATTCTACTGAAAGGCGAAAGAGTTTCATTGGTGAACTGATAAGGTTTACACACGTGGATGAAGGCACAAACAAAGGGGGATTTAATAGGGTATTAAAAGTATCAAACACAAGACATAACACGAAAACAATGGGTATAAATTGAGAAAGTTTGTAAATTTAGTAAATACTTGGGTAAATACTGGTTCAGGGTTAGTAAAAGGGTTGTTGATTGTGGAACCCAATTACCAGTGATAACGTGGGGTGGAGGTGGGGTCATCCAATTGTTTCAAGCGCGGGTTGGACATGTATAGAGTGGGATTGGGTGGTTATAAATAGGAGCGGCTCGTATGGGCCAATTGCCGCTTCTGCAGTTATCCCCCCCCCCACCTCTGTTTTGTTTGAACTATGTATGGAGTCACCCTCCACACATCACTGCCTAATGCTCCATCTGATAACTATGAAGTACGTTCGTGCGTGCGTGCGTGCGTGCGTGAAGAGAGATAATAGAGGAGAAGAGAGAGAGCGAGATAGAGAGAGAGAGAGAGAGAGAGATAGAAGAGAGAGAGAGAGAGAGCGAGGCGAGAGGGAGAGAGAGAGAGAGGATAAGACGAGAGAGAGAGCAGAGAAGAAGAGAGAGAGAGAGAGAGAGAGAGAGAGAGAGAGAGAGAGTAGAGGAACTAAAGACCACAAACAGATTTACAATGCAGTGTTACCCATCTGGGTCGACGTCTCTTATACTCCACACAAGAATTATTGTTAGTTCACAGTAAACACAAGCTCACAGAGACCACCAGTGAACAGGTGCACGACTCCTAAACCTGGCACGGAAACAGTCGCTGGACACCAACTGTTTTAGGTTTATTTTTTTATCAGGTAGTACTATGCTGGGGGGGGGGGGGTCACTGTAGGACAGGCGTTTCCCCTGGCAAGATGTTTAGATAAGAGTGTAACAATAGAGCTGCTGCTGTTCTGCTTCTGGTGGGAGTGTGGTGTGGCTGGTGGTGGGAAGTGGTGGGGTGGTGGTGGTGGGAGTGTGGTGGTGGGTGATGTGGTGGTGGTCGTGGTGGTGGTGGTGGTGGTGGTGTGGTGGTGGTGTGAGTGGTGGCTGGTGGTGGTGTGTGGTGGTGTGGTGGTGGTGCTGTGGTGGTGGTGCTGTGGGTGGTGCTGGTGATGTGGGTGGTGGTGGTGGTGCCCTGTGATGGAACATGAGTGGTGGTTGGGGCTGGCTGCTGCTACTGAGGAATCGTTCCCATCTTCATGATGGATGATTACAAGCATTTACATCTCCAGTTTTTTGAAGGACGGTTACCTTTTGGATTTTAGTCACGGTGTTGTGCCTACTACTCCGTTATTATCCTTTTCACAGAGCTTGGGTGTCCAGCGGAGTACATGCGAGAGCTTTGTTTCAGATGGCTGGTCAAAGCCAGCACTGCCTCTTGCGCACCAAGCGGTATAATACGTGCATAACGCTGCCACACTGCAGCAGGAGCAGCAGCAAGGACAGAGCCAACAGGGAGATAGGAAGCCAACAGGAGGAAGGAAGCAGGGGGGAATAGCAAGCAGGGAGAGCGCCGTCACCACTGGTAATCAACACAGAAGGCTCCGTCTGCCCATATTGAGCGGGGTCCGGGCGGCGTGCGGAGGGGAGCGTAGAGGTGGTGCAGGGAAGCCCACAATATCACGCCCCGGCTATGGATATATTATACAAATGGTAACTCGGTGCTCCATCTTGCCCAACCACATTCCCCGGAGTATCGCGTCCTCTTCCACCCCCAGAAGAAGTACACAAAAATACATGTACATACGCACAAGTTTATTTAAGAATAAAGGATACAACAGTAAGCCAGTTGGCCCCATTCATATACATGCGTAACGTACGCTTGAGAGAATCCTGCACAAATACGGTAACTATATCGTGTCTGCAACATAAAAGTTTCAAAACACAAAGTCAAAATAATACTGTTGGCATCTTTGCCAAAGACAAAGTGTTCTAAGACTTTGTAGTGTTCTAACGCTCTCCATTATCAGAAACACACACACACATATTATATATATATATATATCTATATATATATATATATATATATAATATATATATATATATATATCTAAAAAAAAACCCACATATAAAAAAAAAAAGGAAATGAAAACATGAAAAAAAATAAAAAAATTAATAAATTATTATTATTAATGATTCTGCATATTTTCCCATGTGAAACCACGTGTGAAAGTATGCAGAAGTTATCGACAATACTTGGATCAGTGTTTTTGTGATCATTGTTGCATATATATATTATATATATATAGTCGTACCTAGTAGCCAGAACTCACCTTTTTGGCCTACTATGCAAGGCCCGATTTGCCTAATAAAGCCAAGTTTTCCTGATTAATATATTTCTCAATTTTTTTCTTATGAAAAGATAAAGCTCCCATTTCATATGTATGAGGTCCATTTTTCTTTAGAGTTAAATTAAAGTAGATATATGAACGAACGTAACCAACCGACTACCTAACCTAACTTAACCTATCTTATAGGTTAGGTTAGGTTAGGCAAGCCAAAAAGTTAGGTTAGGTTAGGTAGGGGGAGGGGTTAGGTAGTCGAAAAAACAAGTAATTCATGAAAACATGGCCAATTAGGCAAATCGCGGCACTGCATATTAGGCTGAGAATCGCGTTCTGGCTACTAGGTACGACATATATATATATATATAATATATATATATATATATATATCTATATATATATATATATATATATATATATATACATACACACACACACACATATTGGACGAACATGACTACATCTTTGGTAGAAATAATCTATTATAAAAAACGCGTCATTACTTTCTTTCGGGTAACCAACACATAACTGAACTAGCCCCCCAAAGTGAAAAAGAATAAAATTATGGACAATGACATGATATCAGAAAAAGCTTAATACACCCCATCAAATTCTTCTAAAGACAAGTTCAAACTTGAATATGAGCGGAAGGCATTACTCCCATGAGGAGGACATGAGATCATCGGTGCGGGAGGATCTACACAACACATCTACAACCCGCTCAATGCTTTCAATCTTGACTAAATGCACACAAATTCGCCTCCCAACTTTGTCTCGGTTTGGTTTTCTACATGCGTTTCACTTCTCACTGTCCAAGAATTCCCCTGCATGGGTTTCTGTGAAAGCTCCAAATACTGCATTTGATCCGTGAGGAGGCCATTTATGAACTGTACTTTATTGTTGGTTCTTGTTTTCAGTCCTTGTATGTTGGCAAAGATGAATGAGGTTACTCTATTAGTGATAGTTTGACTGGGAGACTTTTTCGGCAAGCCATTATGCGTGGACATATTGAGTTTGTTCTGACCAGTGCTGATTGTTGTAGGGCAGTTGCCTGTTGTAGTTGTGGTTCCCTTTCGGTGTGTAGTTGTATCTGTAATTCTGGTATGCAAGTGGGTCTGGCATCCAGTTCCATACATTCTCCATGCTCCTCCTTTTGAATTCTCTTTCGGTCTGGTATAAAAAATTTATCGAATTTCCTCCAAATTCATTATCCTGCTTGCCACTCTTTATGTAGCGTTCGTGCCTTTCACGTGAAAGTATGGGCAGCTGAGGTCATAGCATTTTCTGTCCTCCAGTGAGGTTTGGCACATCTCAGGATGGAAAAACCTACATATTGATCCAAATCGACACTCACCTTTCCTAAGCATATTTAAACATTTTTTGGGATGTTGATAACTGCATTCTAATCCTTTCTTATTACCAGCATATCTATGTCTGCATATGCCCTTTGCATAAAATTTGCATAAGTCTGTCCTTCTGTTCTGACTTTCTCTATCGGGAACCGTTGTAGTGTCTGTACCTACCGAGCTGTCAGTGCTGTCTGTTACACTTTCTAGTTACTGTCATCCACATCCGGGCCTACTGAGTCAGAGTTTACAACTTCCTGAGTTTCAGCCTCAGTTTCATCCCTGTCTATAGCCTCCGCCCCTGGTATATTACAATTGTTGTTCCTTTCCCACTCCTCCTGGATGGCTGGTAGACTTCCAATGAACGATGTTTCCGATCATGCGTCATGTTATCTAGAAGGTTTTTTAGGATATTCCAAGCTGGCTGGTCATGTTTACACACCAGAGCAAGTGGCCAGCTCTCAGTGCCGCAGTGTTACTCACTCCTGCACAAGCCGAATGAAATCTATTCTTACAGATATAACATTCAATTCCCGTTGCCTTCGACTTTAAAGAGATGTTACAGTGGCCACAAATTTGTTTATTTACTCCCATTTTGCCTTGTTTTGTTGTATATATCTATATATTTATAATATTATATGTATACCGTATGTTTGTAATAGTATATATGTTTATTTGTTCTACAGTATGGTCAACTTATCACACGGTCGAGGGTGAGGGAGGGTCCCAGAGGTTGTACCGTTGACACTTGTTGTCCCAGGCCGCGGCTGGAGGCCCTCAGTTGCCAGTTACTTGGGTTATAACACTGATATATTAATTCGCTTGTATTACAATAAGGGATTTTCTGCTTTATTCCCGACTTGCAATAGTATTCACTTTCTCTATTACTAATTTCTCGATCCACAGTCCCCTATTACACTTGTTGGAAACCAATTTGCTAGTAAGCACACACACACACGGTGGCCACACAGGATGTGGGCCTAAGGGCTGGGTTCTGGCACCACGAGGTGGACTCCACACAAAATTCACTTGTTATTTCTTAAAGCACAAAGTCGGATGTCAATCACTATGGTATATGTTTAATAAGTTGAGACGCACTTTATGAGTTATCTGACTGTGTTTAGTTCCTGTATCACTGAAATATCCCGAGATATATAGTGTTTCTCACAGAGCTCGTGCTCACGTGTGCTTCCCCTCCCAACACCAGTAGACAACCACCAACAAACCGCCAACAAGATGTTGGCTAGACTTTTGATGAGCTCGTTACACCGAGTGTATCACTTACCGTTCAATATATTAACAATACTCCATTTTTCTGGCAATGACTTGTTTATGCGCTCGTCTTGTTCACTTCAGTGGAGTTGCAAATCATGTTGTGGACTGGTATTTACTACTGAACACACCGCCCAGCGGAACGCGTGGCTGATTATCTGTAAACATTGGACATCATAACCCTTGAGGTTACCTTGAGATGATATCGGGGCTTAAAGTCCCCGCGGCCCGGTCCTCGTTGCTGGACTGGTCAACCAGTCTGTTGGACGCGGCTGCTCGCAGCCTGATACACCAGGGCAAATTCGAAGGTGTATCATGTACAATTTTCATCTGCAGCTGCAGAAGACTTCGTTTACAGCAGCTAAGCGAGAGCCTTCTGCCGCAGAGTTCTGTACGAAAACTCCTGAATGAAAAGTGAGAAACTCTGCAATACTGCTGCAAGGGCCGGGAACATTGCACGCCACCCCCCCCCCCAGCCTCAGATATTGATAAACCACACATGTGACAAAACTACAATGACGAGGTGATGCTACTGGAGACTTCACGAGTGCTAGGTAAGACCAAGTGACCTTACCTATAGACAAAGTGTGTGTGCAGCTTGGAAAGCATTAGGCAGCTGAAAACCGCAGGACTGACAACAATATTTAAACATGTATACAAAAAACTTCCCTTTCGTAGCACGTTCACACAATTTAGACGTTACAACTATCAGTTAAAACTTTCAAGATATCAAAGGTAACATAAAAAAAAGAACTGCAGAACGAGGAGAGAACAAAACTTGAACACAGCGAATAAGAGCACTAAGTGTGAAGAACAAAAGCCCCAAACACTTTCTTTTGTAAATGAACTGCCAACACTTCAACTGTGCCGGATACCTCCGCCTGTAACTGAACCTATCAAAGTGCGGACGATGAGTCACAATAACGTGGCTAAAGTAAGTTGACCAGACCACACACTAGAAGGTGAAGGGACGACGACGTTTTCGGTCCGTCCTGGACCATTCTCAAGTCAATTGTCAATGAACCTATCAAATAAACAAGGCGGCAGTCGTCCTGCGACAACGACGGGTTGTGCCTGGCAAGAACCTCACAGATGTTCCCCGCCACACGTGGGGGGGGGGGGGAGTGGGTGATGTTGTCCTCCCCACCCCTCCCCACCCCCACGTGTTCTAGCTGCCACAACACCCGCAGGGACAACACGTGTAGTGTTGAACCCCCGCCCTCCTACACTATTTACTTAAAAATAGAGGAGTTACGACTGCCTGCTCCCTGCAAAATAATTTACTGAACCATACATTATTTGCCAAACCATAAATTGTTTGTTTTGTCTCCTCCTTGCTGGCTCCCCCCCATCCCAACCAGTTAACACAACCAACACACTCACTGTGTTGTACCATTATGATTTTATTACCTCGATATATAGTTTAAATTATACATGGAGCTTGCGAAACCAGGTCAAAGACCCAGTGACATTCAGAGGGAAAATTTAATGAACAAAAAGAGAATGATATTCCTGGCTGACACTATGGTGATAGTCACGGGGGGGGGGGGGTCTGGCTGACACTATGGTGATAGTCACGGGGGGGGGGGGGTCCTGGCTGACACTATGGTGTTAGTGACCGTACTCTTTATACCACGTCGCATTTCGACGTATACTTTACCTAAACTTAAAAGCTGATGTACAACAAAATGACAACGGATTGCAAAATTGGCACAATGTCCCGTTTTCTGTTCGTGGCAATTTAACCTGAATTAAGAGAAGATTAGAAAGAAAAAACAGGTGGGATTTTTTTTTTTTTGCAGGGAAATTCCTGCGCGGGCCCTTAGCCTCTGGCTGGCCCACTAAGTGTTGTTTGTTTCTGTTTTACTTGGGAGGAGTGTGAGAATTTATGATCGTATGGTCGCTTCAGTAAGATTTTGCCCAATGTGTTTAACAACTTCTTCTGTTCTGTTGAATCTAAGTTGAAATCTTATTGGGTCTGTAACGGTGAGGTGGGATATGATCACTGCATTACAGATCTTGTAGAAAATGGACAAGGCAGACAAGGATAACCTCTTAAATTTAGATTAAAATAGGACATAGATGGAAGCTGAAATGTAAATGTGTTGAAGAAAAGTAAGAACGTTTTCATGCCCTAGCGGTTAGGGTGGGCAACACTTGCAATGGCCAGAAAGGGGCAATGCCTTGCAGGCCACATCCATCCACAATTTCAAGACCAGATTCGACAAAAAATTCGAACGATAATTCAATTTGACGCAAAAGTGATTATACAACGAGAGAAATGACGACTAGTTTTCAAACCAGAGAATTGCAAGGTGATAAAAATAGGAGTGGCAGCAAGAAGACTCGTTGAACAACATTAAATGACAGGAAGAAGACTCCCTGAAGCACCATAAGAGGATATATATATAAGCCATAGCCTAGCACCACATATTCACATCAACAGGATACCATCACCATATGCGAAAATGACAAAGAGTAAGAATAACATTTGGGAATATATGAAGGGACGTTTCAGAGTAATATACACGACATAGGAGGCCCATCCTGACATGTGGAACACCACTAAACTCAGCCCAAGCCAAGGTCCTGAGGAATACAACGAGGCGCGAACTTGAACTACGAGGATTAACTATGAAGAAATGCCAAGAATGCTGAACCTCACCACACCAGAAGAGATTGAATCGAACTGACATGGTAACGACATGCAAGACTTAGTATCATTTACTAGGGTGATAAACGACCCTAATATATACCCTGGTATATGTTCAGTGTAAGGCAGGATAGAACAAGGAGACATAAGTGGAATCTGAAGTCACAGAGATATTTTAAGATCTTTTTTTAACGTAAAGGCAGTGAGCAAATAGAATGAACTGCATGAAGAAATAGTAGGTGATAATTACAACTATTTGAAAATAGATATGAAAAAAAAAATCGAAGGGTCTTGAGTCTTTTGTATTAAGGAGCCGACAGCTGGAAAGGTAGAGCTCAGGAGCTGGCAATCGACCCTGCGAGCACATTTAGGTGGTGACACACAGAGCAGCTGGGCACTCGGCAACAAGAGGAAGCCGAGCTATTGATCCCGGTGTGAGGGCCAGTGAGTACAAGGTGGGCTGCACCCTCCCTCCCTCCCTCCCTCCCAACACCTGCCATAACCAACAACCCCATCACAACACATTCCAAGGTGCTTCTATCATAACCACCTCGGCATACACTCCCTCCCCAACGCCGACAGCCTCCCTCCCATCACAGGTCGGCATATGCTCCTTCCCCAACACGGGCAGCCCCCTCCCTGTCACAACCATAAGGACACGCCACCTCCCCAACACCGGACGCCCCTCCCCAACCCGTCACCTAAACTGGGAAAAGGCACCGCTGCTGCGTAACTTGCCTAACTAGGTAAAGCCCTCAACTTTAAGACCCAGTGACACGCTCAGCATCTTCACACACACCACATACGCCAGGCCATTCATGGTGCAGCAGGAGGAGAATGACTATATGAGAGAAAGGGAGATATAGCGCATGAAATAAACGAGTCTCTAGGGCTAGGCTTTAGGTGAGCTGAGGTAGGATACCTGGAGCATACCTGGAGAGGGTTTCGAGAGTTCTTTTACTCCCCGAGCCCGGCCCGGAGCCAGGCTCGACTTGTGATAACTTGGTCCAACAGGCTGTTGCTTAGAGCGGCCCGCAAGTCCACATATCCACTACACCCTGGTTGGTCAGGAACTTCTTCCTGTCCAAGTGCCTCTTGAATACATCCACCTTTGTTCCGGCACTCTCTCCCATGGATCTCGTGCATGATATTCAATTTCACCATCAAACTTGAACGACACTTCAAAGTGCGTCGAAATTTATCCCCCCCCCCACATTCCTGGACGATCAAATCAAAGTGATTAATGCCGTTAATAAAACATATTTTGAACTTTACTAATAAACAATTAACTGCTGTAAATTCGACCAGAATTTGGAGTTAGAAAACAACTGAACCTAACAAAAGATATCAACAACACAGCAGGATAACAGCTTAGCAGATATATCACGCCATCTTACCCTAGCAACAAGGCCCTGTCATCATGCTGCTGCTGACGTCATCAGTGGCGTGACATCTCGGGGCACATTTCTACAACAATTAAGTGACTCCTTCACAAGATATGTTGGCTCCTCAGACGATTATCTGCTTGACTTAGTGAGCGCTTGTAGTTACAGTTCTGAGAAAGTTCAGTAACTCCGAAACGTGTTAGCCTCGTGGTCGCGTTAAAAATGTATAATTTCGGACTAATATATTTCTTACGAAATAAGATTCCCAATATCGAATAAACTTAAACATTGAAAACCATATTTTATCATCTTTGTATACAATACACAATGTAGGTCTTGTGTATTGTATACAATACACTTGGTCTCAACGTTGGTCGTAAGATCAACGCTTCGGTAATTGATCTTACGATCAATTACCGAAGCGTTGCGGCACCTGGCATGTTAGGTCCATTACTATTAATGTTTCATATTGATATAAAATGCAGGAAAATTAGGAATATTATAATTATTATATTAGGAATATAATAATGATACTTTCTGATTTCATTTTTTTGTGTGTGTGGATAGACAGGATCAAGTATAACATTTGGGGTTTACGGTCCATGCTCTGTGATATGGAAAATGCGTTTACTGAGAATATTATATAAACTATATATAAATGTAGTATTTTCCCTCCTAAATTGATGTATATATGATCTTCATAATATATATTTAATTAAGAAAAGAAAAAAGATTACCCATCTAAAATTATACATCTAATAATATATATATATATATAGCTAAGCTCGCGGAAGAAAAGCTCCAGCTCTCGGATATCGCCTTTCAACCTTCAATTGACTGGTGTACATAGAGGTTTTATCAACCTGTTTCATACCCGTTACTCTATAATGGACTATATGTAGTACTTATTTCTTTCTGTCCTTGAATCTCCGCTATGGTAAGTAAAGGCCAAGAGTGGAGAGATGGCAGTTAAGTAGATACACAATTAGAGAGAGAGAACAAGGACATTTAGATTACTCTTAACTCAAAGACATTAAAAAGAAAGTAGTTAATTTTGACCTTCAACAAGTGACTGCATACAGAAATTTAATACTTCCTAACTGAGGCTGCTCTCTTGAGCTTAGGTAATGAAAATAGTTACCAGATATCAATTAAACAATGTTGAAATTGGGATATCAGAATGCCCCAAAAAAATATCCAATACCGATTATAATTATTAGGCATCTTAAGTCTAATGTAAAGGTAGTTTACCTTTATCAATACATCAATGTAATCAATACATCTAGTACGAAATAAAGCAAATAGTATACTGGTATTTATTTCTAGAAGCGTTGGCAATAAAATATTCAATATTATTATTCAAATTTGTCCTCGTTACGCCCCAGGTAAATTATACACCTCAGTTTAGGTCTCTGTACTGGAGAGAGAAATTCACGTAAGGCGCACAGAGAAGGTAGGCAAAGTTAATTCCAGGAAGATATTCAAAAAGCTAAAAGGGAACAACACGCCGGATATAAATATCGTTTGAAACAGATTGATACGAAATAAGTAATATAAATTAAATAAGTTTAGATTCAGGAAAGACCTGGGTAAATACTGGTTTGGTAGCAGGGTTGTTGATTTATGGAATGAATTACCGGGTAACATAATGGACGTGGGATAGTTGGATTGTTTCAGGCGTAGGTGAGACATATGAGTGAGTTTGGGTGGATATAAATAGGAGCTGCCTCTTATAGGTCAGTAAGCCTTCTGCAGTTTCTTATACTTGTTCTGGATAAAAATTTACAATAATTCAGCCCGTCCTCCCAAGGTTTCAAAACGTCCAGAAAGCGGTTAATTTAAAGTGTCCTCTCCTAACCTAACAAACTAAGCCAGAGGACCCAAAACAGAAAACGGGACATTACGTCACTTTCGCGAGCCGCTACCATTTTCTAGTACGACAAATTTTTGGCAATTTTATGTAACACATACGAGCGAAAAGCGACGTTCTTAATAAAGAGGTCAGGTTGAATAATTATCTCAGGTTTACTTTTACATTACAAACATGATAATTACTGACATAACCTTAAATAAATCAGATGCAAGATTGAATGTATTTGGTGAGAGTATGGATACTCGAGTTATATCATATCCCTACTCTAAACTCTACAAATATGACCAATCGAAGCAACCTAATACAGACAGAATACACATTGCGGTTAAGCAGGCGATGAGTCACAATAACGTGGCTAAAGTATGTTGACCAGACCACACACTAGAAGGTGAAGGGACGAACGTCGTCGTCCCTTCACCTTCTAGTGTGTGGTCTGGTCAACATTGCGGTTAAATTAGGTAGCATAAAGTGAAGAGGATACAAGATCACACACAACACACACACTACACCAACTCACCATTGATTGACAGTTAAAGGCGGGCCCAAAAGAGCCAAAGTTCACCCCTACAAGCCAACTAGGTGAAGTACTACACCCACAGGTCCCCCACCACAAATTAACGCTGACAAACCCCCAGAAGGAACCCTCTGGAAGGTTGATGTCCTGGAAGGCGAAGCGTGGGGAGTTGATACCTTCCAACGACAATTGTGTCGCGAGGTTGATGTTTTGAAAGTAACAGCTGATTGATGATGTTTGAAAGTAGCAGCTGATTGATGATGTTTGAAAGAAGCTGAGTGGGGGAGTTGTCTTCTTTACGGAATAGTGAGAGAAAATAAATGTTCTGGAATGGGCACTGTAGGCATGTTTTGGAAGTGAGCAGCGTGGGCACTGGACTGGACATCCTTCCAGTCACAGTTTCACGACTTGGAAGGAAGCAGTGCAGGATGGTTGATGGTGCCGCCAGCACCAGAGACTGTGTCTTGCAGAACTGGGCCGAGACTCCTGCTCCTATCTATTCATGGGTTGTGTCAGGCGGCGTCTCCTCGAGTGTCGATTGACACTTCAAAATACACACTGGACGGCGATCTCACACAACCTCCTCCTCCTTACCAGCGTCCACGACTCACACTCCAGGCAACCCGGGTTCCAGGCACCCGGGTTCCAGGCACCCGGGTTCCGGCACCCAAAACAACAATTGGGCAGTTTCTTTCACCTGGTTCCCCTAGCAGTACATGGGTACCTGAGGGTTAGGCAGTCGTTGTGAGCTGCATTCTGGGGATGTCTGCATGAAAATCTAGTAGATATGATAGAGAAATAGGTCGGGAGTTAGTACATTCGGCGAACAGTGGTTACAAAAGGCGGGGTCCAAGAGCAGTTTGATCTTCGGGCAGAAATAAATATAATAGTAATACAATAACCACTGCTGCCACCTTTCCCACACCCAACACTCAAACGAATACCACCAAATATACTGAGATTGGACGTCTCGAGATTGTCTTTACTGTGTTTCTACACTCCTCTTAAATGACGTTATCAGTAGTGGAATACAATAAGGTCAGCGAGGCTCCTCAAGCCTCCCGTGCGTGCTGTAGGTCGACTCGCGGGCTTCCAAGCCGCATGTCATACCAGGCGTCTTACAACTGGTATCATGGGAAGCCCAGACTAATAGACACTCTGAAGCACACACCACACACCCACCATCTACACCTTCAATTCTGGCATCATACTATATAAAACGCCACAATCTACACACAACCACCACTACTTTAAATGCTTCAAGAACTGTACCAGGCGTACAGAAGAATGACGCTCTCATCAAATGTTTCAGACACGTTTTCCAGAAATACCGTGTGAAACCACACAGCCCCGCCCCCCCCCTCCCCTCGCCCCTCCCTCTTCTCCTCCTCTCTCTCTCTCTCTCCTCTCTCTCTCTCTTCTCTCTCTCTCTCATGCCAACCACCTGAAATTCATTACTTTAGTTAGAGGTTCGTTGTCATCTGCCCGTAATTTACGAGCTGATGGTATCACCTGGGTTTCAAGGAGCCTCCTTGAAGCCACCCATCAGCATCCAAATTTATCGAATAAACCCGGGTCTTCAGCTGACCTATCAAAGGTCCCCGAGGCTCAATGTCTCTCATTTTCAGCAATTGTGAAGGCGACAACACCAGAAATTGGGATATCTCCCGCTGTCTTCTTGTCTGATGGCGACGATGATACTGCCACCAGCCCCCCCCCCCATGTCTTGGAAAACAGGGGAGCGGGATTAGCAATCCAGGTAGAAAAGTGAGGCCCATCTTACCTGGCTAGGAGGCAAGGAGGCAGGTAGGCAGGGCAAGTAGGGGCAAGGGTAGGCAAGGTAAGGGGCTAGGTTGGTAGGTCGGTTAAGCGACTGGCATGTATGTGGCAGGGCTGGAACCAGTGACTCAGGACTCGGGTTAATGGTCAGAGGCAGAGTTCAGAGACCCTGGTAATGGCTCTGGAGCGGAGATGATGATGGCTGGAGGACGAGAGGGTTGTGAGGATGCCAGGATGATCATGTGGGATAATTACCTACCACTGACTACGGGGAAGCGAGGTCCAGCTCTTCACCCCCCGCCCACTAAGCCTTGATGTACACGTCGCGTTATAATTTAACTGGGGTGAGGCTGATGAGTCAGGGTCGGGAAGGAGGCAGCCACCAAACTGTCATCTTGGAGTGTGATGTAAGTCCAAACAAAACGTCTGAGGTCGGCGACCGCCCTTTACAACACTGGGCATGAGTACCAAGACAGTTTCACTCCCCCTCCATTCCCTCTCCCACAGATTCCACACCACCACAATAGAAGCCAACATTCCACCCTAACAGCATTCCTCACAGTTTCATTTACGAACTGTGGGACATTTGTCAAGATTAACAACTGTAAGATGAGAAGTTAAGAATCTGCAGCCAAGATGAAGAAATGCAAGTTCACGGCTGAACTCCACTTTCCAACACCCACCGGAGATCAAACACGGCGAGCACACAAGACAGTGGCCCGGCTATTACTGAAGGACAAAAAACACTAGATCGACCCTTCCCTTCCCTTCCTTCCCGACTACCTTACCGTCACACCCATTTATTGGGCGTGGAAGACGTGACCAATGGTGACCCCTCGGACACGAGCATGGAGGAGTGACCAATGGTGACCCCTCGGACATGAGCATGGAGGAGTGACCAATGGTGACCCCCTCGGACACGAGCATGGAGGAGTGACCAATGGTGACCCTCGGACACGAGCATGGAGGCGTGACCAATGGTGACCCTCGGACACGAGCATGGAGGCGTGACCAATGGTGACCCTCGGACACGAGCATGGAGGCGTGACCAATGGTGACCCTCGGACACAAGCATGGAGGCGTGACCAATGGTGACCCTCGGACACGAGCATGGAGGAGTGACCAATGGTGACCCCTCGGACACGAGCATGGAGGAGTGACCAATGGTGACCCCTCGGACACGAGCATGGAGGAGTGACCAATGGTGACCCCTCGGACACGAGCATGGAGGAGTGACCAATGGTGACCCCTCGGACACGAGCATGGAGGCGTGACCAATGGTGACCCCTCGGACATGAGCATGGAGGAGTGACCAATGGTGACCCCCTCGGACACGAGCATGGAGGAGTGACCAATGGTGACCCTCGGACACGAGCATGGAGGCGTGACCAATGGTGACCCTCGGACACGAGCATGGAGGCGTGACCAATGGTGACCCTCGGACACGAGCATGGAGGCGTGACCAATGGTGACCCTCGGACACAAGCATGGAGGCGTGACCAATGGTGACCCTCGGACACGAGCATGGAGGAGTGACCAATGGTGACCCCTCGGACACGAGCATGGAGGAGTGACCAATGGTGACCCCTCGGACACGAGCATGGAGGAGTGACCAATGGTGACCCCTCGGACACGAGCATGGAGGAGTGACCAATGGTGACCCCTCGGACACGAGCATGGAGGCGTGACCAATGGTGACCCCTCGGACACGAGCATGGAGAGAGCGTGACGAGCAATTAACGAGAAGCCTCATGAGACGGGAGAAACAGTTGGAGTTGCATCACTAAGGTAAAGCGGGCAGACCACTGTGATGTGTGCGAGGAAGGAGCATGAGAACAGAGCTACCAATCAGAGAGGTCCTGCAGCTGGTGGTCACCCTGGCAACACCTCGAGGGCAACAGTGGCAGCTGCAGTCCACTAGTAACGGGACCACTGGAGCACCAAGCACTTGACCTGCTTCAGTGCTGACTACACCCAACACCCTGCAGGCACTACACCACCCCAGGAGATGACAGCCTCGCCAGGAGTCACCGTCGCAACACCCAGGTACACATACTGCTCCTAATCGTTGCTGTTACATGCCCACATATACAAATTATGAGCAAGAAGGCTTCAACTCTTTGATAAACTTGTAAACTTTAAGGTAAATTTCTTAAAATGCATATGGCCATCACTAACAGCTGCCGAATATACTATTGTACAGCTTCAATAGTGACAGCAAATAATCAGCCAGACAGCATTCATACATACACCAGGTTACTCTCGAACAGAAAAGTATATGTATTCTTGTGCAGCATAACCAGAACCTTCCAAACGAGAGGGATCCGTTCCCAGGGTTCTGTCCCTCAGGGCTCTGTCCCCCAGGGCTCTGTCCCCCAGGGCTCTGTCCCCCAGGGCTCCGTCTTAAGATCTTTTGTTCTTTACCATAAATATAAACGATTCAGGTACGAGATCGAGCAGCAATATTTGCAAATTTGCAGACGATACAAAAATAAGTCAGGAAATAAGTTCAGAAGACTCAAAATGGCTTCAAGACGATCTAGATACGTTTGAAATGATCAAAAGATTGGCAAATGCAATTTAATGCCGAAAAATCTAGTTTTGAGGCTCGGTAAAAATGACAATTACCAGATATCAACTTTAGTTTGTTGAAACCTCTACTCTTCATTTGGTTTATTATGCATTTCCCACCATATCTTTAACCCCAGTATGCCGTTATTTTGTTGTGCATATTTGAGAACTGACCTTCGCGTATCTTCCATGTTAATATTATGTGCTGCTCCTCTCGTTTCCTTTCCAGCGAGTGCATTTCGAGTGCCTTGAGACGGTCCAAGTAATTCCTTCGATTTCAGAAATCTCTTCTGCTTTGGAAGGGAAAGCGAATACCAAGCAGTACTAAAAATGTAAAGCACAAGTGATTTTAAAAGCAGGAGCACTGAGGCAGAAAACTGAATTGGCCGGTAGGTGGCCGAGGGGGGGAGGGGGTGGAGGGAAAGGAGGATGGCGGCGGCCCACTAAGACATAATTTTTTTTAAGACATATTGCCAGTAGTAAGAGTGGAAGTGGTCACAAGGCGGCAGCATCACCTGACAGTCCTGGGAGAGAAGAGGCGAGGTGACACCAGCATCTCATCATTGGCCTCTCACCCTGCCAGGGTATTGTAAGCTTAATTAAGTTGTAGGCTTAATTACATGAGCCCTCCCTCCCTCCCTCCCCCTCACACACACATCATCATCATGGGTGGAGGGTGGTGACGCCCACTGGGTCGTGGGTGGTGGTCACTATCACTTGATAATGGGTGGGGAGATTCCTAATAGGTGCTGGAGACCCCTGATAGGCTCCTAATAGGTGAGAGGGGCTTCCACAGGGCGGCAGGGTGGTGACAATCACCTAGAGGAGCACCACCACACCCAATGAACCGTCTCCACCAGCCTAGCAACAACCTTCCAATGCGGGCCTCACCATAGCCCGTGCTACTTGGAACTTTTTCCAGGTAGCGAATCTTTAACAACAACAACCTACCCCAGACTCACCTGCACCACCTCACGTGCGACACACCACTCACGGCCACATCCGACCCACACGAATTAAAATATCTGCGGTGGAAATCCTTATACATAACTCCAGTTACCAGCATTAGGCAGTCAATTACAAATGTGGCTTAAGTGTGCTCCTAATCACATTTGAAGGCCACGATAAGAGTGGTGGTGACTGTTTATGTCTTGTGACTTAGAGAGTTCTTCTAGCCTGTGATGAGGCTTCCCTCGCGATTGCCTGATCTTTGAGGCTGTTTGTCTTCGTAGCCGGCAAGCCCACATCAGAGCCAGGTCGGTCTGGTAACCCAATCAGCTTCCTCTGTTGTAACAGGTCGCAGGACAGTTCTTGAGACCCAGATTTCCAATCATCAGAACTTTAATGCAATAACTTCCGGCCCTCTGATTCTCGGCACACCAGCTTGTAAAACTGTAATGAAGAGGACTGGTCTACCAAAACAAGCTGGGGAAGCTAATGCCATGTCGCTTGAAGACAGGAAAAGGCTCATGCTATCTACCAAATGGGAAAGGCGAGAATGCTCAAGATCTATCTTGAGGTTATCTTGAAATAATTTCGGGGCTTAGCCTCCCCGCGGGGAGGCAAAACAATGCCGTGAAGATCGAAGTGAAGATGATCCTCAAGGATATGATAAAGGCACTGCTACTTTATTAATTATTTAAGTTCTATGTACAATAAATTAATATGGAAATAGTAGAGGCCAAATTAAACTATAGTTTTAAAACATATATATATAACTATAAAGTGTCAGGAGACACTGCATTATATGACATGCATCGATACAAGGCACTAAAACAAGCACTACCATAGTTCCTAAGCGATCATAAATACTTATACTCCGCCTAAATAAAACGGAAACAAGAAACACAGTGGGCCAGCCAGAGGCTTAGGGCTCGCGCAGGAATATCCCTAAAAAAAACTACACAGTGCTGAACCCCACACACCACAATTACAACCACCACTCCCACCACAATTACAACCACCAGCACCACAATTAACAATAACACAACACAAGCAGCACCACTAGATCAGCACGAACAATAGCAACATAATGACCACCACCAAGATTATCAGCAGACACTCAAGCATTAGCCTCAACACACAATAACTTCCACACTAAGAATATTATCACCATCCCAAGTACTAGGACTAACAACCTCGTAAACTGCATTACACCGTGTCAGCTGCTTGACGAGCTCAACTAAGGATGCAAATATTCAAGATTTAGCTTTAACTACAAATGAGAATTTAGGAAAAAAATGTACAAGGTTTCTTTTAGAGTCAATTGACGTAATCATTGACAATTGCTATTACTATAAATGTTTATTAAACGATGATAAGTCGTGACTACCGTTGCTGGAAGAGGGGACGACTACAAGGAATAATCACTGTAGGTGCTGAGAGCTGAGCTCCGCGGGTCTTTAAGTCTTAAACTACATCAACACTCTTCAATTCACTCGCCTTTAAGTACTCACCTGAGTACTCACAGTAACCGCAAACCGTATGAGTTACGGCTAGCGGTTACTGTGAGTTATAACTTGAATATCCTCGCAGTGTGTGTGTGTGTGTGTGTGTGTGTGTGTGTGTGTGTGTGTGTGTGTGTGTGTGTGTGTGTGTGTGTGTGTGTGTGTGTGTGTGTGGTGTCACTTGTGAGTAGTAGTCGCCAAGGGTGAGTATAAATCATAAATCGTAAGGACTAGCTAAATGCCACAGTGGCACTCGAGAGTACGNCAAACTTCCAATGAAGACGGATTCTTGTATTCAGTTTCCAAGAAAAGTTTCTGGTTTCTTTAATTACCCTGGCAATTTGTCGGGGCTCCTTACCCGGTGTTTTATTCGCAAAAACAATACCTGGCTCGAAGTCCTGAACACAGAGGTGACTGTGCCAGTCTTTTATAAGAACTTCTCACCATGTCAACATTTTCTTCTGAATTTATCTGATTTAGTGTTTTATTACTAAATATGATTTGTTTACCGACAAACTATTGAATTGTATAGTTAAGAGGGTGTGAATCTCTTGTAAGTCATCATCAGAGGTGGAACAAAGGCTGGCAGCCTTTAGAACTCCAGTTATCGTGAGGAGTCCTAAGGCTGCCAGATTTTGTTCCACCTACCTACCTGTACAGCAGGTAGACGAGTCTACCTGCTGTACAGGTTCAAATACCTCCAGGTTTTTCACAGATTAAGGAGCAAATCAAGAAGAAAATACTCCCACTATCAAAAGTCGCCACAGAGCCAAAGTAGCGGAAGGAAGATCCACTGCGATATGGTACGAACAAGCCACTGGGTACTACTCTTTCAAGCCTGGCAAAAAGATATCCAGAGACATTACAGTAGCCATACACAGACTTGGTTACAAGTGCTGCTGGGAGGTAATAAACCCAATAGTTAAAGAGTGTCACATCTGTGGAACAGAAGCAGAGGCGCCACTATTGCACTACTTACTGGAATGTGAAGCTACTGAAGTCCTACGCATGAAACTAAACATTAATCCAACGACAGCAGCTGTATTTGATGAACATTCCACAGCGACAACAATGATTAGAAACGCCGATGAAGAATGGGACTCACTAGTGAACATTCTGCATCTACATCCGCCACCAAGATAATTTGATTAAAACAAGACTAAAACCAGTACATTAAAACAGAAGCGAAAAACAAACCAGGGAAAAAGGAGGAAACCACATCTCTATTTAAAACTTTGACCCAAATAACACTGTAACAAGGTTACCGCGAATAACCGAACTCAATTACGGGCTCACCATAGCCCGTGCTACATGGACATTTCGTCCTGAGTAGCTAAATCTAAAACAACAACAGTGAGGAGTCTGGAATCCAATTCTAAGAAAACCTAATGGTTTTACTTTAGGAACCAAAAGTCTCTGATCCTACCGGAGCAAAGCTGCACTGGTCTAACTCCTGTAGTTTCCCTCCACACTTATTGACCTTGTCTTCATCCAAGAGGTCGGCAGCAGTACCTGGTAGGCCATTGAACGGGCATGCTTGTCAACCAGACTGGAAATGTTCCATCACAAGCCTGTCAACCAGGAACATGATGCAACCCCATCTGGGAGACAATAAGTATTATCCAAATTATGGAACCTCATTATTCGAGGTTCCGTCTCTCTGCTGGGCACTTTACTATGACAAGGTTCCATTTGATATCACTGTTTTACATGCCATCCATTGCCATCTATGTAGTTCAAACTGCACGGAACATATATCAGTCGACTGCCACACGGTAGGCGACACATGTGTGAGAGTAAGTGCTGTAAGGCGTTGCTCAACTCAAATATGAAGTCGGCTGGTAAGGTGGTATGCCAATCACAGATATAAGCAATGCTACAGCAAAAATCTCCGGAGTTGGGTCATTGGCGACTACTTTTGTAGTCTATAAAAGTAGGCTATCTTCTTGAGGTTATCTTGAGATGATTTCGAGGCTTAGCGTCCCCCGCGGCCCGGTCCTCGACCAGGCCTCTTTTTTGTTACACACCCCCAGGAAGCATCAGCTGTCTAACTACCAGGTACCTATTTAGTGCTAGGTAACAGGGGCATCAGGGTGAAAGAAACATTTTGCCAATTTGTCTCCGCCACCACCGGGGATCGAACCCGGAACCTCAGGACTACGAATCCGAAGCGCTGTCCACTCAGCTGTTAGGCGCCCTTATCCAAATGAGGATTAGGATATCAGTGACTAGAATGTAGACTACATTCTACTTTTTGCTCCGGTCTCATGCAGGTAATACAAATTCCCAGAGAAATTTATAACCGAGTCTAAGCCGAACAGTAGTATCATCCAGGAGTCTCTTGACTTTACTGGATGATCCATAGATGTGTGGCTCTTCCTGCATGATAGTATGATGATGCATGGAACTGATGAGACGACGTCATCTTGTCTCAGATCTACAAAGTGTCGTTGAAGATCTTGGTGTATTATTATTCTCAAGTTGCCTCTAGGCAATCCATGGTTATACTCAACTCCTCTTTTTTTTTTTAAGGCTGATCTTTGGCTAACTCATCGGCTCTATCATGTAATCGGAGGCCAACGTGTGAAGGAATCCACATGAAATGGACTCTTGTTACCATCATTAATAATTTTGCTGTTGTTTGTTATTAAAGATTCGCTACCTGGAACAAGAAGTTCCAAGTAGCACGGGCTATGGTGAGCCCGTAGTGGATGAATAATTTTGCTGTCTTTGTGTCAAGCTTCAGAAACAATTATGTCCTAAAGAGTTGATGACGCAAAGCTCTGACGTACTTGTCTTTATATCTGATAAAAAAATACGAGAATGATATATATATATATATATATATATATATATATATATATATATATATATATGTCGTACCTAGTAGCCAGAACTCACTTTTGGCCTACTATGCAAGGCCCGATTTGCCTAATAAGCCAAGTTTTCCTGAATTAATATATTTTCTCTAATTTTTTTCTTATGAAATGATAAAGCTACCCATTTCATTACGTACGAGGTCAATTTTTTTTATTGGAGTTAAAATTAACGTAGATATATGACCGAACCTAACCAACCCTACCTAACCTAACCTATCTTTATTGCTTAGGTTAGGTTAGGTAGGTTAGGTAGTCGAAAAACAATTAATTCATGAAAACTTGGCCTATTAGGCAAATCGGGCCTTGCATAGTAGGCTGAGAAGTGCGTTCTGGCTACTAGGTACGACATATAATATATATATATATATATATATATATATATATATATATATATATATATATATATATATATATATATGTCGTACCTAGTAGCCAGAACGCACTTCTCAGCCTACTATGCAAGGCCCGATTTGCCTAATAAGCCAAGTTTTCATGAATTAATTGTTTTTCGACAACCTAACCTACCTAACCTAACCTAACCTAACTTTTTCGGCTACCTAACTTAACCTAACCTATAAAGATAGGTTAGGTTAGGTTACGTAGGGTTGGTTAGGTTCGGTCATATAACTACGTTAATTTAACTCTAATAAAAAAAAATTTACCTCATACATAATGAAATGGGTAGTTTTATCATTTCATAAGAAAAAATTAGAGAAAATTAAATTCATGAAAACTTGGCTTATTAGGCAAATCGGGCCTTGCATAGTAGGCTGAAAAGTGCGTTCTGGCTACTAGGTACGACATATATATATATATATATATATATATATATATATATATATATATATATATATATATATATTATCTTTACCCTTTACCCTCACCCTAATGTTTATATAATGAGAAAAAATAAGAGAATGAGAATGACGGTTGAGAGGCGGACGAACGAGCCGAAGCTTAACCCCCGCAAGCACAAATAGGTGAGTACACACCCACACACACACACACACACACCCACACACACACACCCCACACACACACACACACACCCACACACACACACCCACACACACACCCACCCACACACACACACACACACACACACACACACACCCCCACACCCACACCCACACACACACCCACACACACACACACACACACACACACAGGAATGGTCGAACAAATGGCTGTTAGAGTTTAACCCAAGCAAATGTAATGTAATGAAGATAGGGGTAGGAAGCAGGAGACCAGATACAAGGTATCATTTGGGAGATGAAATACTTCAAGAGTCAGAGAGAGAGAAAGACCTGGGGGTTGATATCACGCCAGACCTGTCCCCTGAAGCTCATATCAAGAGGATAACATCAGCAGCATATGCCAGGTTGGCTAACATAAGAACGGCCTTTAGAAACTTGTGTAAGGAATCTTTCAGAACATTATATACCACATATGTCAGACCAATCCTGGAGTATGCGGCTCCAGCATGGAGTCCCTATCTAGTCAAGCATAAGACTAAACTGGAAAAGGTTCAAAGGTTTGCCACCAGACTAGTACCCGAGCTGAGAGGTATGAGCTACGAGGAGCGACTGCAGGAATTAAACCTCACTTCGTTGGAAGACAGAAGAGTTAGGGGGGACATGATCACCACATTCAAGATTCTCAGGGGAATCGACAGGGTTGATAAAGACAGGCTGTTTAACACAAGGGGCACACGCACTAGGGGACACAGGTGGAAGCTGAGTGCCCAAATGAGCCACAGAGATATTAGAAAGAACTTTTTTAGTGTCAGAGTGGTTGACAAATGGAATGCATTAGGAAGCGATGTGGTGGAGGCTGACTCCATACACAGTTTCAAATGTAGATATGATAGAGCCCATTAGGCTCAGGAAACTGTACACCTGTTGATTGACGGTTGAGAGGCGGGACCAAAGAGCCAGAGCTCAACCCCCGCAAGCACAACTAGGTGAGTACAACTAGGTGAGTACACCCACACACACAAGAATGGACCATTACCTTACCGACCAGAAGATGGGAAGGCCCTGTACACACTTCCAGGTGAGAGCATCTAGTTGAATACAAGCATGCAGCGGAGGAGCACAGTTCCCTAACCCGGCTGCCAGTGGTATACTTCCACTACATGTCTCCACGTACCGGTGTCTAATTAACAGTGTGACAAACCCTCCTATATTAGACAACACGTTCCTGGTACACACACACACACGTTACGGGACATTAACAACGAGTACACAGGACCGGGTAACTTCACCACCTCGCACAGTACACAAGACCGGCTAACTTCACCTCGCACAGTACACAGGACCGGCTAACTTCACCACCTCGCACAGTACACAGGACCGGCTAACTTCACCTCGCACAGTACACAGGCCCGGCTAACTTCACCACCTCGCACAGTACACAGGACCGGCTAACTTCACCTCGCACAGTACACAGGACCGGCTAACTTCACCACCTCGCACAGTACACAGGACCGGCTAACTTCACCTTGCACAGTACACAGGACCGGCTAACTTCACCTCGCACAGTACACAGGACCGGCTAACTTCACCTCGCACAGTACACAGGACCGACTAACTTCACCTCGCACAGTACACAGGACCGGCTAACTTCACCTTGCACAGTACACAGGACCGGCTAACTTCACCTTGCACAGTACACAGGACCGGCTAACTTCACCTTGCACAGTACACAGGACCGGCTAACTTCATCACCTCGCACAGTAAACAGGACCGGCTAACTTCACCTCGCACAGTACACAGGACCGGCTAACTTCACCTTGCACAGTACACAGGAACGGCTAACTTCACCTCGCACAGTACACAGGACCGGCTAACTTCACCTTGCACAGTACACAGGACCGGCTAACTTCACCTTGCACAGTACACAGGACCGGCTAACTTCACCTCGCACAGTACACAGGACCGGCTAACTTCACCACCTCACACAGTACACAGGACCGGCTAACTTCACCTCGCACAGTACACAGGACGGCTAACTTCACCACCTCACACAGTACACAGGACCGGCTAACTTCACCTTGCACAGTACACAGGACCGGCTAACTTCATCACCTCGCACAGTACACAGGACCGGCTAACTTCACCACCTCACACAGTACACAGGACCGCTAACTTCACCACCTCACACAGTACACAGGACCGGCTAACTTCACCTTGCACAGTACACAGGACCGGCTAACTTCACCTCGCACAGTACACAGGACCGGCTAACTTCACCACCTCACACAGTACACAGGACCGGCTAACTTCACCTTGCACAGTACACAGGACCGGCTAACTTCACCACCTCGCACAGTACACAGGACCGGCTAACTTCACCACCTCACACAGTACACAGGACCGCTAACTTCACCACCTCACACAGTACACAGGACCGGGTAACTTCATCACCTCACACAGTACACAGGACCGGCTAACTTCACCACCTCACACAGTACACAGGACCGGGTAACTTCACCACTCACACAGTACACAGGACCGGGTAACTTCACCACCTCACACAGTACACAGGACCGGCTAACTTCATCACCTCACAGTCATCATCAAGTGAAGAACACAGTGGCGGCAGAAAAACCAAAATACTGTTAGGAAGCAGTAACGTCAAAGGGAGAGGAAGAGGGAGGAAGAGAGAGGGGAAGAGAGAGGGGAAGAGAGGAAGAGAGAGAGAGGGGAAGAGAGAGGGAAGAGGGGAAGAGAGAGGGGAAGAGGGGAAGAGAGAGGGGAAGAGAGAGGGAAGAGAGAGGGGAAGAGAGGAAGAGAGAGGGGAAGAGAGAGGGGAAGAGAGAGGGGAAGAGAGAGGGGAAGAGGGGAAGAGAGAGGGGAAGAGAGAGGGGAAGAGAGAGAGGAAGAGAGAGGGGAAGAGAGGGGAAGAAGAGGGGAAGAGAGAGGGGAAGAGAGAGGGGAAGGGAGAAAGAGAGAGGGGGAGAGGGAAGAGAGGGGGAAGAGAGAGGGGAAGAGAGAGGGGAAGAGAGAGGGGAAGAGAGAAGGGAAGGGAAGGGAGAAAGAGAGAGGGGAAGAGAGAGGAGAGAGAGAGGGGAAGAGAGAGGGGAAGGGAGAGAGAAAGAGAGGGGAAGAGAGAGGGAAGGGAGAGAGAAAGAGAGGGGAAGAGAGAGGGAAGAGAGAGGGAAGAGAGAGGGAAAGAGAGAGGGAAAGAGAGAGGGAAGAGAGAGGGAAGAGAGAGGGAAAGAGAGAGGGGAAGAGAGAGGGGAAGAGAGAGGGGAAGAGAGAGGGAAGAGAGAGGGGAAGAGAGAGGGGAAGAGAGAGGGGAAGAGAGAGGGGAAGAGAGAGGGGAAGAGAGAGGGGAAGAGAGGGGAAGAGAGAGGGGAAGAGAGAGGGGAAGAGAGAGGGAAAGAGAGAGGGGAAGAGAGAGGGGAAGAGAGAGGGGAAGAGAGAGGGGAAGAGGGGAGAGAGAGAGGAAGAGAGAGAGGGGAAGAGAGAGAGAGGGGAAGAGAGAGGGGAAGGGAGAAAGAGAGAGGGGAAGAGAGAGGGGAAGAGAGAGGGGAAGGGAGAAAGAGAGAGGGGAAGAGAGGGGAAGAGAGAGGGGAAGAGAGAGAGGAAGAGAGAGGGAAGAGAGAGGGGAAGAGAGAGGGGAAGAGAGAGGGGAAGAGAGAGAGGAAAGAGAGAGGGAAAGAGAGAGGGGAAGAGAGAGGGGAGAGAGAGAGGAACAGGTGTGAGCGCCGGTAGCCACCAGTGGGGACGCTTACCCATCGATTGATCCTTCAGTGAAGGCCCGGCCGGCTCCAGGTTAGGGGTCAAAGGTGAAGGTCGCCACTCCAGGACTGGGGGGGGGGGTATATCCAGTACTCGTATAAGCCATGTCTTCCTCACTCCCACGACCCACTCTCCAAATGGGATGAAATTGTAATCGCCTAATTGTGCTGGAGAGAGGGGGGGGGGCGAGCTTCAGCTCTTTGGTCCCACCTCTCAACTGTCAATAACTAATGAACAGGTTCCTGCCCCTATTGGGCGCTATCATATATACAACTTTGTATAGAGTCTGCCTCCACCACATCACTATCTAGTGCATTCTATTTGTTAACTATTCTGACACTGAAACGGAGGTAGTACAACTAGCCACCTGCCACCTGCTTCATTACGGCCACACGATAATGTAGTAGTACATACATCATTCACAGCCGTTACGTTCTCTCACTGACAACACACAATTCGAATTAAGAAAGGACCTCTAGCAAGGAGACAAGAGAGGACCTCTAGCAAGGAGACGAGAGAGGTATCAAATAATATATAAAATGTTAGGTACTGAAGGGCCAGGTCCCAAATTTGCACAGTAGATAGAATAACAACATACTGGAGTTACGATATGGAAGAAAAGCATAATGGAGCCAATGAAGAGTAGAGGTGCCATAGGCACAATCAGAGAGCACTGTCTAAACATCAGAGGTCCGCGGTTTTTCAACACCCTCCCAGGAAGTATAAGTAATATTGCCTCAAAAGTTGCCTCAATTGAACAAAAGTGGAAGTCTTCTAGAAAAAGCTGGAGGGTTTTCTGCATGAAGAACCAGACCAGCCGGGCTGTAGTTGATATGTGGGCCTGCGGGCTGCTCTAAGCAACGGCTTGTTGGCCCAGGCTCTAAGTTAAGCCTGGCTCCGGGCCGGACTTCTGGAGAAGATCTCTCAGAACTTCATCCAGGTACAGTCCAGGTATCTGGGCTCAACGGAGAAGTGAGCCCAACAACGTCACGAGAGCAACCTTTCCTCTCCAATGTTGTGTTTGGGACGTATAGATCCCCAACGCCAAAATATTATGTACTATAAATCATAGTGGCTCACAAAATTAACGGGCTGCTCATTTTCTATTCACGGGTCCTCAGTCAGGTTAGATTCCGGCAATTTAGTACATAATTTGTGTAACAACTCGAGAGGGCAGGAAGACGAGGGGGCCCAACACACACACACACACACACACACACACACACACACACACACACACACACACACACACACACACACACACACACACACACACACACCTGGCCGACACGAGAGGTAAACATGTTCACATTAACACCAGTCATGTGTCAGCGCCGGATGACACTGGGATGGAGGCGTCACACACCCGGGTCCGAGTATAAACACGGCTGGATGCCATCCCTCAAATAAACGGCCCCCCTCAAGCAAAACAACACAACCCGGAATGCCATCGACGCTCGACAAATTCCGGGAAGACAACAGCATTCCAACTGAAAATAACCTCAACACAAAGGAGTCACTTTTCCAACACACCGGAGGACTTAAACCGCCAGGATTCTATTCATCCTTCCAGACTTGAGTGGCTCCGAAGGCCAGGAGTTTCATTCATGAGGGTTAGGCACCGCGGGGTGAAGGACGGGTCACTGGGGGCGCGAACCCAAGAGCCCCCGCTCCAGCCCCTCCCCTCCGCCACCCTCACAAAGGCAGGAACAGGAGCGGCAGCAGCTGCGCAGCCGCCGCAACTGTGCCCATACTAGCGCCACAAGCTGAAATAAGGAACTTACTAAAATAAATAAAACAGTATACACATAACTGTGGCAGTATAACGTAACAATACACTAGAAGAAGCAGCAGTACTATCAAACAGCAACATCGCCAAGCAGCAGCAGGATCAAGCAGCAGCAGCATCGAACAGCAGAAGCATCAAGCAGAGGCAGTATCAGGCAACAGCAGTGCCAAGCAGCAATAGCAGCACAAGCAGCAGCAGTAAAGGAACATCCTTGCAGTAACAGTAGCACGAGTAGCAGTGCCGTAGCATCACTAACAGACTTACTCAGCACTCGTAACGACACACCACCACCAGGAGCAGCATCTAACAGCGCTACAGCACAGCCAACAGCTGTGATGCTGTTACGAGTGTCACAGCAGCAAGCAGCAGTAGCACGGGGGACATTCAAGTGAGAGAGATTGTAGAAATCAATGGCAAGTGACACGGGCGACCTCTACTGGTGGGCAGTGTCCCAGCTGCCCTCACACCACCACCACGTACAGGGGCGAGGTGGTGGTGGTGGGGCTGGGGAAGGTGGGTGTTGGGGAAGGTGGGGGCTGGGGAAGGTGGGGCTGGGGAAGGTGGGGGCTGGGGAAGGTGGGTGTTGGGGAAGGTGGGGGCTGGGGAAGGTGGGGCTGGGGAAGGTGGGTGTTGGGGAAGGTGGGGGCTGGGGAAAATGGGTGTTGGGGAAGGTGGGGGCTGGGGAAAATGGGTGTTGGGGAAGGTGGGGGCTGGGGAAGGTGAGTGTTGGGGAAGGTGGGTGTTGGGGAAGGTGGGGGCTGGGGAAGGTGGGTGTTGGGGAAGGTGGGGGCTGGGGAAGGTGGGGGCTGGGGAAGGTGGGTGTTGGGGAAGGTGAGTGTTGGGGAAGGTGGGTGTTGGGGAAGGTGGGGCTGGGGAAGGTGGGGGCTGGGGAAGGTGGGGGCTGGGGAAGGTGGGTGTTGGGGAAGGTGAGTGTTGGGGAAGGTGGGGGCTGGGGAAAGTGGGGGCTGGGGAAAGTGGGTGTTGGGGAAAGTGGGTGTTGGGGAAGGTGGGAGCTGGGGAAGGTAGAAGCTGGGGAAGGTAGGGGCTGGGGAAGGTAGGGGCTGGGGAAGGTGGGTGTTGGGGAAGGTAGGGGCTGGGGAAGGTGGGGCTGGGGAAGGTGGGGGCTGGGGAAGGTGGGGGCTGGGGAAGGTGGGGGCTGGGGAAGGTGGGGCTGGGGAAGGTGGGGGCTGGGGAAAGTGGGTGTTGGGGAAAGTGGGTGTTGGGGAAGGTGGGGGCTGGGAAGGTGGGGGCTGGGGAACGTGGGG
>WNGS01009631.1:14888218-14913593 GCA_020271785.1 Procambarus virginalis
GAAGATGTATTAATATACGAAAGTACTTAAGGAAATTCCTGTTTCATTTTTCCTCCGTGGTCTGACATTGTCACATTTTTAATCACGTGTTTATTTTCGTGATATACAACATTATATATATATATATATATATATATATATATATATATATATATATATATATATATATATATATATACACACACACACACACACACACACACACACACACACACACACACGGAAGATGCTCGAGGATCACGTCTCAAAAATGCACAACAAAATTGTTTACTGGGGGAGCGAACGGTATGGTAGGAAATGCAGGACAGACAGAGTGGAGAGTAGCGATGTAACAAGCACAAAATGAGAAGACTATGAACATCAGAGGTTCGGGATTCAAACTCGACTAAATATAAGCAATACTACACACACATGTGGATGTGTTCAAGTGACAACTGAAAAGGTTGTGTAGCAAGTGCAAGACCACGCAGTGTTCTCACACTAGTTGGCTGGCCCCAAGCCAGGCTTGAGGGGAGTACGACTCTCAAATTGACTACAGGTAAACATGCACCCAGAAACTGCAGTCCACCCCCCGTTCGTGCCCCCGCAAGAACCATATAGAAGCTACACCTCTGAGACGCCAACCACTCGTGTCACTGGCAGTAACGTCAGGTCACGAGGTCAAGCCTGGTTACTGACCTAGCCAAGCCGCCTCTCCTACACCTCGCATACCTATACGAAATGCAAAACAAAAAAGTTAAAACCACATCATATCTTGGCAAGGAACTTGTCCTATAAATCGTGGGTGAGAACATGAGCAGATGACGACGGTGTGGGTGAGTGGTGACCCCTGCCAGTGACCCCTGGCGGAGTCATGCCTCACCCACTCGCCTCCTCCTGTACAAGTCTCTCCACTCCTCCCATGGTGTGTATTGTTGGTGTGTACTGTTGGTGTGCACTGTTGCTGTGTACTGTTGTATCTAATATCTAACTTAGGCCTATCCCGACGAGCCCATGTCGTTCCTGACATGGTCTGTACCCTAGACCATTTTCGCTACAAAATTTGGGTAAGGCGTCTGGCCTCCAACCTCGGCCAGAGACGGACATTCTCTTATAGTGGCCTCGCCGCGTGCGGTAGACAATTTTCCCGTTTGTTTGTCACTTGGATTGATCTTTAATATATAAATATCCCGGTACTGACGTTGTCTGTTACTGTTATTTTAGATTCAGCTGCTCGGAAAAAAAAAATCCATGTAGCACGGTCTACTGTAAGCCCGTAATATCTGACATATCAGAGATATTATATAATATCTGAGATATATAATATCGGTCGAGTTTGGGTAAGGTGAGGTGAGGATGCTATGCTAGTTTCGGTTCCCTGGTTGATACCTGCTTGATGGGGTTCTGGGAGTTCTTCTACTCCCCAAACCCGGCCCGAGGCCAGGCTCGACTTGTGAGAGTTTGGTCCACCAGGCTGTTGCTTGGAGCGGCCCGCAGGCCCACATACCCACCACAGCCCGGCTGATCCGGAACTTCTCTTAGAAATCGGTCTAGTTTTCTCTTGAAGATGTCCACGGTTGTTCCGGCAATATTTCTTATAGTCGCTGGGAGGACGTTGAACAACCGCGGACCTCTGATGTTTATACAGTGTTCTCTGATTGTGCCTATGGCACCTCTGCTCTTCACTTGTAATGTAATATCATGCACATGCAATTCATGTAATGCATATCATAATTGTGGAACCGTATACCAAAATTTACCAAAAATTTACCAAATCACAAGAAAATTTTTAGGAAAAGTTGACATTTAAGGAAGGTCGGCTTACACGTTGTCTAATGCATAAATCACAGCCCGGTTGTTCATGTACTACTTGCAAGTGTTTATCGAACTCCCTCTTGAATGCCGGCTAGTTATGCCCCTTATATGTTAAATCGTAGGCTCCTTATGCTTATAGAATTGTCTATAAGGAATGCCTTTTGCATCCATATTTTTGAATGGGGCAATTTTACACATTTTGCTGTGCCTCCTGGTCTGGTAATAACTTATTTTAGTGAACAGATTTAGAACCAGTGCCTATAATATTTCACGAGTGTAAATAAGGATTACACATAGAAATCACAATTGCGTGATGCATCAAATGAACAAATCCACAAGGGCCGTGACGAGGATTCGAACCTGCGTCCGAGAGCATCCCAGACGCTGCCTTAATCGACTGAGCTACGACATGGTAAAAGGAGTTGAAACCGAAGTTCTACTGAACTTACTGGATCCTGCAGCCTCTCCGAGGCACAAATCATGCTCTCGGACGCCGGTTTGAATCCTCGTCACGGCCCTTGTGGATTTGTTGATGTAAATAAGGATGTTTATTTGATAATCGACTTGATATTGGTCCAGGACGGACCGAAACGTCGTCGTCGCTTCATCTTCTGGTGTTTGGTTTGATCAACATTCTTCAGCCCCGTTATTGTGACCCAACATGTGCAACATGGTGTTTGTCTCCTGTGCTCCACGGAGTACAACTGTAGGGATCTTAAATAGTGCCAATAATTTAGATACTTAGTGAGTGGATTCTGATAGCATAATTTCTCCAGATTTGAATGTGTATCAATGTGCAACAACAGAATTCAACCCCAAGACAACACTAGTGTCTTAAAAAGTACCACCATTGGTCAATAATATTTAGTTTCAAAGGTTCTTGTTATTAAGCATAGCTGAGGTTCAACTCTCCACGAGCACAATTAGGCGAGTACCCTTCCAAGCACCGTACTCTGCACACTTCTTCACACTGTACACAATATAGTCTAATGAATACAGTACTACAAATCTCAAACTATAAATCAGAAATATTTCAGAAGTTAGCCACGCTGACAGCGAGAACCCAAAACACATGACATGTTTATCTGTAAACTAAACTTTCCAAACGTTTTGTTATTCATGATGAATAACAAAATGAACATGATTCGTCGACTACCAGGTCATCGGGGAAATAAAAGTGGCTTTCCCGCAGGCATTAGCAGGCAGGACCATCTCTGTGGGACCTGGCCAGTGACCAGCCCTCCACTGATTGGTCAGGACAGAGATGCTTCAACCAATTAACGCTCGTCTATAAATGTAACTGCAGCGACCCTTCCTTCCTTCCCTCCAGCGTTGCATCACCATATTGCGCAACAACTTGTGTGAACTAGAGACGAGATTTGGCATTTATAAGCCAGCTATCGCGCCTCAGAATGCTAACGAACTTGTGCAATGGTTCTCGCTATTTGTGGACGAAAGCACAATGGGGAAGCGGTGTCGCTCGGGAGTACTCGAGTGAGGAAAGCCTGGTGAGGAAAGCCTGGTGAGGAAAACCTGGTGAGGAAAGCCTAGTGAGGAAAGCCTGGTGAGGAAAGCCTGGTGAGGAAAGCCTGGTGAGGAAAGCCTGGTGAGGAAAACCTGGTGAGGAAAGCCTGGTGAGGAAAGCCTGGTGAGGAAAGCCTGGTGAGGAAAGGCTGGTGAGGAAAGCCTGGTGAGGAAAACCTAGTGGGGAAAGCCTAATGAGAAAGTTTGATACGGTAGCAAGAAGTTGAGGTATACCTAGTGAGATAAGCCTGGTGCAGTTTGGTACTCGAGGTTCCCAGCATAGTGAGAGAGAAAGGCTTAATTGCCCCTAGTGAGTGTCCCTCTGGGCTGTGCTGTCTGGCACAGGTATTCAACTCCCGTCTGAGTGCCCCGGTCAGAGCCGGAGACCAGACCTATCACCCCGTCTGGGTCAGATGCCAGTCAATGGTGTGAATTATTCAAAACGTTGGTAGGAAAACTGCACCAACTGGTCGTAACTGACCTGACATGACCTGAATAAACCATCAGTGCGGCTTCGGATCAGTACTGTGACCAAGTAGACCACTGTTGTGGCCTCGGGTCAACGGTGTGACCAGTGTTGATAATGCATACTGCCTCAAGTCATGGCTGTGACCTGTTGCTGGCATAACGGCGTGACCACGACCCGGTGCGTGTGAATCACAACGTTAATTGAAAGTTCCTCTTCTAAGCTGTCCGAGGAGGGCCGGACGACTCAAACAGAAAACGGAACAGTACGTCACTTTTGTGAGTCGATTTCATTTCAAATTACGTCCAAACTTGGCCATAGTGCGCATACGAGCCAAAAGTGACGTTATTTTTAAGAGGACGGGTTGGAATCACAGCCACGGATAGGGAGGAAGGCGCCTCTTGCCTCACATCTGGCATTGGGCAGATGTGCCTCTTACCCTCATGGCACATACCCATCTCTTGTGTTATTGCCTACTTTATTTACTCTATAATCAATTAAAAGAGGCTGCCAGTAAAGTAAATGTGGTTATTTCAGATGTTTACATGCGGTTAATATAAAAAAAATCAGTTTTTTTCTGTACTTGCAGGCCGGACTTTCCGGTGCTTGTGTGTCAGCCAGGAACTTGTAAAGTTCCCTCTTGAACACCTCGGCCATTATTCCAGAGATATTTCTAACTTTTTACCCTCTAATTTTATTATGCGGATTTGGAACTTGATTTTTCAGTAATTTACACGCGTATATTATGGTCTATTTCTCGTTTCCGCCCCAAGGGGTACAGTAAATTATTTTTTCATTTTCGAGTCTGCCGCAGTAGTTTAAAAGTTCTAGTGATTTTATACAAACTTTCATTTACTCGTTGATACCTGGTTGATGGGGTTCTGGCAGTGCTTCTACTCCCCAAACCCGGCCCGAGGCCAGGCTTGATTTGTGAGAGTTCGGTCCACCAGGCTGTTGCTTGGAGCGGCTCATTCTGCTCTGCATTTTCAGCTCTGCAATCCCGCGTGCCCTGAAAGAAGACGCGAAAGCTGAGTTTATGCTATCCGAGATAGCGCCGGTGCTCTCAAGAGTACCATCAGAGGTGTGGCATCCCTTGGTCACAATGTTCTTAGTGCTGGAGCATTTTGCTGGTTGTTGTTGTACCAGTAGCAGTCCTTGTCCGTGGCCCCAAAAGTAGTTCTCATGTGAATTACAACCAACAGTCCTTATCTGTGGCACCAAAACAAGCCTTGTCTGAGGGACTAAAACTAGGTCTCCTGTGAAGTACAAAATTCGCAGTACAAATCGAGACATTGTTCATTGGCGTAGAAAATAAGCATGCCACAAGTAACCCTAACAGGAAGCAACAGACTGACATAACTGGCGCCAATATCATTGGCACTATAACAACGCACTATTCACCTAACCCTTCAGTTAGGTTAACAATTTCAGTTCAAATCCCCAAACAGGAAGATACAAACCGGAGAGGACAAGGCTCTGTGGCCCACCAGGACCACCGGACTTAGCATGAGAGGGTGGAGCACACATACAGTCTTCCGAACAGAAGCAGGGCTTCAGTAGTCGCACTCAACTACCCCGAGGTGGAGAAGTACCCAGCAAGCCTTGCATACTTGTCTTGGGTAATGTGGCCCCTCACCACCCAGAGCTGCACCACAGGCAAGACGATGAATAATTCCACCCGAAATAGCGGTGGGGGAGGCAGGGTGGCAACTATAACTGTCCAAAACTAGATGCGTTTGGATCACATGATGCTGACCAAGAGAGGCATCCCCAAGCCAGCACGACTTGGAATCTGAATTAGCTTGTGTAATGAATACGGGATGACGGGAGAGGGAGGGAGCAGGGGGGCGCATTGATTACGGGGATCTGTAATGACAAGGAGCACTCTGAGTTCAAGGAGTGTGATGAGTGCAAGTTGCTGTAATGCGCAAAGTAATGAAAATGTGTTGGTGGCTGTGTTCGTAATGGTGGTTATAGTGGTGGTTGTGGTGGTACTCTAAGTCCCGTCTGCTAGCCTTCTTGTACCTGTTGCCTCACTACTCAACCTTCCGGGGTTCGAATTCTTTGTCGAATCTGGCCTTAAAGTTGTGGCTGGCGGTGGTTTCCAGACCAGCTGCTGGTGGAGGTGAGGGGGGGGGGGGAGACATGTGAGGGATGGTTGTAGTAGTGGTGAGAGGGGTGGTGGTAGTGGAAGGAGAGAGAACATATAGGGGGGGGGGAGAGGGGAGCCAATAGCGGCACCGCTAAGGCTCACCAGTTACTGTCCATATTATTTTAAAACTAGCCATAATCTGACCAGTTATCTTGAGATGCTTTCGGGCTTTAGTGTCCCCGCGGCCCGGTCCTCGACCAGGCCTCCACCCTCAGGAAGCAGCCCGTGACAGCTGACTAACACCCAGGTACCTATTTTACTGCTAGGTAACAGGGGCATCGGGTGAAAGAAACTCTGCCCATAGTTTCTCGCCGGCGCCCGGGATCGAACCCGGGACCACAGGATCACAAGTCCAGCGTGCTGTCCGCTCGGCCGAAGGCTAAAAAAAAATTATCTTTACAGTAAACAGAAAAACAACAACAACTCTGCCCGGTGCGTGTGAACTGGACGGCAGAGCGACGGTCTCGCTTCAAGCAGGTCGGCGTTCAATCCCCGACTGTCCAAGTGGTTGGGCACCATTCCTTCCCCCAGTCGCCTCCCCCCCCCCCCATCGTCCCATCCCAAATCCTTATCCTGACCCCTTCCCAGTGCTATATAGTCGTAATGGCTTGGCGCTTACCCCTAAAAATTCATTCATTCCAGTGATACTGATCACTGGTCGACAAAGTTCCCGTTGTAAATATAAATAAAAGTGAAACACTGAGGACATTGTGGCTATTAACGATATCACGACGACAAGCTCTACACTGACGACTGAGTATACCTTGGCACCAGTATATGTGACCACTGGGAGTATACCTTAGTTGGTAGTGTTGGTCAAGCTGGTCAACAGATGACTGGTGGCTCATCCCGCCTGCAACCGTCAACCCTCACAGTCAACCAGATGACTGTGTGGCTCATCCGGCCTGCAACCGTCAACCCTCACAGTCAACTAGATGACTGTGTGGTTCATATGGCGGACAGTTTAGCTGATCACACCGCCCACCAGGGGACACACACTGACCCTGCTTCCTCTCCTCGTATTTACCCGCGACAAAGGAAACCAAATCAGCTGAACAGCCATGAATAGCTTCCCCGGAGATTTTATGCACTGCGAATACTGCCACATTTCAGAACTTATTGTTCCATGACAAAAGTTTGGGAGGGGCGATGTTGCAACACATTGAATTGTCCGTTGACCGTCATGGAATACCAGTCGAGGGTAACGGAGGCACGTGAAGCAAGGCTGACGCGAACTCTACAAAAAGTAGCTCCATGTTGGATCTGGTCCTGGGACGATCTGGGACGAGGAGGCCTGGTCGACGACCGGGCCGCGGGGTCGCTGAGCCCCGGAATCACCTCAAGGTAACCTCAAGGTAGGTCCTATGTAGGGTAACTCCACGCTAGGTCAGACCCCTCTATAGGGTACCTCTCCGCCAGATTCAGCCCGATGTAAGGAAGGTGCTGGCCAGGAGCCACTCTACACTGGGGGCCTCACCAGTAGAGAGCATAACATGGGCGGGACCCCACAGTCTGCCTTCCAATTCACTCCATATAATAAACAGCCTAGTCCATGGGTAATTGAGGACCAGAAATTACTTTAATGTCGGGCTAATTATTGTTACTGGGTGGATAGTTAAGGGCAGGGCCACGTGTATCACCAGGGCTGGTGTTCCAGCCGCCCAATTCCCTAGTCTATAGTTTCAGTGAACATGTGTAAAATAATAATAATTAGGTACACAAGTTCAAACAGTTGAGTTGATCCATGACACAGTCAACTGTGGGTAGCTTGAGTGAGATAATGAGGGAGGAAGGTGACCAGCCCCCAGCCAAACCCCCCCCCCTTTCGCTAATGACTGGGGTCGCCGGGTGCCATGTACACCCACACACCTGCCCCCCCCCCCCTTCACTGGTAGAAAGTTCTCCCTCCTTAGACATACCTGAGCAGTCAGTCCTCCCTCTCACCACACACCCACTGAGATGTCATCTCTACTACCTGGTTGATACCTGGTTGATGGGGTTCTGGGAGTTCTTCTACTCCCCAAGCCCGGCCCGAGACCAGGCTTGACTTGTGAGAGTTTGGTCCACTAGGCTGTTGCTTGGAGCGGCCCGCAGGCCCACATACCCACCACAGCCAGGCTGATCCGGAACTCCTTGGAGGAATAAATCTAGTTTCCTCTTGAAGATGTCCACGGTTGTTCCGGCAATATTTCTTATGCTTGCTGGGAGTACGTTGAACAACCGCGGACCTCTGATGTTTATACAGTGTTCTCTGATTGTGCCTATGGCACCCCTGCTCTTCACTGGTTCTATTCTGCATTTTCTTCCATATCGTTCACTCCAGTACGTTGTTATTTTACTGTGTAGATTTGGGACCTGGCCCTCCAGTATCTTCCAGGTGTATATTATTTGATATCTCTCTCGTCTTCTTTCTAGTGAGTACATTTGGAGAGCTTTGAGACGATCCCAAAAATTTAGGTGCTTTATCGCGTCTATACGTGCTGTATATGTTCTCTGTATTCCCTCTATTTCAGCAATCTCTCCTGCTCTGAAGGGGGAAGTGAGTACTGAACAGTACTCAAGACGGAACAGCACAAGTGACTTGAAGAGTACAACCATTGTGATGGGATCCCTGGATTTGAAAGTTCTCGTAATCCATCCTATCATTTTTCTGGCTGTCGCAATATTTGCTTGGTTATGCTCCCTAAATGTTAGGTCGTCAGACATCATTATTCCCAAATCCTTTACATGCTGTTTTCCTACTATGGGCACATTTGATTGTGTTTTGTACCCTGTATTATGTTTAAGGTCCTCATTTTTACCGTACCTGAGTACCTGGAATTTATCACTGTTAAACATCATTTATTTTCTGATGCCCAGTCGAAAACTTTATTAATATCAGCTTGAAGTTTTTCAATGTCTTCAGCCGAGGTAATTTTCATACTGATTTTTGTGTCGTCTGCAAAGGATGATACGAAGCTGTGACTTGTATTTTTGTCTATATCTGATATGAGAATAAGGAAAAGCAGCGGTGCAAGGACTGTACCCTGAGGTACAGAGCTTTTAACTGCACTTGGACTAGATTTTATATGGTTGACCGTTACCGCTGAGTCCTGTTTGACAGAAAACTGAGTATCCAGCGTCCTACTTTACCGGTTATTCCCATTGACTTCATTTGTGTGCTATCACGCCATGGTCACTTTATACGAACCTCGAAGTCCTATGGTCCAAAACAATCACCAGAATAATCTATCTGCCCGCAGCCCCACATCACCAATAACCCCCCCCNAGGAATGAACTACGAGGAAAGGCTAAGGAGCTGAATTCACATCCCTGGAAAACAGAAAAGTAAGAGAAGACATGATAACCACCTACAAAATTCTCAGGGGAATTGACAGGGTGGACAAAGACAAACTCTTCAGCACGGGTGGAACACGAACAAGGGGACACAGGTGGAAACTTAGTACCCAGATGAGCCACAGAGACGTTAGAAATAATTTTGTCAATGTCAGAGTAGTTAATAATGGAACGCACTAGGAAGTGATGTGGTGGAGGCTGACTCCACACAGTTTCAAATGTAGATTTGATAGAGCCCAGTAGGCTCAGGAATACACAGTGATTGACAGTTGAGAGGCGGGACCCAAGAGACAAAGCTCAACCCCGCAAATATGGATCAAATTTGATGTTGCTGCTGGCTTGCCGTGTACAGCCTGGGAGTGAGTCACTAGGGTCGGCTGGCGGATTATTACACTCATAAATGCAGACAGAGCTTCTGACAGACTGAGGGGGTGTGGAGGGTCACCAGGCAGAGCCTTGGAGGCACGTAGAGCTGGTGTGCAAGTTTTCTTGTATCTGTGGTCGCTTAATTTAAGTTTGGAGCAGTATGGTTACAGCCTGATCAGCGAGGCTGTTACGTGTAGCCGGCCTGCACAGCCACATACTGATTACAACTTAACTGATTCGATACTTCAACAAACTTTGTTTCAACGTTTCCTTAAGAAAAATTCAATCTTTCTTCCACCAGTATTCTTATAGTTGCCTCTGATCTTCACAGGGTTCTCTGGCCAGGTGTAAGACAGGCTTGTGTTTTACACTGCATTATTCTACACTTCATACAGTGTCAATCACTACACAAGCTATTGTTTTTAATCAAGTATTTTCCTTCCAATGTATAGATTACCCTCAATATGTCGCGTCTCTGGTACAAACACTATTGACCGCTCTCAAGGACAGGTTAACCAAGTGTAAATTAGGCACTGACTTATTTGCAGCGGTGCAAATCAAATTGTAAACAGGCTAACTTGCAACTTGTCCTTTGTACATGTACTCACATGTACATCTTATGACAAGCACAAATATGACTTCTCACTCTGCTAACAAGTCAGTGTGATGCAAAGAAGCACCAAGATGGGAAGGTAAGACTCCCACTGATGCAAAGAAGCACCAAGATGGGAAGGTAAGACTAGCTGTTTCGTCAGGGAGGGACTCAGCTACAAATAATGTCTAATGTA
This sequence comes from Procambarus virginalis, assembly GCA_020271785.1. NCBI lineage: Eukaryota > Metazoa > Arthropoda > Malacostraca > Decapoda > Cambaridae > Procambarus > Procambarus virginalis. The sequence goes on from WNGS01009631.1 coordinate 14,898,645, forward strand.
ATCTAAGCGTTCTCTATGACTACAAGATACTACAAGTAACAAACTGTGTAAGTTGGATTGAATCAAATAATAAAGGAATTTGTGTATAAACGCAGGATGGGTCAGACTATTTTGGTTGGCATCTGTAATACCCAGGTGTAGAGTAGGTGCCTGCTTCTCTACTGCCTTACAAGGCGCCCACCCCCATGGTAGAGCGCCATCTGTAATACATAACTCTGTATATGTTCCCAGTCTAAAGAAGTGCCGAGTTTCTATGTCCTCCTCTGATGGCTATAGAGCTATTGCCTAAATACACTATTAAACAAAGTATATATTTGATAATATACTCATTGACTTTATAGTTGACTAACTAGACTTTCAATTTGCATACAAAACTGGGCACTCAACAACGCTTTGCAATCTCGTAGGGACAAAAAAATTATTCAGTACTACAACTCACAAGCTACATCTCTCTTTCTGATGAGTCCAAACCTTACACAAAGTTTAACACACCCATTTTTGTTTAGAGAACTGCTTATCAGAAAACTATGTCCTGCCTCTGCTTGCTATTTATATATTCTAATCAGGTATTCAAATTAGCGGTGTAATGGAGTAATGTCTTTCTCCAAAAATGTCTCCCTAAAAATGAGAGGAAAGGTTAAAATTTGTTAAATTAAAATTAAATTTTAATTTAACTAATTTAATTTTTAATTTAATAAAATTGTTAACTCCTAGTTAAATTTTGTTTGCTAGCTTGATTCACGGTTAAGACTCAGTAGAATTGGTTGTGTATAGACAGAACTAAGCCCAATGTTTTCTCTGATGGTGATGATAAGAGTTCTAATTGCAACGACCGAAGAATCTATTGAAAACTTGATAGAAATATGCGAAAGATCTATTTGAGAAGACAACCTAAGTTGAACTCTGCTAAATGTGATGTGGCGGCTTTTAACTCACAGAACTCGTTCGGTCGAGTTCTGTGAGTTAAAACTCACAGAACTCGTTCGGTCCAGATCCCAATCTAAAGTTACGAGGCCGAGAGATTCCAGCATCCGGGGCATATTATATCCTAAGGGCCTCGCCTAAATTTTGTTTGTAATGCCATTTGAGACGTGAAGGTCTGAACCAATGTCATCATTAGTGTATTTGGTCACCTTGATACTTGATCGAAAGCCAAGTTATTTTACAATATGTAAGCTTGCAGACGATGACTCACAATAGCGTGGCTGAAGATTTGATGACCAAACCACATATCAGAAAATTAAGGAACGACGACGTTTCGGTGAATAAGATGAAAGATAGGAATAAGATGAAAGGCAGGCAGGCAGGTAGGCAAGCAGGCAGGCAGGCAGGCAGGCAGGCAGGCAGGCAGCAGGCAGGCAGGCAGGCAGGCAGGCAGGCAGGCAGGCAGGCAGGCAGGCAGGCAGGCAGGCAGGCAGGCAGGCAGGCAGGCAGGCAGGCAGGCAGGCAGATGCGGGCGAGGTTGTGTACTCAGCAGGGTTGAGGATCAGCTCTAAGCCCTGTCTTCTGAACACTCAGTAGTATAATGCACTCACTATTCTCTCGTGTTTCTCTTCACTTTAATAATGAGGTTTTTGGATAGTTTCATTCTACAGTATACAACTCTGAGGTTAAAGTTCTCGGTGAAACCTTTGACTTGATACGCTCTTATGTTTACCATGAATGTGGCCTAGTTCTGCTGCGCCTCACTGTGCACATGGGGGTTCTTTCTTCACTCTTTAAATTTCACTTAAACAAAAATTTCTGTGCCGTTATTATGTCCCATATTTCTCGCTACCGTGACGGTGTGTCTGCTTGCTGCACGCGTCGCCTCTTGTTTTGATACACCCTATTCACCCTCCCCGGCTCTCAACACCAACACAACTTAACACCCCAACAAGTGTACTTGTCTTACTTATCCAATATGAGATAAATACTGTGTTTAAAGGATTTCTACAGTCCCCCAAATATGTTACATGACAGCCATTCGCTGTTTTGTCTGGTCTCTGTCGCCTAACCTTGGGATTCTAACATGCTTGTGAGGAGGCAAGATCTGTATAACATCTGGAGGCTTTTACCACTAGACGTTATACTAGGTTATTTCGTATCATCTTACCATCTACCATCAACTTGAATGCTAGTCAAGGAGGGGAAACTTTCCCGCATTTTAGCGAGTCCTGCTTTGTTTAAGTTTGTATATAAACACTAAATTAGTCGTGTTCAATTTTTCTGGCAGTTTGATTTTCAGTGGATTTTTATATATTGGTGAATGCGCGGAACGGTATATGAGTACGTGTTTTCTTGCATGAATGTATGCATAGGGGCGTGCGCGGAAGGGTATGCGCACTCCGAAGACCAGGGATTGGGGGGGGGGGGGGCTAGATGGTGGGTGGGGCGGAGCAAGAGGGATGGGGCGTCGTTCAACCACCCTCTCCCGCACACCACCAACAACAACCTTCTAGCCACAAACTGCACCAAAAGCATCTCACCAGTTCACCACACAACCACCAGTCTACCACACGTAACTGAGGGAGTGAGCTCGGACATGTCAAATGTTTGGAAATGATGCAAAGCTAATGAGGAACGTGAAAACAGAGGAGGACTGCAGGAAGTTACAGGAGGACCTTGACAAACTCCAGCCGTGGTCAAACAAATGGTCGCTAGAATTCAATCCCTACAAGTGTACGGTAATGATGATGGGAAAGGGAGAGAGGAGACCAGATGGCATCTACACCATACGAAGGTAGCTACGGAAGTCGGAAAGATCTGCGAATTGGTATGGTTCCGGCACTCACACCGGAGGCACACAAACAGGATAACATCGGCAGCATATAGGATGCTGGCAGGGGTCTCCAGCAACACACTGGCAGGGGTCTCCTGCAACACGCTGGCAGGGGTCTCCAGCAACACACTGGCAGGGGCCTCCAGCAACACGCTGGCAGGGGTCTCCAGCAACACACTGGCAGGGGTCTCCAGCAACACGCTGGCAGGGGTCTCCAGCAACACGCTGGCAGGGGTCTCCAGCAACACACTGGCAGGGGTCTCCAGCAACACGCTGGCAGGGGTCTCGGCAGCATAACACACTGGCAGGGGTCTCCAGCAACACACTGGCAGGGGTCTCCTGCAACACGCTGGCAGGGGTCTCCAGCAACACACTGGCAGGGGCCTCCAGCAACACGCTGGCAGGGGTCTCCAGCAACACACTGGCAGGGGTCTCCAGCAACACGCTGGCAGGGGTCTCCAGCAACACGCTGGCAGGGGTCTCCAGCAACACACTGGCAGGGGTCTCCTGCAACACGCTGGCAGGGGTCTCCAGCAACACACTGGCAGGGGCCTCCAGCAACACGCTGGCAGGGGTCTCCAGCAACACACTGGCAGGGGTCTCCAGCAACACACTGGCAGGGGTCTCCAGCAACACACTGGCAGGGGTCTCCAGCAACACACTGGCAGGGGCCTCCAGCACACGCTGGCAGGCTTCCACACAGGCTTATAACAAGCCTTAACAGACAGACACTTCTTCCATCTTGTAACTCAACTTGGCCATACCAGGATACGTCGGTTCAATCACCAATACTTTACTAAGTATCCCAGACAAATCACAGTCTACACCGACTCTGCCACTTGTCCCCACTGGAACACATCTGGAATTCAGGACTGGCAATTCAGGACTTGGTCGATGGGATTCAGGCTGAACTGATTCCCGTCGACCAAGATGCCACCCACATCACTTCTGAGGAGTAAAATGTGATTAGTAAGAAACAACACGCGCTCAACAGATGGCGTCGACAACGTCACACTAGAGGACAGGAGGAACAGAGGGGATATGATAAGATCTCATCCAGTTGTCCAACAAATATTGCAAAAGCAGACGGAACTTGAGAAAGCCCTCTGCCAGATTAAGAAGACTCAGGAACAAATCCTCCAAATCCTGCAACGGCAGAGTCCACCAAGTAGAGGTCCTGCAAGCCAGAGCCTGGTGCAAGATGATGCAACACATACTGCCGAGGTACGTCAGCAGACACAGCCAGGACACCAGCACATCAGCGCACACAGTAGCGCCAGTGCACACAGTGACACCAGTGTGCACAGTGACGCCAGTACACACAGTGACGCCAGTACACACAGTAACACCAAACACCATGAAATACACGATGACACATGTGAACATAATAATTGCACACGTACAGCTGATGACAAACAACCTCAAAATGGATAATCACAATGAACAACATCTCACTATACTGCAATGGAACTGTAATGGAGTTCGCAATAGAATTAATGACATCATACAATACGCTCGTGAACACCAAACTGACGTCATAGTGCTACAGGAGACGATGGTAGGTGATGACTTCAACCCAAGGTTCAGCGGTTATCGCAAGTTCTCCCTGCCCTCTGGGGAAAGAAAACGGGGTCTCATCACTTTTGTAAATAACAACATTCCCGCACAGATTATCAATGAACTGCACATGGGGGATGAGTTTGAGTCACTGGGAGTAACCCTTCACTTAAACAATAATGCCTTACATATAATCAACCTATATGTGCCACAGAGTAAACTTGACCTTGACACACTGCCTGAATTTGTTAATGAAGAACCTACCCTGCTGGTCGGTGACCTGAATGCCAGACACCCACACTTTGGTGCCAACTGTCATCAGCCCAATGTCAATGGACGGAAACTGTCACTCTTTGTCAGGGGAAGTGAAAACCTTAGAGTCCTGGGTGATGAACAGCCAACTCACCTCAGAGGAGGAAGATTAGACTATGCTCTCCTGCTGAATGCACAGGACACGGATGCCAGTACACACATTGTGCACAGTTTATGTAGTGACCACTGGGCACTGATTACCACCGTCGACATGAGCAAGAGAAGGAAAGAGACAAATAAAAGAAAAAGGTTATCACTCGGACCGGATATGAGGCCGCATTTCATAAACAGGATGAGTGACTGGTTCACGGAATACCAAATCCCAGAAGACATTGACACATTTGTTGATGACCTTAATCACCAAATTGAGAGCTGTCTAAGAGTTCCGCGCCGTACACCTGGGCGAAGTAACCCTCAGAGGAAGAAAATAAAATGGTATGAGAATGATTACATAAAGATGCTTAACGCAAATGTACGAGACATGAGTAGAGAGTACCGGAGACATCCCACTGAGAGTAACCAAGAGTTGTTTAAAACTGTGTGTCAAGTAGCCAGGGAAGAGAAGATTAAAGAGCGGGAAAGACAATGGCTTGAGTTCACTAGCTCTATTGGACGGGAAACATCTGCAAGACAGGTGTGGGCAAAAATTCAGATAGCTAAGGGTGGCAGAGCCCGGCCTGCGGCTCACAAAGACCCCCAGGGTAAGGCTGAAGAACTAATTCACAAGTGGAGTGATGCAGCATCCTCCTCCTCCCTTCCTGCAGAAATCAGCAGGGAACAGCTCCTGCGACATGATGACAGAAGAATTAGGATAACAAGAGCACTGTCTAGTGATGATGAATATGGGGACCCAATCACAGCCCAGGAAGTAAGGGGCGCTATGAAAAAGGGTAAAAGTACAGCACCTGGTGAAGATGGCGTCACCTACGACATACTCAATGCACTGTGTGAAGTGTCTGGGAATCCACTACTCCACCTGTTTAACAAGTCATTCCTAAGTGGAGTGTTGCCCACACAATGGAAACACGCAATAATTGTTCCCATACCGAAGCCCAATGACCCTGGTAATTACAGACCTATCAGTCTCGTGTCATGCACTTGCAAGATGCTTGAAAGGATCATCCTAAACCGACTGTTGCACAAAATAGGCAGGTTAGGGGAGGGGGTCAATGGATTTGTTAAAGGACGGAGCACAGCAAATTGTATAGTTAATTACTTGGCTAATGACACGGCTAGGTACTCTGTATTTGTGGACATCAAAGGAGCCTTCGACAAAGCACAGGGGATTGCGATCCTAGACGAGCTTGCATGCATGGGTGTCAAGGGGAGACTCATGAAATGGGTTCAAGACTACCTCACAGGAAGGAAAGCCAAGGTTTGCTTCAATGGAGCAGTCTCCAGAACAATGAATATGGAACTCGGGACCCCCCAAGGCGGAGTCTTAAGCCCTACACTATTCAATGTACTTATGAACGCCATTGCAAATATTGATTTTCCGGAAGGAACACAACAAGTGGGATATGCAGATGATGTTCTAATACAAGCTCCCACCTTGGGAAAAATTGAACAGTCCATTGAACTCCTTGGAAGGAAGTGTATTGAGCTCGGTTTCACTCTCTCCACAAACAAGACGAAGGCATACTCCCATCACAAGCGGAGAGCAAATGAAGAACTGCAAATTAATGGTGTAACACTTGAATGGGTTGACCACTATCGGTATCTTGGCGTCACTGTCGGCTCTAACAAGGGGAAGAAAGAGGAGCTCAATCAACTCATAGGAACATGCAAAAGTCGACTCAGGGCACTGAAAGCTATGACCTGGAATGGACATGGAGCCTCTATTGCCGTGCTTAAAATGATGTACACAGCCTATGTGCGCTCCGTCATAGACTATGCCGCACCAGTTCTGTGCACCTACTCCCAAAGCGATATGAAAAGGCTTGAAAGCATTCAAAATGAAGCCATGACAATCATTCTTGGAGTTCCAAGAACTGCCAAAACGTCTAATCTACGAGAGGAGTTGTCCCTTCCCAGTGTTAAAAGCAGAATTCAGGAGCTGAATGCTAAGCTTGCAATTAGGATCGCCAGAGATCCCCATTACAATGATATTGCTAAGAAAAAACTGAGCTCTGTGCTACTTTCAGGGGGAAACAGGAGAAGCAAAAAATGGCATCACAGATCAGTCTGCTACCTCGAAGAGCTTCACCTGCTTGAGCAAGCCCGTGAGCTCCTGCCTGTAGAGAGGTTACCTCCCTGGGAGGATGACTCATGCAAGATCATCATCAATGAAATGGCGATGAAAAAATCCAACATGTTACCACAAGAAATGAGGCACAAGTATCTCGAGGAAATTTATAAAGAAGCCGGAGATGAACTAGATCAAATCTACACTGACGGGTCATCTAATCCTGTCAATGGCAGGGCTGGTGCAGGATACACGGTAATCAAGGATAATACTTTCCAACGCAGAAATGAAGAAAAAGCACGTATTGAGAACTATGCCTCTTAACGCAAGTGTTTCTTGAACGGAACACTAATGGTGCAGTGATTTGCACCGATTCAAAAGCAGCACTACAAAGCCTAAGTAAAAATCAGGCAGAAAATCTTGCAATAGTCGCTGAAATTAAGAGATCTGTGAGAGTTCTTACCAATCAGGGAAGAGTCATCAAGTTTCTGTGGATCCCCTCCCATGTTGGGATATGTGGGAATGAACGAGCAGATGTGCTGGCTGCTGAAGGCGCTGAAGGAGACCATATTGAATACTTCATACCCAAGACTCTACTACAAATTAGAGGTATTGTCAGGCAACATCACCGTGACAAGGTAACTGAGGAAAGGAGGATAGAAGCACAAACCAGTGAATCTGTACGATGGTACAACATGGTTGCAGCTGGCAATCCCAATCATTATGGCCGAAGAGGAGGAGGACGAGGGAGAGAATCAGTAATAGCGAGAATCCGTCTTGGATACAGATATCCATGGAGATATGGAATGGAAACAACAGTTGAGCAGCGAAGTTGCAGAATCTGTGGTGAGAGTGATGGACACCGCCTTGACCACTACCTGAGAGAATGTGAACACCTGAGAGACATCAGAAATATGTGTAGATTAATAAACCCCACATTGTTTGAGTTAGGAAAACACTATCTGTCAAATATTGATACTGTTCTTAAAAGATTTCCCCATTTTGCACCCGCAAGATAACGTAAGCTTTTAAGGGTTGATAGATGTTAATCTTCTTGTTTGAGGAGCTGTTCACTTGAGACAGTTAAGCAAGTCCCAGCTGTGTCTGGGTACAAGTGACAGGATGAACAACCCAGCGGGTTTTCTTCCTATTGGGGAGTGTTGTACATGCTGCTATGGCGGTGTGTCCACTCACAAGATGAGTGGCGCTGCCCAATAAACTCGCCCCTCGGGGCAAAATTTAAATTTAAATTTATGANAACATAAAAGCTGAGAATTGTGTGGAATTAATCGGTTGATAGTTGGGGGAGGTGTGGGCCCAGGAGCTATTGCTCCAGGCTGCAAGCACAGTTAAACCTTACATCTAGATACACATTCACTCTGCATACTGTGCACAACAGTTATTTATAGCAAATTTATGTATATATTTTTTTTCTTGTAGGTGTGGACGTGAGGGGAAGAGGTCGCTTCGCATTATGAGTGGGTGAGGTAATGTGGCAGGTGCCCCCCCCCCCAACCCCACCAGTCAGGTGCAGTGACCCGTCCGACACGTGTCCTGAGGCCAGGCTCGTTAAAGCGGCCGTCTTCGCTCCCCTTCCCCCCCCCCCCAGACGCATCCAAAATTTTAACGTGTTGTGGATTAAAAATAGATTTAGTTCATACAATTAGTATTATATATAATATCTGGAAGAGTTAGGCGGATTGTTAGCTCTTGGTACGGTTAGGCGTAGGGTTAGGTTAGGTGTTTGGTCCTCCAATTCTTCCATCAGATTTTACAACAGATAACCCCTAAGATCACACCTCTGTCACTGTGTAACTTCCTGTGTGATGGCGCCCAGATTCGTGAACGGCAGAAGATACGCATCTGGCAGGGGAGCTGTGGTAAGACAAGCTCTCGGGAATACTCCCGACAGTTCTGTGGAGACATCCTGGTTTGTGGTGTGGAGGAGAGTCGAGTTTTGTGGTAACAACTGTGGCACCACCACACCACAGACCATGTCGTCACACTAGCCAGATGCGTCTTACAAGTGTAGGCAACACAAATATATTACAAGGGCCATTGAACATAAATGGGTGTAACGTTCAATTAGTCTTACAATTTCTGCTCGACTTCCCAACAGGAAAATGTTCAACCACATGGGAATGAATGGATGGGCTGGCTGGCTGGCTGGCTGTCTGTCTGTCTGTGTCTCAAAAATTACAACAAAGGAAACACCCCAAACAACGCCCTTAGGGCCCATCGACGCAAGCAAGCTCCTCTCCCCGCAGGCCATATCGTGGGTCACCGAAGCACGCAATCTGCAACCCCAGCCCGTCCTTATAATCAAAGGCCAAAGTCCATTCCAGGCACCAGCCAAACCCCCTTAATGAATTAAAAACTGTTTACACACAAGACTCGACCGACTGATGACGTTCGAACACTTCTCGAGCAAGTGCTTCGCTGACTATTGTTCGAATCAGAATTCTGTAAATGCTTCACCTACGTACGACAGTTGGATGGAATGGACCGTGTCTGAGGACGGGTTGAGTCCCCACCACCATGGGTCAGCGAAGCACTCAACTCCCACTAGTACTACTGGTGATCCGGAGAGAAAGCACAGACTTTAGAGTATGGAAGCTATTATGTAAGTGGTAGGTATCTGAAGTAACCTGCCTACTGAAAACAGAACACGACAAGATTCTCAACTAATCGCATATAGACAAAGCTAGAGCCTAAAATAATCACACAAAGAGATGCCTAAATCATGGTGAAGTCGCATAGAGGGACGGCTACAATCCAACCCAATCACGCACCGAGGGCTTGATCCTAACTCAGTTACACAGGGAAAGCGCAGGATCCTAAACCAATCACACAGGGTTAGACGCATCCAAGCTACGCAATATGTATTGATTCCAACCAGTCAAATCCCCGAGCCTTGCAGGGAGGTTGACTTTGGAGAGTGGTGTCTGGCAAAGAGAGAGAGAGGAAGAAGGCAGTGTCTCCCTGATACCGCTCACCCTCTACCTAGACCCGTTATATGCTCACGGTACCACATGTCCGTTAAATATACGTAAACAACAATACGACACTTTCACAGACCCTCCCTCTTCCTCCCCTACACAAACAGTTAGATAATACAAGAGCAGATAATTTAAACCCGATAAATGCAATGTTATGCAGATAGGAAGAAGAGTGAGAAGGCCCCACCAGCACATAATAGAGAGAGCGGCAGCTTCTCACATTAGAAGGATCTTAAACAGATAACAAAAACTGGCGACTCGCATACTATCAGAAAAATGTCGTGTATGCAAAACGAACAAATATCCGAATAATCTTAAAAAAAACACAAAGAAAGCCTTCAGAAAACTGCATACAACCTACGTCAGACCCACCCTTGACTTCGCAGAAACCTAATTGTTTTTAACATAATATGCATGTATGCAGCCACAGCAGACTTTGTGGTAATTAGTCATTCAGTAACATTTGATCAGTAACCTGCATTGGAAAACAAAACGAAACTAGAAAGTCCAGGGAGACTTCTCTCTTGAGCGGAGAGATTAAGAATGCTCCATGTTCTTGGAACGACCCCGTGTAACCAGACTGTACCACAGGGACTTGTATCCTCCCATTTCCTCTACCTGATGACCTCTACCAGCATCTCAATAACCAGATTAATTATATGTTCATGGCGCTAAGAACCTTATTGTCACGGTGACTGAAAAATATTAACACTGAATTAATAAATCATATCACAATTTGGAACAAGTGCTGGGGGACCTCACCAGTATGTAGACACGTGACCACGGCTCCTCAGGGAGGCTCATGGCGTCTTTAGAATCCACGCCACATACTCTCCGCTAAGTACATCCGCTTCTATTCATCTTTGTTGGAAGTCTTGCCTGGCAGCAGCTTTACACGCTGCTCGCACGGATTCTTGCTTAATATTAAGTACCATTTTGGTGTGGTCTTGCGTATAATATACGAATGAAGTGACTGACTACAAAAACGAAGCACAACTACAAACCAGTCACGAACCTATGTTTTGAATGTATGTGTTTGCAGCTTGTGATGTTCATCATATTAGAAAACAAATGTTTATGGAGAAACGTGTGTGTGTATGTGTGTGTTAGGAAGGACAGACCCGCGGGAGACTCCCACCACACCCACAATTCCATCATTGCAATTAACCTCACAAAAAAACTAAAGTAAAAGTTATAAACATTTGCCAGAGTAAATGCACGTGAGCATGTGCTTCACGGTACTGCGGCCTCCTTGGCGCCCTACGCTGGTCCAGAATGCTCACTGTTTACAATAGTTTCTCACTCCAGAATCACGGCGTCTCCAGTGCTCCTCTCGTTGGGGTTTGTGTCACGGTTTTCTTACTTTATCTCAGGGGGTTTAGGCATCCTTAATGACTTCAAGTTGGTCCAGGAGTAAACTGCGTCCCGCTCCAGAGGTCCGTCGCCCAATATTGCACCTGCGTCTCTATTTGCCAGCCATTAACCTTTCCCCTTCCTCATCCGTACAAAACCTTGTCTTCCCTTCCTCATCCATACAAAACCTTGTCTTCCCTTCCTCATCCATACAAAACCTTGTCTTCCCTTCCTCATCCATACAAAACCTTGTCTTCCCTTCCTCATCCATACAAAACCTTGTCTTCCCTTCCTCATCCATACAAAACCTTGTCTTCCCTTCCCTCCGTCCCTCAACCCCTTCACCTCTGCTTCCTACCCCTCCCATCATCACCCACAAAACAATGACATATCACGGCTGCATATTTTCATGAGAGAGTGACTGAATTAAAATCTAATATATAAAGCCACTGCTCACTGTTATGTTAAAACATTATTTCGTTGTGACCACTGTTGCTTACCTGCTCATTTCTACGTTATTCACAAGTGTCTTCCTTCTTGTTAGCTCGCATTCTGATACTTTGTTCTCCTGTCTTGGCGCTCTATATTTAGAAAGCAATCAATAAATTCCAAAAAGTCTTCCTCCTCGGAATTACCAATTATAAAACATCCAGTTCTGTTTGATGAAACTTGAGGACATCTGTATAACGCAGCCATTACTGCACCCAGTTGTTGGAGGTGATTCACCTTAAGTGTCGCCCTTCTATCCTATCCAAGTTGGGACAGCCTTATTGTCACGGTGTTGAGTTTTCAACATTTCAAGTTGAGTTTTCAGGTGCATATAGTCCTGGGGATCATTCAGGCTTGTTCGCATATATATATATATATATATATATATATATATATATATATATATATATATATATATATATATATATATATATATATATATATATATATATATATATATATATATTTGACACCGATTCGTAGAATTTTCAGACACTGGCCGACTACAACCTCTCCACGAACCTCAGTCCACAATTTCCATCAGAATGAACAACTATCGACCGAGCTATTGAGTAGCTTAATAAGGAAAGTTTCCTAATTAAGTAAGGTCAAGAGCTTTGGCCTCACACCCGTGGGGTCCGGGGTTCGAGTCTCCTAGCGTCCAGGTGAATGGAACACTAGAAGAACATTCAGCTGGAAGCTCCTGGAGCCAACGTTTATCCATGTTTCTCTTATCACAATGACATCTGGAAGTCCAGTGAACACAAGTACTCTTAATTCATACCATTTGACTTGTTACACTTTTGTCATTTGTGTAATTGACGTTAAGTGTATTGATAAGTTTGTGGTCCACTTTTCTACCACTCATTGCTTTGTATAAGCTTCAGCGTCACTACTCTCAACATATTCCCTGACCTCCCCTGAAACGGTCAATAGGAAAACACACTTCCTCCAGGCACGCACCCTCTCCATTATTCTCTCCATTAGCGACGGCCTCGCTTCATGCAGGTCGGCGTTCAATCCCCGACCGTCCAAGTGTTTGGGCACCATTCCTCCTCCCCGTCCCATCCCAAATCCTAATCCTGACCTCCTTCCCAGTGCTATATAGTCGTCATGGCTTGGCGCTTTCCCCTTGATAACTCCCTCCCTCCATTATCCCCCCCCCCCCACCTGGTAGTTTCAACTGTACCTAGCATTAAAAACTGACCCATTCTCTCTTTAACTTGCTAACACTTTTTTTTTTACCCAGGTTTGTACTGGAACAGAAGACTTGCGACTGTTGTTACCAGGCTGAGAGCTTTCCCTTCCCATTGCCGCCACACCTCTCCTAGATCGGTGCATCATGCCTGGCATGATAAATTTGCCGTATAATGTTTTGAAATTGTCCAACAATGGTATTGCGTGTAATTTACAATATTTGTATAGCCGGCGGTTGATACAGACTGTCCTGTAAAACCATTCACTGCCAACTCCGGTGCCAGGTAAAATGCCGCCTTCGTGCTAACTCAGAAGAGTCGTAAATTTTGCAAGCAATGCCTCCCTCCCTCCCACACTTCTCTGCATTACTGCCACCAACGCTAAGGCTAATTATTGGATTGTTCCACTTTCTAGCCATTATATGGTCTATGTTACAAATAAAATTACGGGCTCACTATAGCCCGTGCTACACGGGAATTTTGTTCAGAGTAGCTGAATCTAAAACAATAACATACTAATAAAATCTTCGGTATCTGCTCCCGGAAAACCCATTGATAAATATTTCTAACGCGAAGAAGTGGACAAGAGGGCCGGGTACGCTGAGAGGAACCGGCAACAGGACGCGTAGGCGACGTCTATTGGTCGTCTGGCTAACCAGGCGACCAACCGGGAGGCCTGGTTGGAGACCGGGCCGCGGGGTCGCGGATCCCCGGAACCTCCACAAGGTAGGTAGACTATCTTTCGGTTGCCTTTCCATGATTCCAACATCCCCGCGGTCCGGTCTCTGACCAGGACTCCTGGTTGGTGATTTGGTCAACCAGACTGTTGGACGCGGTTGCTCCCAGTCTGACGTATAGATTACAGCCTGGTTGATCAAGTATCCTTAAAGGGAGAAGTTGATAAACACCTTTAAACACTAAGAGGTCGCCAGTTATGCCCCTCGCGTGAAGAGGGAGAGTGTTGACAGGTCTTGGGCACTTGATGTTCTCTCTCAGTGCACCATACTACACCTCTGATATTCAACGGGGCTATTTTGCATTTCCTGCCTTGCCTCCTGGTCCCATGAGTTAGTTCCCTGTGTAGATTTGGAACCAGTCCTAATATTTTCCAAGCGGATAGAAACCGTTCTTTATATAGCGATATAAAGACAAACTTAAGGAATCAAGACAAATACTTAAGGAACACAATGAGCGTTGAGTGTGACAGCTACAAGCGGAGGCCGCCAACAAGAAACAAGCTACACGTCAAGGGTAGTTACGCTATCATATGATAACAGACATTCTCAGCCAACACCATGGTTATACCAGACATGTTCTAGTCAGGGACTCGCTAGTAAGTAGTAGTACTTTCCATGTCGACGACAGGAGCACCTCTGCTAAGATGACAATAAAATTTTTTAGTGTGGGTTAGTTTGGAGATGTTGCCTATTCCAAGTTGGATTGTCCCCTCGACCCATTTCAAATCTTTATCCTGACCCTTTCCCAGTTCTATATAGTCGTAATGGCTTGGCGCTTTCCCGACAATTCCCTTCCCTTCCCAAGACTGCGTCCTCGGCTACCGGTTCTCGACAGCTGAGGAACACAGCTCTGACTTAAGAATTGAACCAAGCAAAAGTTGGCTGCTGTTCAACAGGGCTGTACCTGCCAACCTCCCTTTCGTGAGAACTGGCTGTCCACTGGCAACCTCCAGCCCCCACACGCTGCTCTCATGCATGAACGGTAAAGTCACATTTTAGTGAACTTTACTTGATATAAAGACAAGGGGCTTGTTGTGTTCACTCGTCGCCAAAAAGGAATTAAAGGCAATGCCTCAGCAATCGTTTCACAAATCTTGATTCTTTGGGGCAGAAGACGCGCGACGGATTGGTGGTTGAGGGTAGCGCTCTGCTACGGTAAAACACCTGGTCTGGGCGCCAGGCACCACTTGGGGCCAGGTAGAAAATAATTAATACTGAGGAGGCAGCGAACGGCGTTTAGGGGCAGAAAGTTTTTTTTTTTTTTTTTTTTGGGGGGGGGGGGTTAAAGAGGATGGAGAGGCATAGGTGAAGGGAAGTTTAGAAGTGGGAAATACAGTGAGAGTTATGAAAGCAGGCGGGC
>WNGS01009631.1:14916730-14951730 GCA_020271785.1 Procambarus virginalis
ATAATGGGATATGATTCGATTTAAAAAATAAATGGATAAAAACTGGTTTAAAAAAAAGGGGGTTGTGGATTTACGGAGGAGGTTCCCGGTCAACAACTGACGTGGGGTCGCTGGATTGTTTCGCGCTAAGGTCAGACATGTAGGAGTGGCCATACTGGTGCCTCGCACGCTCTTATGGGTCGTGTGACTGTTGTTGTTGTTTTAGATTTAACTACTGGGAACAAAAAGTTCCAAGTAGCACGGTCTATGGTGAGCCCGTTGTGGATTTACCTGGCACAGGAGCGGGGCTGTAACTTGGGTCTCGTGACGTTTCCTCTACTCGTGAAGTTCTCCTGAGGGCGAGGGAGCAGCACAGGATCGAGAGGTGCACCGCGGGGCGAAGAGGAAACATGAGCCAAGGAGCGGCTGTAGGTACACAGGCGGGGAGGGTAAAGTTACCACAGGAGGAGGAGGAGGTGCGGCGGGAACCAAGATGGAGCAGCACCTCACACAACCGGTTTGTTACCGTAGTACGGACGCCCATAACACCTGCTCATAATGTTCCTCTTCCACTGGACGTTCCTGCCACTGAAGAACCTGGAATGCCTTTACTACTGTTAGTTACAACAGGGTCCTGTGGTGCAGTAGTCTACGTCCTCTGCTCACAATCCGGGGTTTGATCCCCAGGTGGGAGAGAAATGGTTGGCTATGTTTCCCCTTCAACTGATACCTTTGTTCACCCTAGTAGTAAACAGGCAGCTAGGAGATGTGCAACTGCTGCATCTTGGGTTAAGTCGGGAGTTATCTAAGGAGAACCTACATAAGCCTAAGTTCAGGGTTCTTGACCCCGACAATGATTCAATTTCTTTCTTTATTATGCACCCCATACCCATCCCGTGGGCGGTGGTGTAAAGGATTACAGAGGCACATAATCGGTTCAGGAACTGAACCCTCTAGTTCGTTTAGCTTAGCAAATAACAATCTTTTGACGCTAATTACAAAATTAGTGAACCGCCATTATCAAGCGGATCGTCTTAACTCAAAAGTAACTATTCAGTCACGATTTTATCTCGTTTAATCACCTTCGCCAGTTAGTCCCCCTTAACCTTAGTTTTGTATGCAATTTGATGACACTTGTTCGTGTTTTTTCCGAGATTTTGCTAAGTCTATAAGACGTCAGTGGTGGTGAATGTTTGGCTAGTTATAATAGTGTAGTATGTTATTATTTAACATTCAAAGGTCACGGGTATTATGGTTAGGAAGCAGTTTTGCCAATACCGACCGTGTGAGAAATACGAGCAAATATAGATTTTCCTGTAAGTTCTCTTTTGGTTATATTGTTTTGGGAGAGTGAGGCGTCTGAGTAGGTCTGTGAGGTGCTCTGCCTGCTTGTAGATCTGTGACGTGCTCTGCCTGCTTGTAGGTCTGTGAGGTGCTCTTCCTGCTTGTAGATCTGTGACGTGCTCTGCCTGCTTGTAGGTCTGTGACGTGCTCTCCCTGCTTGTAGATCTGTGACGTGCTCTGCCTGCTTGTAGGTCTGTGACGTGCTCTGCCTGCTTGTAGGTCTGTGACGTCTGCTTGTAAGATTAAGGTTTTACTATTTCTAGTACGCATTTTCCCTTTTTCTATGATAGAATATGTCTTGGGCGTGTGTTTAGTGTGGAGCGACCTCACCTGCAGAATAACTTGTAGCGTCCCACCTGCAGGATAACCTGTAGCGTCCCACCTGCAGGATAACCTGTAGCGTCCCACCTGCAGGATAACCTGTAGCGTCCCACCTGCAGGATAACCTGTAGCGTCCCACCTGCAGGATAACCTGTAGCGTCCCACCTGCAGGATAACCTGTAGCGTCCCACCTGCAGGATAACCTGTAGCGTCCCACCTGCAGGATAACCTGCAGCGTCCCACCTGCAGGATAACCTGTAGCGTCCCACCTGCAGGATAACCTGTAGCGTCCCACCTGCAGGATAACCTGTAGCGTCCCACCTGCAGGATAACCTGTAGCGTCCCACCTGCAGGATAACCTGTAGCGTCCCACCTGCAGGATAACTTGTAGCCTCCCACCTGCAGGATAACCTGTAGCGTCCCACCTGCAGGATAACCTGTAGCGTCCCACCTGCAGGATAACTTGTAGCCTCCCACCTGCAGGATAACTTGTAGCGTCCCACCTGCAGGATAACCTGTAGCGTCCCACCTGCAGGATAACCTGTAGCGTCCCACCTACAGGATAACTTGTAGCCTCCCACCTGCAGGATAACTTGTAGCGTCCCACCTGCAGGATAACTTGTAGCGTCCCACCTGCAGGATAACCTGTAGCGTCCCACCTACAGGATAACTTGTAGCCTCCCACCTGCAGGATAACTTGTAGCGTCCCACCTGCAGGATAACTTGTAGCCTCCCACCTGCAGGATAACTTGTAGCCTCCACCTGCAGGATAACTTGTAGCGTCCCCACCTGCAGGATAACTTGTAGCGTCCCACCTGCAGGATAACCTGTAGCGTCCCACCTACAGGATAACTTGTAGCCTCCCACCTGCAGGATAACTTGTAGCGTCCCACCTACAGGATAACTTGTAGCCTCCCACCTGCAGGATAACCTGTAGCGTCCCACCTGCAGGATAACCTGTAGCCTCCCACCTGCAGGATAACCTGTAGCGTCCCACCTGCAGGATAACCTGTAGCCTCCCACCTGCAGGATAACCTGTAGCGTCCCACCTGCAGGATAACCTGTAGCCTCCCACCTGCAGGATAACCTGTAGCCTCCCACCTGCAGGATAACTTATAGCGCCCCACTTATAACCTCTACCTAAAGCCCATACCTGCAGACTCCTCAAATATCTCCCCTACCCGTAGCCAATGACCTGCAGCGTTATAAGGGGACAGCCTGGTGAGGGTAATTCATAGTAATATTACAATAAGAAGTACAGCACCGCACTTAATAAGGTAATGTGTGTACATGGTGCGGCCGGTAGGTAGTGGACGGATTGTCTGGAGGAGCCGAGGGAGGTCAGGTTCACACCAGCCAGTCAATGTTGGTCAGATCAAGAAGCCAGAGACGAAGCCAGGTATGAACCAGATTAAGAAGCCAGGTATGAACCAGATAAGAAGCCAGGTATGAACCAGATTAAGAAGCCAGGTATGAACCAGATTAAGAAGCCAGGTATGAACCAGATTAAGAAGCCAGGTATGAACCAGATTAAGAAGCCAGGTATGAACCAGATTAAGAAGCCAGGTATGAACCAGATTAAGAAGCCAAGTAGGAACCAGGTACCTGGTTGATACCTGGTTTATGGGGTTCTGGGAGTTCTTCTACTCCCCAAGCCCGACCCGAGGCCAAGCTTGACTTGTGAGAGTTTGGTCCACCAGGCTGTTGCTTGGCTGTACGACCCTGGAACTGGACAGACAACCCTGGCTGGTGCGCACACGCAGCCTTGAGTGCACTATACAGTGGATCAGTTAAACAAGGACATGCTCCACGGAGTAGTGGTGAGTTGCGGAGTTAAGAGAAGGAGCCAAGTACACTAGCACGACTTAACAACACACACACAACACACACACACACACACACACACACACACACACACACACACACACACAGTACACTACACTACAGGAGACCCATAGTGTTTAGCTAGGCCAATCAGCGTGCAGACGTGGTCATACAAATCCATACTGGACTTCAACCCAAGCAACTACAATGAAAGGTTGTGTGTAGAAGTAATGTGTCTAGGCGAGACACAAGGAGTTTTCCCAGCAGCGTGCCCGAGCCAGACCATGCCATGAGGTGCCACCTGACTGAGCCAGACCATGCCATGAGGTGCCATCTGACTGAGCCAGACCATGCCATGAGGTGCCACCTAAAAAAGAATGTATCAAAATGCTAAATATAAAATTTTACAATTACCGGTCATATTGGTGTCTAATTATTGCAAACATTTTTTTACGGGGAAAATTTTTTGTAATTAAAATGTCAGTAGACAAGCGCAGCCGTGATAACACAGTGAATGTTGACCGTTTGGTTGGTTAGTTGGTGGGGGGGGGAAGGAGGGAGAGAGAGGAGAGAGATGGAGAGAGAGAGAGAGAGAGAGGGAGAGAGAGAGAGAGAGAGAGAGAGAGAGAGAGAGAGAGAAGAGGAGAGAGAGAGAGAGAGAGAGAGAGAGAGAGAGAGAGAGAGAGAGAGAGAGAGAGAGAGAGAGAGAGAGAGAGAGAGAGAGAGAGAGAGAGAGAGAGAGAGAGAGAGAGAGGAGTGGGGTGTGTGTGTGTGTGTGTGTGTGTGTGTGTGTGTGTGTGTGTGTGTGTGTGTGTGGTGTGTGTGTGTGTGTGTGTGTGTGTGTGTGTGTGTGTGTGTGTGTGTGTGTGTGTGTGTGTGTGTGTGTGTGTGTGTGTGTGTGTGTGTGTGTGTGTGTGTGTGTGTGTGTGTGTGTGTGTGTGTGTGTGTGTGTGTGTGTGTGTGTGTGTGTGTGTGTGTGCGTGCGTGCGTGCGCGCGCGCGCGCGCGTGCGTGCGTTGCTAAATTGTAAATTTATCCACTATGAATGTTAAAACATCATTCACGAGGTCAGCATCTTAGCAACTTCCTAGTACCGAAATCAGTGCTCAAAAACAGCGTTTCAGATTTAGCTACTCAGAACGAAGTGTCCATGTAGCACGGGCTATGGTGTCAGTTAACCACCTTCCAGTTGACTTTAGTACGAGTCTGAGGAAACTCCCGTGAAAGCGTTCATCAGTGTTCACCTAACCATTGTTAAGCTGACACGCCAAGGTAACACTCCGGAATTATAGGACCTTAGGAGAGAGCCGGCAAAAAGTACGGTAGATGGGATAACTGCCTTTTATTAATCTGCTGTGAAAGTTGATTACCTTCATCGTTCTTACCAATGCTTATATTGCCTGAAGTAGGTTTCAAGACTTGTTCTACTCTCCAAGCTAGGCCTGGGGGATCTGGCCTGAATCGTGATTACTTGATCCAGAAGACTGTCGCAGGCCTACGTATACATTCCTTCCGCTGATACTGAACTCTACAGCCACAAATAGATCTTTATTTAAAACTTGCATGAGAATTTATTAGAAATAATTCCTCTTTTTCTTTAAAATAATCTACTTTATTATGAAAGATAAGATGCAATCCACAATGGCTTGGGTAAAGACTTTTAATTCTCTTGGATCTACGAAGCTTCGAACTCGGACCTCACAAGTGCGAGACCAGGCCTCGTCGGGAGGACAAGTCTCCCACAACTATTGAGAAAGTCTTTCGATCTCCGATGACCCAAGTGAAAAAAATAAGACAATTAACTTCACGCCTCTTTATCAAATTGAGTATTTATAATCTTGCTGGACTTTGTCTTAATCCCAAGTGGTGACACTGTAAGGGACGAGTCTGTGTATGACCTTAATCTAAAATGTATGAATTTGTTTTGACTCCAAAAATGTATGACTGAAAATAAATCGAAATTTTCATAAACATAAAAGCTGAGAATTATGTGAATTAATCGGTTGATAGTTGGGGGAGGTGTGGGGCCCAGAAGCTATTGCTCAAGGCTGCAAGCACAGTTAACCTTACATCTAGATACACATTTCCTCTGCATACTGTGCACAACAGTTATTGATAGCAAATTTATTTATATATATTTTTCTTGTAGGTGTGGACGTGAGGGGAAGAGGTCGCTTCGCATTATGAGTGGGTGAGGTAATGTGGCAGGTGCCCCCCCCCCAACCCCACCAGTCAGGTGCAGTGACCCGTCCGACACGTGTCCTGAGGCCAGGCTCGTTAAAGCGGCCGTCTTCGCTCCCCTTCCCCCCCCCCAGACGCATCCATAAATTTTTAACGTGTTGTGGATTAAAAATAGATTTAGTTTCATACAAAATTAGTATTATATATAATATCTGGAAGAGTTAGGCGGATTGTTAGCTCTTGGTACGGTTAGGCGTAGGGTTAGGTTAGGTGTTTGGTCCTCCAATATCTTCCATCAGATTTTTACAACAGATAACCCCTAAGATCACACCTCTGTCACTGTGTAACTTCCTGTGTGATGGCGCCCAGATTCGTGAACGGCAGAAGATACGCATCTGGCAGGGGAGCTGTGGTAAGACAAGCTCTCGGGAATACTCCCAGACAGTTCTGTGGAGACATCCTGGTTTGTGGTGTGGGAGAGAGTCGAGTTTTGTGGTAACAACTGTGGCACCACCACACCACAGACCATGTCGTCACACTAGCCAGATGCGTCTTACAAGTGCAGGCAACACAAATATATTACAAGGGCCATTGAACATAAATGGGTGTAACGTTCAATTAGTCTTACAATTTCTGCTCGACTTCCCAACAGGAAAATGTTCAAACCACATGGGAATGAATGGATGGGCTGGCTGGCTGGCTGTCTGTCTGTCTGTGTCTCAAAAATTACAACAAAGGAAACACCCCAAACAACGCCCTTAGGGCCCATCGACGCAAGCAAGCTCCTCTCCCCGCAGGCCATATCGTGGGTCACCGAAGCACGCAATCTGCAACCCCCAGCCCGTCCTTATAATCAAAGGCCAAAGTCCATTCCAGGCACCAGCCAAACCCCCTGTTAATGAATTAAAAACTGTTTACACACAAGACTCGACCGACTGATGACGTTCGAACACTTCTCGAGCAAGTGCTTCGCTGACTATTGTTCGAATCAGAATTCTGTAAATGCTTCACCTACGTACGACAGTTGGATGGAATGGACCGTGTCTGAGGACGGGTTGACAGTCCCCCACCGCCATGGGTCAGCGAAGCACTCAACTCCCACTAGTAATACTGGTGATCCAGGAGAGAAAGCACAGACTTTAGAGTATGGAAGCTATTATGTAAGTGGTAGGTATCTGAAGTAACCTGCCTACTGAAAACAGAACACGACAAGATTCTCAACTAGTCGCATATAGACAAAGCTAGAGCCTAAAATAATCACACAAAGAGATGCCTAAAACATGGTGAAGTCGCATAGAGGGACGGCTACAATCCAACCCAATCACGCACCGAGAGGGCTTGATCCTAACTCAGTTATACAGGGAAAGCGCAGGATCCTAAACCAATCACACAGGGTTAGACGCATCCAAGCTACGCAATATGATATTGATTCCAACCCAGTCAAATCCCCGAGCCTTGCAGGGAGGTTGACTTTGGAGAGTGGATGTCTGGCAAGAGAGAGAGAGAGGAAGAAGGCAGTGTCTCCATGATACCGCTCACCCTCTACCTAGACCCGTTATATGCTCACAGTACCAACATATCCGTTAAATATACGTAAACAACAATAAGACACGTTTCACAGACCCTCCCTCTTCCTCCCCTACACAAACAGTTAGATAATACAAGAGCAGATAACTTAAACCCGATAAATGCAAAGTTATGCAGATAGGAAGAAGAGTGAGAAGGCCCCAGACCAGCACATAATAGAGAGAGCGGCAGCTTCTCACATTAGAAGGATCTTAAACAGATAACACAAAAACTGGCGACTCGCATACTATCAGAAAAATGTCGTGTATGCAAAACGAACAAATATCCGAATAATCTTAAAAAAAAACACAAAGAAAGCCTTCAGAAAACTGCATACAACCTACGTCAGACCCACCCCTTGACTTCGCAGAAACCTAATTTGTTTTTAACATAATATGCATTTATGCAGCTACAGCAGACTTTGTGGTAATTAGTCATTCAGTAACATTTGATCAGTAACCTGCATTGGAAAACAAAACGAAACTAGAAAGTCCAGGGAGACTTCTCTCTTGAGCGGAGAGATTAAGAATGCTCCATGTTCTTGGAACGACCCCTTGTAACCAGACTGTACCACAGGGACTTGTATCCTCCCATTTCCCTCTACCTGATGACCTCTACCAGCATCTCAATAACCAGATTAATTATATGTTTCATGGCGCTAAGAACCTTATTGTCACGGTGACTGAAAAATATTAACACTGAATTAATAAATCATATCACAATTTGGAACAAGTGCTGGGGGACCTCACCAGTATGTAGCCACGTGACCACGGCTCCTCAGGGAGGCTCATGGCGTCTTCAGAATCCACGCCACATACTCTCCACTAAGTACATCCGCTTCTATTCATCTTTGTTGGAAGTCTTGCCTGGCAGCAGCTTTACACGCTGCTCGCACGGATTCTTGCTTAATATTAAGTACCATTTTGGTGTGGTCCTGCGTGTAATATACGAATGAAGTGACTGATTACAAAAACGAAGCACAACTACAAACCAGTCACGAACCTATGTTTTGAATGTATGTGTTTGCAGCTTGTGATGTTCATCATATTAGAAAACAAATGTTTATGGAGAAACATGTGTGTGTGTATGTGTGTGTTAGGAAGGACAGACCCGCGAGAGACTCCCACCACACCCACAATTCCATCATTGCAATTAACCTCACAAAAAACTAAAGTAAAAGTTATAAACATTTGCCAGTGTAAATGCACGTGAGCATGTGCTTCACGGTACTGCGGCCTCCTTGGCGCCCTACGCTGGTCCAGAATGCTCACTGTTTACAATAGTTTCTCACTCCAGAATCACGGCGTCTCCAGTGCTCCTCTCGTTGGGTTTGTGTCACGGTTTTCTTACTTTATCTCAGGGGGTTTAGGCATCCTTAATGACTTCAAGTTGGTCCAGGAGTAAACTGCGTCCCGCTCCAGAGGTCCGTCGCCCAATATTGCACCTGCGTCTCTATTTGCCAGCCATTAACCTTTCCCCTTCCTCATCCATACAAAACCTTGTCTTCCCTTCCTCATCCATACAAAACCTTGTCATCCCTTCCTCATCCATACAAAACCTTGTCTTCCCTTCCCTCCGTCCCTCCACCCTTCACCTCTGCTTCCTACCCCTCCCATCATCACCCACAAAACAATGACATATCACGGCTGCATATTTCATGAGAGAGTGACTGAATTAAAATCTAATATATAAAGCCACTGCTCACTGTTATGTTAAAACATTATTTCGTTGTGACCACTGTTGCTTACCTGCTCATTTCTACGTTATTCACAAGTGTCTTCCTTCTTGTTAGCTCGCATTCTGATACTTGTTCTCCTGTCTTGGCGCTCTATATTTAGAAAGCAATCAATAAATTCCAAAAAGTCTTCCTCCTCGGAATTACCAATTATAAAACATCCAGTTCTGTTTGATGAAACTTGAGGACATCTGTATAACGCAGCCATTACTGCACCCAGTTGTTGGAGGTGATTCACCTTAAGTGTCGCCCTTCTATCCTATCCAAGTTGGGACAGCCTTATTGTCACGGTGTTGAGTTTTCAACATTTCAAGTTGAGTTTTCAGGTGCATATAGTCCTGGGGATCATTCAGGCTTGTTCGCATATATATATATATATATATATATATATATATATATATATATATATATATATATATATATATATATATATATATATATATATATATATATATATATATATATATATATATTTGACACCGATTCGTAGAATTTTCAGACACTGGCCGACTACAACCTCTCCACGAACCTCAGTCCACAATTTCCATCAGAATGAACAACTATCGACCGAGCTATTGAGTAGCTTAATAAGGAAAGTTTCCTAATTAAGTAAGGTCAAGAGCTTTGGCCTCACACCCGTGGGGTCCGGGGTTCGAGTCTCCTAGCGTCCAGGTGAATGGAACACTAGAAGAACATTCAGCTGGAAGCTCCTGGAGCCAACGTTTATCCATGTTTCTCTTATCACAATGACATCTGGAAGTCCAGTGAACACAAGTACTCTTAATTCATACCATTTGACTTGTTACACTTTTGTCATTTGTGTAATTGACGTTAAGTGTATTGATAAGTTTGTGGTCCACTTTTCTACCACTCATTGCTTTGTATAAGCTTCAGCGTCACTACTCTCAACATATTCCCTGACCTCCCCTGAAACGGTCAATAGGAAAACACACTTCCTCCAGGCACGCACCCTCTCCATTATTCTCTCCATTAGCGACGGCCTCGCTTCATGCAGGTCGGCGTTCAATCCCCGACCGTCCAAGTGTTTGGGCACCATTCCTCCTCCCCGTCCCATCCCAAATCCTAATCCTGACCTCCTTCCCAGTGCTATATAGTCGTCATGGCTTGGCGCTTTCCCCTTGATAACTCCCTCCCTCCATTATCCCCCCCCCCCACCTGGTAGTTTCAACTGTACCTAGCATTAAAAACTGACCCATTCTCTCTTTAACTTGCTAACACTTTTTTTTTTACCCAGGTTTGTACTGGAACAGAAGACTTGCGACTGTTGTTACCAGGCTGAGAGCTTTCCCTTCCCATTGCCGCCACACCTCTCCTAGATCGGTGCATCATGCCTGGCATGATAAATTTGCCGTATAATGTTTTGAAATTGTCCAACAATGGTATTGCGTGTAATTTACAATATTTGTATAGCCGGCGGTTGATACAGACTGTCCTGTAAAACCATTCACTGCCAACTCCGGTGCCAGGTAAAATGCCGCCTTCGTGCTAACTCAGAAGAGTCGTAAATTTTGCAAGCAATGCCTCCCTCCCTCCCACACTTCTCTGCATTACTGCCACCAACGCTAAGGCTAATTATTGGATTGTTCCACTTTCTAGCCATTATATGGTCTATGTTACAAATAAAATTACGGGCTCACTATAGCCCGTGCTACACGGGAATTTTGTTCAGAGTAGCTGAATCTAAAACAATAACATACTAATAAAATCTTCGGTATCTGCTCCCGGAAAACCCATTGATAAATATTTCTAACGCGAAGAAGTGGACAAGAGGGCCGGGTACGCTGAGAGGAACCGGCAACAGGACGCGTAGGCGACGTCTATTGGTCGTCTGGCTAACCAGGCGACCAACCGGGAGGCCTGGTTGGAGACCGGGCCGCGGGGTCGCGGATCCCCGGAACCTCCACAAGGTAGGTAGACTATCTTTCGGTTGCCTTTCCATGATTCCAACATCCCCGCGGTCCGGTCTCTGACCAGGACTCCTGGTTGGTGATTTGGTCAACCAGACTGTTGGACGCGGTTGCTCCCAGTCTGACGTATAGATTACAGCCTGGTTGATCAAGTATCCTTAAAGGGAGAAGTTGATAAACACCTTTAAACACTAAGAGGTCGCCAGTTATGCCCCTCGCGTGAAGAGGGAGAGTGTTGACAGGTCTTGGGCACTTGATGTTCTCTCTCAGTGCACCATACTACACCTCTGATATTCAACGGGGCTATTTTGCATTTCCTGCCTTGCCTCCTGGTCCCATGAGTTAGTTCCCTGTGTAGATTTGGAACCAGTCCTAATATTTTCCAAGCGGATAGAAACCGTTCTTTATATAGCGATATAAAGACAAACTTAAGGAATCAAGACAAATACTTAAGGAACACAATGAGCGTTGAGTGTGACAGCTACAAGCGGAGGCCGCCAACAAGAAACAAGCTACACGTCAAGGGTAGTTACGCTATCATATGATAACAGACATTCTCAGCCAACACCATGGTTATACCAGACATGTTCTAGTCAGGGACTCGCTAGTAAGTAGTAGTACTTTCCATGTCGACGACAGGAGCACCTCTGCTAAGATGACAATAAAATTTTTTTAGTGTGGGTTAGTTTGGAGATGTTGCCTATTCCAAGTTGGATTGTCCCCTCGACCCATTTCAAATCTTTATCCTGACCCTTTCCCAGTTCTATATAGTCGTAATGGCTTGGCGCTTTCCCGACAATTCCCTTCCCTTCCCAAGACTGCGTCCTCGGCTACCGGTTCTCGACAGCTGAGGAACACAGCTCTGACTTAAGAATTGAACCAAGCAAAAGTTGGCTGCTGTTCAACAGGGCTGTACCTGCCAACCTCCCTTTCGTGAGAACTGGCTGTCCACTGGCAACCTCCAGCCCCCACACGCTGCTCTCATGCATGAACGGTAAAGTCACATTTTAGTGAACTTTACTTGATATAAAGACAAGGGGCTTGTTGTGTTCACTCGTCGCCAAAAAGGAATTAAAGGCAATGCCTCAGCAATCGTTTCACAAATCTTGATTCTTTGGGGCAGAAGACGCGCGACGGATTGGTGGTTGAGGGTAGCGCTCTGCTACGGTAAAACACCTGGTCTGGGCGCCAGGCACCACTTGGGGCCAGGTAGAAAATAATTAATACTGAGGAGGCAGCGAACGGCGTTTAGGGGCAGAAAGTTTTTTTTTTTTTTTTT
This sequence comes from Procambarus virginalis, assembly GCA_020271785.1. NCBI lineage: Eukaryota > Metazoa > Arthropoda > Malacostraca > Decapoda > Cambaridae > Procambarus > Procambarus virginalis. Next base: position 14,928,887 of record WNGS01009631.1, read on the forward strand.
TTGGGGGGGGGGGGGTTAAAGAGGATGGAGAGGCATAGGTGAAGGGAAGTTTAGAAGTGGGAAATACAGTGAGAGTTATGAAAGCAGGCGGGCTGTCCGCCTTGCTGATACGATGTGTGGGTGTTGGCAGCTAAGCTAAGCTTGCTCTCTCTTGTGAGGGAGCTGTGAGTGTGTGAGAGGTTCTTCACATGTATTTCAGCATATACGGATGTCTATAGATGAATACTGTGTAGTATTCATATATATACACACACACCCTGATGCTTCCACACATGAGCAGGAAGTGGGGCAGTGTGTGTGTGTGTGTGTGTGTGTGTGTGGTGTGTGTGTGTGTGTGTGTGTGTGTGTGTGTGTGTGTGTGTGGTGTGTGTGTGTGTGTGCGCGTGCGTGTGCGTGCGTGCGCGCCCGCACAAACACACGTGCGTGTAAACGTGCACTTGTATGCGTACGCTATCTGGCAGATGATGGGTGTCTTCGTGTTAATCAGTACGGAGATCTGTGGTAAAGGTGACCTGGCAGGCGAAAGTTATTTCTTGTACAAGCTGCTTCAAGGAACACACCTCTTACGTCACCACCAACTGACTCGACTGTGCGTGCGTCACACAGCTCAACCTTAAACCACAGCTCCCAGCCTCCCGGACCTTGGTCGCTTCATGCAATGATTCCACACTGATGTTTCTTATCGTATCTACCTTTGAAGCCGAGCTTACTATTACATACTCTTTTCTATCATTTCACATTTTGGAACATTTCAGCTTTTCTTACCCAAGTCAACATTTTAATCCTATATGTCGTGACCATGTCTCTATGCTCAAGCGTGTAGGGATTCAAGTTCATTCACCCGTTAATTCCAGGTCTTGTGTCTCGAGACACCTCTGGATATTTCCTTATTTTCAGGAAGTCTCTTGTAAATGGCATTTAACATTTGGAAGTCTTCATTGTCTGGGACCTCGCAGCCTATCGCGGTATTCGCCAGGATTGTGAAAGCCGCTGACGTCATTTTGCCAATGTGTACCTCTGATATTAGGACTTGTGTGTTCGCCCAGATGTTTGTCTTCTTATTTGGGTAACTGTCTTCGCTTTACACACACACAGCTCTTGGGACCTTCTCAATTCTGTCCCTATTCTGACAACTTCCAAATACCAGCAGCACTTAAATCAGCAGAGATTGCTCTACTACACAGGGGAGGGAGCAAAGTACTGGCTGAAATTTATAGACCAGTCGCACTAACATCACACATAATACAAGTTTTTGAAAGAGTGATTAGGAATCAGGTCTCCAGTTTTATGAGGAACAATGACCTTCACAACCCAATGCAACATGGATCTAGAGCGGGAAGATCGTGCCTTTTGCAGCTGCTCAGCCACTATAACAAAATCATAGAAGCATTAGAAGAAAAACTAAATGCCTACGTGGTATACACGAACTTTGCAAAGATATTTCGTAACTGTGATCAATGGTAAATGAGATAAATAGCAATAACAGGTAATTTAGGGCGAGGTATATTAAATTTCAAACAAAATCAGTCCAAGTTCAGTAAAAAGCTCTGTACCTCGGGGCCTAGTCCTTGCACCACTGTGTTAGTGGTGCATAACCATTCTCATTTCACATATAGAGAAAACCACAAATGACAGCTTCGTGTCATCTATTGTAGACGACACAAAAATCACCATGAAAATTACTTGTGTTAAAAATACTGAAAAACTTCACCCGATATTAATTAATAAGGTCTTCGAATGGGCAACAGAAAATAACAATATTTATCTGATATATCCTAGGTGCTTAGGAATGGAAAAAATGAAGAACTTTAACAAAATACAGGGTAAAAGACACAACCAGATATCCTTACAGTAGGAAAGTAATACGTAAAGGATCTGGGAATAATGTCAGATGACCTTACGTTTAGTGAGCATAACCAAGCAAATATAGCGTCATCCAGGAAAATGATAGGGTGGATTATAAGAACCTTCATTTTCAGGGATCCCATCACAGTGACATCACTGTCCCCGCCTTGAGCACTGCTCGATACTCACTTCGCCCTTCAGAGCATGAGAGATTACTGAAATAAGAGAGGGATACAGAGACCGTCACGCAGAGACATGATAAAGCACCTAAATAATTTGGACTCTCTTAAGCTCTCGAAATATACTCCCAGAAAGGAGACAAGAGAATAATCATATAATATATACATTGAAGATACTGGAGGGCCAGGTCCCAAATTGACACAGTAAAATAACAACGTTCTGGAGTGAACGACACGAAAGGAAATGCAGAATAGCGCCAGTAAAGAGTAGAGGTGCCACAGGCACACTCAGAGAGCACTGTAAGAACATCAGACGACCACTCTTGTTCAATATATTTTCAGAAAGTATAAAAATATTGCCGGAACGTAAGTGGCGAGAAAAAATTTGACAGTTTCTGCAAAAGTGCCTGACCAACCGGACTGTTGTGGATATGCATGCCCTTTCAAGCAACAGTCTGTTGGATCAAGTTATCTCAAGTCCAGCCTTGCCCCAGATCGAGCTTGGGGAGTAGAACTCCAAGAGTCCACTGTAGGTATCATCCAGGTACCAAATAAATTTGAATCGACAGGTTTATATAAGTTCCTGAGCTTAATGGGCTCTGTCAGAGATACATTTGGAGCTATATATTTTTTTTTTTTTTGATATATACAAGAGTTGTTACATTCTTGTACAGCCACTAGTACGCGTAGCGTTTCGGGCAGGTCCCTGGAATACGATCCCCGCCGCGAAGAATCGTTTTTTCATCCAAGTACACATTTTACTGTTGCGTTAAACAGAGGCTACAGTTTAGGATTTGCGCCCAGTAAATCCTCCCCGGCCAGGATACGAACCCATGACATAGCGCTCGCGGAACGCCAGGCGAGTGTCTTACCACTATACCACGGAGACTGCGAAAGGTGTATATAAGGTGTCTGAGTCCACCACATTGCTTATGAACACATTCCATTTACACATTTGGCTTACATAAAACATTCCTTCAATTGTCTTTGTGGATCCAAGTAATCGTTTTCCATATGTGCCCCCTTGGTCGAGTACCACATGCTACATAAACTAGTCTCCATCCGTACTGCTACACAACCCGTTCTTCTCCAGCCTCTCCATTTACCTGACACACACTCTGGTATGTGGCAATCATTTATTCCTTCTGTCTTCCACTGACGTGAGGTTAATGTTTTTAGTCACTCCTAGAAAATCATATCGCTCAGTCCTGGGACTAGTCTGGCGACATACTTCTAATGACTGTCCAGCTCGTCGTCGTTGTTTTAGAGTCAGCTACTCTGAACAAAGAGTTTCAAGTATAGCACGGGCTATGGTGAGCCCGTAGTGGACTTACCTGGCACAGGAGCGGGGCTGTAACTGTGTTTCCAGCTTCGTTTTGTGCTTCAGATAAAGGGCTAAATGTGAGGGATGAGGTGTGGTGTAGGGATGAGTTGAACATGGGGTAGGGTTCGTGGGGTACCGGTACGCGTGTGCATTATGTACGAGGTTGTGCGTTTGGTGCTGTGCGCTGACACAGCACTTCTCCCAACCTCCTCACTACGTCAGGGGGCGGATCCGAGGAGTGGGGGGGGGGGGAGGGCTGCCCATCTTGCCAGCTGAATTTCCCACGAAGACAGCCGCCCACCACCTCATGGCAGGGCATATCCTGCTTGCAACTAGCCACTGTCATATGTATTCAAATTATTCTACAACTGTAAAATGAACTAGCATTAGTAGGAATACTTGGCAAAATATACCAAGACATTTCTTACATACAGCCATTCTAGATCACAATGTGTACAATGTCTGTCATCTGTACACACGAGAGACAAATTCTCGAACACTTACACAGCGTGAAGAGCAGACCATAATCCAGTTAATAAAGGTACGCGCTGGTCCTAGTCTAGGCGCGTGAGTTAAACCCGCGCTGCTGCTGCTGCTGCTGCTCAGTTTAAAGACGTGCAGTAATATTACTGCTCTCTGGGGAACTGATGACATCTAAGTGATCGACGTCAGACTGCACGCAGCAGCGTCTAATTTAGAGCGGGCAGATCCTGTCTGTCACAGTTACTCAACCACTATGACAAAATCACAGACGCTCTAGAAGAAAAGCAAAATGCAGATGTTGTTGTATACACAGACTTTGCAAAGGCATTCGACAAATGTGACCATGGAGTGATAGCACACAAAATGAGGTCAATGGGAATAACTGGTAAAGAAGGACGCTGGATACTCAATTTCCTGTCGAACAGAACAAAAAGAGTAACAGTCAGTCAAATCAAATCGAGTCCAAGCGCAGTTAAATGCTCGGTACCTCAAGGTACAGTCCTTGCACCACTGCTGTTCCTTATTCTCATATCAGATATAGACAAAAATATAAGTCACAGCTTCGTGTCATCCTTTGCAGATGACAAAAATCAGCATGAAAATTACCTCGGCTGAAGACATTGAAAAACTATAAGCAGATATCAACAAAGTTGTCGATTGGGCAGCAGAAAATAACATGATGTTTAACAGTGATAAATTCCAGGTACTCAGGTACGGTAAAAATGAGGACCTGAAACATAATACAGGGGACAAAACACAATCGAATCTTCCCATAGTTGGAAAACAGCATGTCAAGGATTTGGGAATAATGATGTCCGACGACCTAACGTTTAGGGCATTATATATGCATTATATAAATATAAGAGAGAGAAAGTGGGAAAGAGAAAGTAAGAGAGAAAGTGTGTGTACTCAACTAGGTGAGTACACACAAACACACAGGGGCCTCGCGGCAGAGTGGACAGCGCTCGGGGGTCGTAGTCCTAAGTCCCCGGATGCAATTCCCGCCAGAAGCGGAAATAAAAGGCAGAGGTTCTTTCACCCTGAAGCCCATGTTCACCTAGCAGTAAATAGGTACCTGGGAGTGTGAGTTTAGACAACTGCTACGGGCTGCTTCCTGGAGATATATGCGCGTGCGCATTAAAAGAGTAACGTTACTAGTATGTAGTAAATATAATAGAGGAAAAAATAGATTAGTTAGAAAGGCGGAGACCAAAAGCTAAAACGGCTCGATTCTGTAGACGAAAATAGTAAATACAAATACACACATTCATCTTCGCCTTAACTCCATAACTTTGTAATGTGTGTATGTGCTTCAGTCTTTTCATATATAACAAAGAAATATGTGACGTGCATTCAGTCCCCCTCAAACCCCTGCACACACCTCGTTCTCTTCACCCAGAGAACCGTATCTGATAAAGATGATCCCACAATACTTCGGTTATACCTGGAGTATACCTGGAGTGAGGGGAGGAGGGGGCGTTGTTGTTCTACGTCCCAAGCCGGCTTAGGACCAGGATTGACCTATGATAACTTGATCCAAAATACTGCTGCTTGGAGCAGCCGACATGATGATGTTCTTCGGTAGAAGTTGACTATCTAAATAGAACTCCATTCCTCGTGGACGTCTCCTGCATCACGTATCCAGACATCATAATGCTAAAGCAATTTATGTACGTGTGTCTCCTTCAGAATATTGTGGGCGACCGTTGGCCACCATGATTAACGTGTGTTTAGCCTACCATGATTCACGTGTGTCTAGGCTACCATGATTCACGTGTGTCTAGGCTACCATGATTCACGTGTGTCTAGCCTACCATGATTCACGTGTGTCTAGCCCAACATGATTCAGAGGCAACCATGACTCAGACCAGTGCGCTGGCAACCTTAATTCAAGCAAGTGTGAAGGTTTCCTACACATAGTGACAAGGTGGCTTCTCCAGTTGCCCACAGAAGCATTACCAGTAACAAATTATATATATATATATATATATATATATATATATATATATATATATATATATATATATTATTTAATGTGACAGGGTGAGATCAATGATTCTAGCATGAATATTCATTATTTTTTCTTACGTTTTTCCATCACTTGAGAAGAAAGTTGATAAATTCAATATCCGAAGTCCATTTTTTACCATTTTATCCGGCCTGGCGCTAAGAGATGCATTAAGTTAACTTTTGTTAACATTATCGAAGGCGGAGTTCGAATGGCTACAAAGTTTCCTGCTGATGGCTATACAGCCGGGGATATATATATATATATATATATATATATATATATATATATATATATATATACTACCAGAGCATATTACTACAAGACTGATACCACTAGGCAGCAGGATATCGCTTCCATGGACAGCTTGATCATTCTATGTAGTTCTAACATAGAGCAGCTAAGAACTTGCAAGACAAAATAAAAGAAAAAAGTTAATTTTTGTCGACCATTCCCCGGGCTGACACTCTTCTTCACACACACACACACACACACACACACACACACACACACACACACACACACACACACACACACACACACACACACACACACACACACACCTCTGGAAAATTATCTAAATGCCGGAACACTTGATATACTCCAGAGGCGAGATTCACGAAGCAGTTACGCAAGCACTTACGACCTGTACATCATTTCTCAATCTTTGGCGGCCCCTTGTTTACAATTATTAAACTGCTAATGAGCTCCGAAGCACCAGGAGGCTGTTTATAACAATAACAACAGTTGACTGGCAAGTTTTCATGCACGTAAACTGTATAATAAATATAACCAAAGCCGTCAAAGATTGAGGAAAGATGTACAGGTTCGTAAGTACTTGCGTAACTGCTTCGTGAATCTGGCCCCTGGACCTGTATCCAGTCTTTAATATATAATTCAAATAGTATGTAAAAAATGACATGAGAAAATCAATTGGGGTTAATGTGAAGGATTCGAACCCTCGAGCTGGATGCTCCCGAGCCGCACACCTTACCCCTGGACCCCGGCATAGTATAACTTGTACAACCAGGGATTCCATCGCTTACGGGCTCACCATAGCCCGTGCTTCGTTCTGAGTAGCTAAATCTAAAACAACAACAACAACGATTCCACTGCACACTAACACAAGTCTCGCTCCTGTGCCAGGTAAGTCCACTACGGGCTCGCCATAGCCCGTGCTACTTTGAACTTTGGTTCAGAGTAGCTGAATCTAAAACAAAGATTCCACCTAATCCACCGGACGTTTAGAGGTCCCCCACCAAAGGTATTCCATATAACCCCCCCCCATACCCCATACCCCATGCCCCATGCCCCATGGAGGGCTAGGTCATGGAGTTCACTGCGACCCTTCAGCCCAAGGTAATTACACGCCAAACGTGGACTGGTAAGGGGCCTCCAAGCCTCCTGAGATTCCACTGAATCCAACCTGTGGATTCGGTGGAATCCCAGGTTGTATTAGTTATACTTTGTCGTGGTACAGTCGAGGGGTTCGAATCCCCGCATTGCTCCAATTGATTTCCTCGTTGACATCATGTTAGTGGGATTTCCTTGTGTAAATGATGTAATTATAACCTGAGATTGTATCATGCAATTGAAATCATCTCTAGTTGAATGCTCAAAAACTCTCTACGTATTGTAGTAGGTCTTTCTTACCCTGTCTACGTAGAACACGCCAAAATGTATGCCTGATGTTCATCATTGTATAAATGTATGATCACCAATGTGGTAGAACACACGGTATACANACATACATACATACATACATACATACATACATACATACATACATACATACATATATAAATACATATATACACACAGGTCTGGTAGCTAAGTGGACAGCGCGCAGGACTCGTAATTCAGTGGTCCGGGACCAGGCAGAAACAAATGGGCAATGTTTCTTTCACCCTGATGTCCCCTGTTACCTAGCAGTAAATAGGTACCTGGGAGTTAGACAGCTGTTGTGGAGCTGCTTCCTGGGTGTGTGCGGGGGAAAAAAATTAATTCGTTAGTAGTTAGTTACAGTTAATTGATTGACAGTTGAGAGGCAGGCCGAAAGAGCAGAGCTCAACCCCCGCAAGCACAACTAGATGAATACACATACACACGTACGTCCTCCCAGTCGAGGGAACAACGCTCAGGAGTTGTAGTCCTAAGGCACCGGGTTCGATTCTCGGTCGAGGCCAAAAAAAAATTTCTTTTGGGCAGATTTTCTTTCACCTAATGTACCTATTCATCTAGCAGCAAATAGGTACCATTGAGTCGATTAGGCAACGGAAAATAACATATACTAAATGGGTTAAGTTCCTGGTGCTTAGGTATGGTAGAAATTATGAACTTGGACGGATTACAAGGTACAAGACGCAATCAAACCTACTCATAGAAGGACAACGACATGTAAAGGATCTGGGAATTATGATGTCTGACGAAGTAATATTTAGTAAACATGATTTGTATGAACTAATATTTAGTGGACTTTGCTGCAAGCAACAGCCGGTTGGACCAAATAATCACAAGTCGAGCCTGGACTCGGGGGAGTAGAACTCCATGAACAATTTCCAGGTACGATCCAGGTACCAGGGCGGCCAGAGTTACAGCCCCGCTCCTGTGCCGGGTAAGTCCACCACGGGATCACCATAACCCGTGCTACTTGCAACTTTTTGTTCCCAGTAGCTGAATCTAAAAAACAACAACATGGTGGCCTCCCTCCACGTGTCAGGGTGGCCCGCTGGTAAGGGCGGGCTGTTGCCACTTGTCCCGTGGGCTTGTGTTGGGTCTCATATCTAATCAGCAGTAACCAGGCGCACCTGTTCATGCTTATTCATCAGTGCCGCTCTTCATGGCCGCCTGCCATGGGCGGTGTACGGCGCTACCCGCCACCAATGAGTGCTCTTAAACCCCGCGGTAAATGTATCCGTGTGTGTGTTAACCAACTGTACCTTTGGCTGACAAGACGGAGACGTGTGACTGTCTTCAGATATTAATCTTCAGAGTGATGGGAGAAAAATGGCTCCAGTCATATACATATATACAGCTAGTTCTCGGATCGCATGCCGTTAATACTGAAAACGACGATGGTCCACGAGGCGTCATTATTTTGATTAGCGAGACCAGGACACGCGGCTTTGTTTACGTTGGGTGCTTCCCAAGGGCACGCGCCTGGCGGTATGGGCGCCTCGCCTTATCAGTTGCTGTACCGTGGCCATCCGGAACCTGTTACGCTCAGAAAACACACCTGTTTGGCTTGTTTTACAGGTACAGCTGACCAGAGAGAAGACAATTGCTTTCAAGCTAGCTCTAACACGCTAACTGGTCACACACACACACACACACACACACACACACACACACACACACACACACACACACACACACACACACACACACACACACACAAACCTCCACTAAGTGAAGGTCCCACTGCGGGAGTGGAGTCCCGCAGGGGTCAGTCCTTGGATCTATACTGTTTCTGATATATGTAAATGATCTCACAGAGGGTATAGAATTGTTTCTCTCAATGTTTGCCGATGATGCAAAAATTGTGAGGATTGAAACAGAGGATGACAGTAGGAGGCTACAAGATGACCTAGACAGACTGAGTGAATGGTCCAACAAATGGCTGTTGAAGTTCAACCCGAGTAAATGCAAAGTAATGAAACTAGGCAGTGGAAACAGGTCAGACACAGGATACAGAATAGAAGATGAAGTACTTAATGAAACGGACAGAGAGAAAGATCTAGGAGTTGATATCACACCAAACCTGTCTCCTGAAGCCCACATAAAAAGAATAACGTCTGCGGCATATGCGAGGCTGGCTAACATCAGAACAGCGTTCAGGAACCTGTGTAAGCAATCATTCAGAATCTTGTACACCACATATGTAAGACCAATCCTGGAGCATGCGGCCCCAGCATGGAGCCCGTACCATGTCAAGCACAAGACGAAGCTGGAAAAAGTCCAAAGGTATGCCACTAGACTAGTCCCAGAACTAAGAGGCATGAGTTACGAGGAAAGGCTGCAGGGCGGGAAATGCACCTTATGACCCTGGAGGACAGAAGAGTAAGGGAAGACATGATCACAATCTACAAAATCCTCAGGGGAATCGACCGGGTAAACAAGGATAAACTATTCAACACTGGTGGTACGCGAACAAGGGAACACAGGTGGAAACTGAGTACCCACATGAGCCACAGGGACGTAAGAAGGAACTTTTTCAGTGTCAGAGTAGTTAACGGATGGAATGCATTAGGCAGTGATGTGGTGGAGGCTGACTCCATACACAGCTTTAAATGTAGATATGATGGAGCCCAGTAGGCTCAGGAATCTGTACACCAGTTGATTGACAGTTGAGAGGCGGGACCAAAGAGCCAAAGCTCAACCCCCGCAAGCACAAATAGGTGAGTACTCATTAGTCCTCAATAGGTACTCAATAGGTGAGTACTCATTAGGACCTCTGAATAATTTCTCGCCCTACTATGTCACCTGTGTGGCTGTGAGGATCGACCAATATATTCCATACGAGACAGCACTTTAAGGACTCCCACATCACGCACACTCACCATGCAGGTCGCCGTCCACCACGGAGGCTGCGGCTCATTACAAACACGCTCAAGCCTCATACATAATTAACCCGCCAATTTGAACCAAACCTGTTGGAGGCTTCAGGAGGCGCCGCTGGGCCCCCCGCACCTCACCCAGTCTTCCCTACCGCCGCCTGAAGCCCCATCAGCTAAGCCAGTACAAACACCGCGCGCCCCACCACTTAACACAATCCTCACCTGCTCGGTAAAAGGTTTTCCGGAAGAGTGACCGAGGAAACACTACACCTCTAGATGTGGTAATACACAGTCACCAACACTATACAACATCCACTACGGGCTCACCATAGCCCGTGCTACTTGGAACTTCTTGTTCCTGGTAGCGAATCTTTAACAACAACAACAACACCAACACTACGCCTGTTGGTGTGGTAACACACGAACGCCAACTCCACGGTGTCACATTTGTATAAGAAATCATTTACCATCAGTGGTCACAATAGATAGTCGCGACATCAGTACAATGCAAATTACAGTAATAATGAGACAAGTGGAGGTTTTAGTATTCAGCATCAACCAAAAACACAGTTTGAGGGACGGAGAAGAATCCTTCACCATAAAAGTACGAGACTTTCATCTGGTTGACAACAAGAGCCAGCAGCAGCTGTAGCAGCACCTGCAACACCCCCACCACCATCACCAGCAGCAGCACCACCACCACCACCACCAGCAGCACCAGCACCACCAGCAGCAGCACCACCACCATCACCAGCAGCAGCAGCAGCAGCACCACCACCACCAGCACCAGCAGCAGCACCAGCACCAGCACCAGCAGCAGCAGCAGCACCAGCACCACCACCACCCACCACCACCAGCACCACCACCACCACCCACCACCACAACCAGCAGCAGCACCACCACCACCACCCACCACCAGCAGCAGCAGCACCACCACCACCCACCACCACCAGCAGCACCACCACCACCACCACCCACCACCAGCAGCAGCAGCAGCACCACCACCACTACCACCACCACCACAACCAGCAGCAGCATGGAGACAGTGTCAGCCTGGCCAACAGCTGGTGTCCTTCTAGAGACCTTCAGGGATGGCGTTACCACGCTAAACACCCACAACATGGATCCCGTTCCATGCTCTGGAACAACATGGATCCCGTTCCATGCTCTGGAACAACATGCAGCCCGTTCCATGCTCTGGAACAACATGGATCCCGTTCCATGCTCTGGAACAACATGCAGCCCGTTCCATGCTCTGGAACAACATGAAGCCCGTTCCATGCTCTGGAACAACATGAAGCCCGTTCCATGCTCTGGAACAACATGCAGCCCGTTCCATGCTCTGGAACAACATGAAGCCCGTTCCATGCTCTGGAACAACATGAAGTCCGTTCCATGCTCTGGAACAACATGAAGCCCGTTCCATGCTCTGGAACAACATGCAGCCCGTTCCATGCTCTGGAACAACATGAAGCCCGTTCCATGCTCTGGAACAACATGAAGCCCGTTCTCACAACTTCACAAGCGTCCAACTTAAAGTGGCTTTGCCTAACCTAAAGTGTACGAACCCAGGCAACCTATCGAGGGCTGAGGTTCATTAATCCAAAGAAACGTCAGTATGGTTGATTGCATCATAAACTGCATGTCCCAAGTGTGAGGACAGGTTGGGCAGATGAGCTAACTTCGAGAGACCCACGTGGAGGTGTAACCTACCGACCTAGGTTAAGCTGCCACAATGAACTACAACGAACACGGGTTACCTGGAGGGAACTACCTGGAACACTGTTGTGGTAGTTTACCGAGACACCGTAGTCAACATCTTTAGCAGTGTGTGAGGGAAGAAACAAAATTAAACACCTTACAAGACGGCAGCTGCTAAGAAATGTTCACGTCGGCATCTTGTTGAAGATTCAGCTACTGGGAACAAAAAGTTCCAAGTAGCACGGGCTATGGTGAACCCGTAGTGGACTTACCTGGCACAGGAGCGGGGGCTTCTTCACTAGCACGCACCTGCTATAATCTATTTCGCAAGTATCACCTGATGGTAGCTTCTTCAATATTTGTAACGTCTACCAGGGCCAGGAACCAATGTGCAGAATTATCTCTGGTGATGCTGGGGCAACGCCAAGAGGAAGTGCTTCACCTCTCCCTCTATTATGACGAGGACAATGTATGCATTAAACGCATTATTCTTCCCGCCTGGAAGATGACACAGCGCCTGCTTTATTTGGTCACGGCGTCAACAAAGGGACACCATTCATCGAGGCTGCCTTTTTGGTTCTTCACACTTGCACCAAGCCAGGGGGAGCCTGTACCAAGCCAGGGGGAGCCTGCAGCAAGCCAGGGGTAGCCTGTACCAAGCCAGGGGGAGCCTGTACCAAGCCAGGGGGAGCCTGTACCAAGCTAGAGGGAGCCTGTACCAAGCCAGGGGGAGCCTGTACCAAGCCAGGGGGAGCCTGTACCAAGCTAGAGGGAGCCTGTACCAAGCCAGGGGTAGTCTGTACCAAGCCAGGGGCAGCCTGTACCAAGCCAGGGGCAGCCTGTACCAATCCAGGGGTAGCCTGCACCAAGCCACACTGATGTTGGCTCACAGCATATTTAAGAAAGCTAAGGCCGAGAACTCCAGTAAGGTCTTGGTTGGTTTGAAATAGATTTTATGCGTTTAAAGCCTAGCGATGACGTGATGGTGGGGTACATACTTTCCTCAGGTTTTAGAGGCAACTCCTCTGAAGTGCAGGATAAATGTAGTTACAGCTACTAAGCATAACTCAGCGACTCCCTCTCATCTAACCCTCTCCTTCGGTCTTTAAAATCTAATAGTTCCATTTGTTCTGTCATTACAGGCTCAGTAATATAGGTATTGACATGAATTTCATTCACCCGGACCGGGGTACATACCTAAACATTTTTCCCACCTTTCTCTCATGTCAGGGGGTCAGGGTAAATGCCCTTAGACTTTCCCTTTTCAAGTCAAGGGGGCAGATGCATTTCCAAACATCTACCTTTCCAATTATGCCAGGGGAGGGGGGGGGAGAGGGGGCAATAAGCCCCAACCCGTTGCCTTTCCCCTCATTTAAGGAGGGAAGGGGTACATGCCCCCAGATCTCCACCGCCCCCTGCCACACACCCTCACACGTATTTTAAAAGTACTACACTCACCTGTCGTCGATTGCTCAAAAAATCACTAAACTATATGATGACTGACACGTCTCTCTAACCCTGTCCATGGAGGACTGAAGAAAATGAATATATGGTGGTTAGAATGGTAAATGTGTGGCTCCACTGTTTTAGGGAGCCGGTCGGCCGAGCAGACAGCACGCTGGTCTTGTGATCCTGTGGTCTTGGGTTCGATCCCAGGCGCCGGCGAGAAACATTGGGTAGAGTTTCTTTCACTCTATGCCCCTGTTACCTAGCAGTAAAATAGGTACCTGGGTGTTAGTCAACTGTCACGGGGCTGCTTCCTGGGGGTGGAGGCCTGGTCGAAGACCGGGCCGCGGGGACACTAAAAGCCCCGAAATCATCTCAAGATAACCTCAAGATAACGTCTGACCGCTGGGTGGACAGTGCTTCCGATTCGTAGTCCTGAGGTTCCGAGTTCGATCCCCGGTGAAGGCGGAGACAAATGGGCAAAATGTTTCTTTCACCCTGATGCCCCGGTTACCTAGCAGTAAATAGGTATCTGGGAGTTAGACAGGTGCGACGGGCTGCTTCCTGGGGGGAGGGGGTGTAACAAAATAGAGGCCTGGTCGAGGCCCGGGCTGCGGGGACGCTAAGCCCCGAAATCATCTCAAGATAACCTCAAGATAACGTCTAAGGTAGAATATAATAGAAAAAAACCAGAACGTAGTGCAACCCTGAAAGATGTCCTGCCATGTCCGGGAAGTTACCCACCTTGGGTAATATTTTTGATCTTATTTTTCCCATAGTTACCGTGGAAAAGTTGTCTTTTCTCCTTCACTTGCGTCATTACCTCCTACACACCCTCTACCCCCACCCCCACCACCGCCCGCCTTCTCTCTCACTCTCTCACACACGTCGAGTTTTACTTCTCATTCTCAGTACAGCTTATTTCCCAGTCTTCCTCTTTTTGCTGGCTGACCTCATCGTGGTCTCTCTCCGTTTACCACACAAGTTCTAGGAACTCCAGCTTTTTTTTGCGCGGCCGCGCTCATACCTGCCACATGACTGCCGTCGCGTGGCCGCTCGCTCATCGATGCCATTCGTGTCTTCCTTTAGAGAAATTCCCTTCCCCTGAAAACTGGGATATATGTGATGTTCTCCAGTCCCCGAACGCCTTCCCACACTAGGCCAGGCGTGTTCTGCGTCCCTGTTCTCCTGGAAAACTGCGTCACGATGAAACGCACCAGCTACGTCACAAGGCAGTACAGTTACACGTAAGAATATATGAACATTGAACAAGCTGGCACACGTACATGTAACAATATGAGTGTGAGAATTATGAGGTCGTTCTGAGAAGCAATGTCCCCCGCGGTCCGGTCCCAGAAAATTATATTTGCTCAACAAAGAAACCATTTGTAAATCCCACATTGTAACGCATCAATGTAAGGATTAGCACAGATCTCTGGTGTAGAATGATCAAGGCTACACTCTCTACACAGGTGTGGAAAGATTAAGGCTACACACACTACACAGGTGTGGAAAGATAAAGGCTCCACTCTCTACACAGGTGTGGAAAGGGTGTTATTTTTATTTAGTTGACATAGGTAAGAAGAGGTTTGGCAACAGTTGTAACATGGCAGGTGTCAGCATGAACTTAAGTTACCTTAGGATAAAAGTAGGTTCTGGGAGTACTACCCTATGGCGGATCATCCCTTCCTCCATCCGTCTGTCTGTCTATCTGTCTGTCTCCCAGGGAGAATATCTTGGAAAGCTTTAAGAATTGGTTAGACAGTTAAGCAAAAATGGTTGGGTGAAAAACACAGCTTACCCGCCTGGACGAGCTGACCTGCACGCACGCGCCAAGCAGCCCTGTACGACCTGCTCCGAACGAAACAAGATAAAGAAACACCCCCAAGTAGAAAGACTTTGGAAAAGTATTTCTTCTCTAAAAGACCAGTTGGGGGAGGGAAGAAAGAATCTACAGGAAAAAATGTGAAAACGCCTCAGCTATCGTAGTTCTAAGACCGGACTTGTGTGTTTACACACAAGTCCAACATCTTTCTCTATAATTAGCCAATTGTTATAATAAGATACACACACACACACACATATACATTTTTACTCTGATTTCTGGCTGCTATTTCTTTCATAATCAAAAGCATAAACAAACATGTACAGAAAACTAGCCAGATATTTTGGGTGTAATCCTTGCCTTTTATTTTGTTTTTTTGGTGGGTGGGGGAGGAAAGAGGACGGAGAAGCACAGGTGAAGGGAACAGTTTGGAAATGAAGGGGAAATATAGTATCAGTTATGATAGAGGCGGACTGTCCGCCTTGCTGACACGATGTTGGCCTTTGCAAACAAGACGCCAAGACTCTCACAATCTGGGGAGGTGAGGAGGGGATATTGTGTGTGGGGGGGGGGGGGTTTAGGGGGGAGAAGAGGCAGGGGGAATGTGGGGGGGGGGACCAGTGTTGCTTTTTTTGTCATGACCAACATGACATGTGAGAAGTGAGAGGGTAAGTGGGGAGGAGGGGGGGGGGACATTGGCGTCCTGCTGTCTGGCAAGAGAAGGAAGTATGCAGGCGATTAGTGGAGGTGGGAGTGAGGGATTGGTGGGGGGGGGNCATGGGCGAGTCATGCACGTGGAGCAGGCAGATTGTGTCACACATTCCCAAGGGTGAGGCGTGTGCGCCAAGCGAGTTAGCGAGGCCAGCTCTGGTCGTTCGCTGTAAAACACTTGCAAGAGTATAGACCTGCCTATCAGATGGACACGAGTAAATATCGGCGCTCTGGAACACGTCCTGACTGGCTGAATGACCCAGTGATGCGAGGACACACACCGGGTCTCTAAGGCGCACCTGCAGGTGGCGTCATGTGGGAAGAGCGGAGAATTCAACTCTTGTTTAGAAAAAGTCTTCTATGTGTTGAGGACGTCAACAAACCCACGTAGTACCAGCAGCAGTAGTGCTGAGGCTCCTAGCAACAGGAGCAAGACTGAGGGTGAGAGAAACGGCAGAACACAGATGTTCAGTATAGGTTGTGACCGCACCTTGTGTCAGGTGTCAGTGTACCTCTCCACTCTTGGGCCACCTAGACCACTTCCACCAGGGCAGGTTACCAGCCTCCACTCTAACTTCCCCCACTACTGGCCCCTCCTCTAACCTATCGCCCCCCCTCCCATCCCACCTTTGGTAGAGCACGTGATGAGAGAGACCAACCATCTGGGTGCTAACCATTGCAAGGCGAGACTGCCAAAACCATGTTACGATGCGTCTATCGTTGTGGCGTGGCATTTCTGAGTGGCAGGTGTAGGCCTAGATATGTATAATAGGCTGACGGCCCGGGTGCCGTAGGCAGGTGGGGAGAGATAACTAGCTCTGTTGCCAAGTGAGGAGGTACCATTACCCCAGGACCCACACTTGCTGGGTATAGCGGCCAGCCTGCCTGCCAATCCGCTCATTGGTGCAAGGCCGGGAACAGGTCTGTGTGGGGTTGGTTCAGTAATATGTTTAGTGACGTCAAGCTTCCTGGCAAAGGTACCTGCTAGAGTACCTTGCGGCCTCCCACCACTAGTCTACCCCAAAGTACCAACCCCATAACACCCCCCTCTTCATCACCCATATATTCGTATACTCGACAGCAAATGGTGTCAGTTACAGCCCCGCTCCTGTACCGGGTAAGTCCACCACGGGCTCACCATAGCCCGTGCTACTTGCAACTTTTTCTTCCCCGTAGCTGAATCTAAAATAACAAAAGTAAATTGTGATGATTTAAAATGTGAGCTCAGCACACAGTATATCCTTTCACGACCAAAGATCACATTCACTCCAAAAAATCTACCACTTACGGGCTATTCATGCCCGTGCCACCTCTTGGGTGGCTTAATCTTCAATCAACCAGCAAATTGTGGTTACGTATGGGCTAGGATCTTGGTCCTCCCAGCAATAGCCAGGACGGGAGTATGAGATGACCCACTCCCTAGCCGGAATACCTGGAATTTTCAAAACTACTGAACCTAGAGTAAAAATCTGATGTAAGTTTGATACTTAATATATAAAGCACAAAAAAATAAACCATAGGTGTTGGAACTCGAGCATGTGCCTTGTTCAAATGACAAGGTCAGCTTTCAGTATAACAACACACTAAACATATTATGGCTAACGTCAGATATATTGTCTATGGCAGTGTGACATTTGACAGGTCTTGTCAAATTACACTGGAAGTAGATGATAAGTTGAGAACTTATAACCATTCTCTCCTTGAGATATCAGCTCAAAGTATAACAATATTTTCCCTAGATTTTCCCGAATATAATCATTTTCACGTTTACCTTTCTGATGGCACCAAACGGGAATAGGAAATGCCTGGCAGAGTTCCTCAATTATAGATTCACAAAATTAGAAGACAAAGGACAAATGACGCCACAATATGTTGTCTGCTTCAAAGTGCTGACTGCAGAGTCTTTCAAAAAGAACCAGCTGAAGAAACACATGGAAAATTTGCACTCGCATTTGTCTTTTAAACCGTGAGAATACTGTGAGAATTTGGAGAGAGCTATCAAAAGGCAGAGACTAGAAAGCAACTTGAAAAGGTACATTGATCAACGCCCAGCATCAAGAGCTCGCTTTGAAGTGGTCCGGTTGACTGCCCGAAGCAAGAAGCCACATACTATTGGCGAACAATTGGTCGGTCGATCTTGCAGCTGTGAAAATGCCAGAAATCACATGTGGCCAGAAAGATGCCATATGGCAATGTTCAGTGCCTTTGTCTGCAAGCTTCGTGAAAGAGATAATTTCCACCTTGGCAGTAAATGTGAGAGAACAAATTTGCTCGCTCGCTCTCTCTCTTCAATATATATGAGAGAGAGAGAGAGAGAGAGAGAGAGAGAGAGAGATAGAGAGATAGAGAGAGAGAGAGAGAGAGAGAGAGAAGAGAGAAGAGAGAAGGAGAGAGAGAGAGAGAGAGAGAGAGAGAGAGAGAAGAGAGAGAGAGAGAGAGAGAGAGAGAGAAGAGAGAGCAAACATTTTGCTATCCAACTTGATTTGACTACTGAAAATAACACTTCGCGGCTGATGGCAGTTGTTCAATAGAGACGTTACGATGCAATTGAAGAATAAAAGTTTTTTGTTCTCTTTGATTTGAAAGCTCGAAAAATTTATGCCTTCAACAAGGGTTATCTTGAAGTTATCTTGAGATGATTTCGGGGCTTAGCGTCCCACGGCCCGGTCCTCGATCAGGCCTCCTTTTTGTTACACATACTCCCAGGAAGCAACCAATTGCAACTGTCTAACTCACAGATACCTATTTACTGATAGGAAACAGGAGCATCAGGGTTAAAAAAAAAAAAAAACACTTTACCCAATTGTTTCCGCCTCCACCGGGGATCGAACCCGGAACCTCATGACTACGAAACCGAAGCGTTGTCCACTCAGCAGTCAGGCCCGTTGTATATTTGTGATATTTCAAAACACCAAATAATTTAAAGTGGGAAGACAGTATGGGTGTGTCTGTTGGAGCTCCAGTCTTGTTGAGTCATGTTAATGTTTTTTTTTGGCTTCGAAAAAAAACAGAAGTTACTCACTGTATGATCGACCCATCGCTAGCTAGGCATTGTCCATGATGGTGTTGGACTCTGAACTGTTAACTGTAGACAGAGTCAATATTGCCAATGCTCTCAAAGATCACCCACTAAACACGCGGCTAGTTCGTGACTAATGTGAGAATCGAGACGCTGAATATTCAGATCTTTTTTCACGCTGAAGGAAGGTGGCTTTCACGTGAAAATGTTCCGAATCGTGTTTGGGCTATCGCAAATAAATTGGAAATCTTTCTGGTGGATTAAAAAAATTGTCCCTTGCGGATAAGTTGAGAACCTCCTCCTTTGACCTGCACGTCTCTCATAGGTAGCTGACATCTTCGGACAAGTGAATTCTTTGAACAAGGAATTTTAGCATGAGAGAAGATTTCAGCATTTGGACCAAAGCTTCTGTATCGGAACCAGGACGTCTCTGTAACATCAAGGAGTCACAGTTACAAGACATATGATCAAACTTAAAAAGTTAACTGGCTTGACAATTACCATCAAAGGGTTGATTCTCATACTGTCAGTTGGGTTGTAAATCCCTTCAACTGACAACTTGCTGTTGTGGCTGAAGGTTTGGCAGAGGCACTGCTTGAACTGTGCTCCAATAGAGGAGCACGTGAGGAATTTCAGAACAAGACCGATCTCTCATCTTCTTGGATGTCAAAAACAACAAAGGCTTTTAAAATAGCATACGTGGAAGCAAAAAAAAAATGCTGCTTCCTTTCGCAACAACCCACCTTTTTGAACAACGATTTTCAATCCTTATGAACTTGAAAACAAATTACAGAAATTGGCTGAACCCTTAGACAGCGTTCAAGTTGCTCTGGTATAAAAAAAAGCCCAGATAATGATGTTATTTTATAAAAAATGAAACTGTCCCATTTTTCAAAATCTGAAGTGGAGACATTTGAATAAAATGATTCAGTTCTTCAAGCCTTTTTATTAATTTTGTATTGATGCTGTTCTTATTACAGCATGTGTGTGATTTTTACATTAATTCTTGACCTTGAGAGAAGTTCATTCTTCCTTTAAGTGCAATTAGCATTAGTGTGCCTTTGTTTACTTTGAAATCTGGGAGGCAACCAATATTCTAACACGAACAGATTTGGGTCAATCCCTAAGAAAGTTGCCCCAATCCCTGCTTTAGCCATCACAGGAGCTGACTTATGGGGTGCTGTGCTCGTCATTGGCTGACAGTGACATCATTCCTGTGACGTACCATTAACAAAACGCCGTCGCTTCTAGAAGGTTCCTTGAAGTTCTCGAGCCCGAAAACAAATTTAGCACTTTTTGGTCCAGCATTACCTGCCTATATATGCCCTACTAACATGAATGGTTATACGCCAGTCCTAACAGGGTATGATGACCAGACCACACACTAGAAAGTGAAAGGACGACGACGTTTCGGTCCGTTCTGGACCATTCTGAAGTCGATTGTCATGGTCATCATACTTTAGCCACGTTATTGTGACTCATCGCCTAACAGGGTACCTGGTTGATACCTGGTTGATGGGGTTCTGGGAGTTCTTCTACTCCTCAAGCCGGCCCGAGGCCAGACTTGACTTGTGCAATTTGGTCCACCAGGCTGTTGCTTGGAGCGGCCCGCAGGCCCACATACCCACCACAGCCTGGTTGGTCCCTAATTACCCTTCCCAAGGGTATAAGTGGAAACTTTCTCATACTGGTCGAGATGGATCCTGTGATGACCTGGTATCAACCCACATACTGTGCACGACTCAACACACTACATTCATACACTGAAGGGACCCGTACAGTGTATGAAAGTAATTATTAAAAGAAGGCACCAAACAGTGTATGAAAATCAGAGGTCCACGCTTCATTAATCTCCCACCACGAGCAAATATAATATTGCAGCCGGGACAGAAGCGACCAGCAGCTGGGCTCTAGGGTCCATGTTAGGGCTGCGGGTCGTAACCAGCAACAGCCTCACTGATCAGGCTGTCACCAGTCAGCCGGACTGCAGGAGAAGGTTATGATCAAACTCGGACACAAGTAAACCACAAGGAAGATTACTTACTGTTTGCAGCAGACCAAACACGTTACAGCGGCAGTACTCACCTGTGGAGTGAGATACACATCCAGTATTAGAGATAAATAATCATCTGAGGGAATAGAGCATCTTAGAAATATATTTGCTTAGAAATTATCAAGAAATTAAATATAAACGGATCTTAATATGATGTAAAAGAAGCATCATTACAAGGCGTTCAAGAACCTTCCCAAGAATAAACGGAGCACAGACACCGGATATTAGTCGCCATCTTCCTTCTCACTTCCTCCCTGCTGGTCATATTACTTAATATGTCCACCACTGTAAGAAGAGGAACTAATAAAAATAATGCAGGCGATGAGTCACAATAACGTGGCTAAAGTATGTTGACCAGACCACACACTAGAAGGTGAAGGGACGACGACGTTTCGGTCCGTCCTGGACCATTCTCAAGTCGATTGTGAATGGTCCAGGACGGACCGAAACGTCGTCGTCCCTTCACCTTCTAGTGTGTGGTCTGGTCAATAAAAATAATGCTGGTGGTATGGTGCCTTGTATATTCCGTTAGCCATGAAGTACGTTGTAGCTGTAAGTACTAAAGAGAGAGTATAATGCTTGGGAATCTTAGCCTGTTACCTGCTTGATGGGGTTCTGGGAGTTCTTCTACTCCTCAAGCCCGGCCCGAGGCCAGGCTTGACTTGTGAGAGTTTGGTCCACCAGGCTGTTGCTTGTAGCGGCCCGCAGGTCCACATACCCACCACAGCCAGGTTGGTCCGGCACATTTTTTTTTTTAAACAATTTAGTTTTTTTTGAAGATGTCCACGGTTGTTCCAGCAATATTTCTTATAGTCGCTGGGAGGACGTTGAACAACCGCGGACCTCTGATGTTTATATAGTGTTCTCTGATTGTGCCTATGGCACCTCTGCTCTTCACTGGTTCTATTCTGCATTTTCTGTTGATGGATATCTACAGATATACTTAGTGCTGTGCCAACAGAATATACGAAACTTAGCTCCAACAACCTGGTTGAAGAAATCGTAACAAGCAGCAGTGTGTAATGAGTGGGTAGTGAAGGTGTTAACGGACTTCACCATCAATATGGAGCCAACAGGTTGATAGTCACTCACGTGGCAGCCCGTCCTCATATACAAAGATCCAAGCTCGTTAATCCAGCCGCCAAACCTCCCTGTTTATGAATGAATAGCGGTTTACACACGACTCTCGACTGATGACGTGCGAACTCTTCCGGAACAAGTGCTTTGCTCACGTCCTCTGTTCGAACCACAATACTATAAATGCTTCACCCAAGTACTCCAAACACACCTCTCTCCACCGCTCCTGTTTCAGGTAACTCCACTACGGGCTCACCATAGCCCGTGCTACTGGGAACTTTTTGTTCCCAGTAGCTGAATCTTAAACAACATACTCCGCACAAATAATCGCCAACAGACCCTAAACACCTAGCCTAACCTACGCCAAGCTATACATAGATTTTTTACGGATAAGAATATTAATTTATATATGAGAACAAACTACTTTGTAATACACAGTATGTTAAGATTGATGAAAGCGTCTGGAGGGAGGACGGCCGCTGCTTTAACCAGCCTAGCGTGAGGACGGGTTGGGCGTGGATATAGCCACATGGTTCCTGGTTACCACGCACAAATACAAAGTAGTGGTGCATGCAGCTACCTCTGACCCCTTAATGGTTTAATATGTCTGTATAACT
>WNGS01009631.1:14954230-14977605 GCA_020271785.1 Procambarus virginalis
GTGGTATCACTCCCTGCTACAGGCGTACCTCCTCCTGGCAGGGGAGAGCCTGGTGCGGGTACCAGGGGTGCAGGTTCCTGCAGACGTGGCAGCGAGGGTTCACAGCTGTACCTTGGGAGTGAGTCAGGCGCCGTCAGAGACTGCGCGGCGCCACGCCCTCCCGCGCTCGCCCGTCACCCGCCGCGCAATTCTCGGCCTTGCAGAGTCGTGCCCTAAAGTGCATTGTGCCGCTCGCTCAAATAGTCATTACTGCTTGTCTCTATGCCCGTTGGCCGCTGGGACCAGAGTCGCGGGTCACTTTGAGACTGACAACGTGATGATCATGTGCGCGGGATGACCTGCACATGATGCACCCCCACCAACTCCCCCACTACACCCCCCACCCCCACCAACCCCAACACAGTTTGCCCCAACTCTAATTCCTCCCCCCCCCCTTCCCCATCACATGTGCCAAGGGATTTGTTTGTACGTCACTACATGTTCCTGCAACCCGGACCCACCACCACCTCTGCCTCCACCCACACCTGCTCACAGGTGTGGTAGTGCAGTGCCCACACCAGGGAGCCGGTCGGCCGAGCGGACAGCACGATGGACTTGTGATCCTGTGGTCCCGGGTTCGATCCCAGGCGCCGGCGAGAAACAATGGGCACAGTTTCTTTCACATTATGCCCCTGTTACCTAGCAGTAAAATAGGTACCTGGGTGTTAGTCAGCTGTCACAGGCTGCTTCCTGGGGGTGGAGGCCTGGTCGAGGACCGGGCCGCGGGGACACTAAAAAGCCCACCCCACCACCACCATCCAGTCACCCCCACACCCTTCTGCCCCCCCCCCTCCCGCTCCCCAACCCACATACAAAATTGTTCAGAGGAATATAAGAAAGGATGGACAAGGAGAAGGTAATTAGCAGAGTTAGTACAAGAACAAAGGGGTCACACATGGAAGAAAGTGGCCAAATAAGCCATGAGAGACATTAGAAAGACTATGTTGGGGTTGTGCCACAAGAGGTGAAGTGGAGGAGGAGGGAGACTTCATACACAGCTTTCACGGTAAATATGACAGCGCCCAACAGGCTCTCGAACCCCATACACCAGTCCAGAGTACCCAGACGGGACCCAAGAGCCGTAGCTCATCCCCTGCTAAAACAATTTTGTAAGTGCCACCAGCCAACTCCCTCCTGCCCCTTCCCTACCACCACCAGCCACATCCCTCCTGCTCCCCACCACCACCACCAGCCACATCCCTCCTGCTCCCCACCACCACCACCAGCCACATCCCTCCTGCTCCCCACCACCACCACCAGCCACATCCCTCCTGCTCCCCACCACCACCAGCCACATCCCTCCTGCTCCCCACCACCACCACCAGCCACATCCCTCCTGCTCCCCACCACCACCACCAGCCACATCCCTCCTGCTCCCCACCACCACCACCCACATCCNCCCTCCCCCTCCACCCCTCCCCGCCGTCCCCAAACAAATCTCGGCAAGCGACCTTGATGTAACACTGAATCAGCGTTGATAACGTTAGTCATACGTTGATTTAATGTTGTTACAAGAGCATGTTTATCCCGCTGGGTGGTTTTCTTGAAGATAACGAAGGGCGAGGAAGAGAGGAACGCTTATGGCAATACCGATTATTTAATGCTAATTTTTGTTGTATTTGTTCTTGTTTAATGTTGGTGAGTTGTGAGAGTTTACGATGAGGAAGTTGTGGGGGGGGGGGTTGTCCTGGCCCGGTGCCAACTGCGTGTAGAGAGTGAAGGCCTCCTGCAGTCCGCCTCTCTCACTTCTACATCTTTGAGATGATTTCGGGGCTTTAGTGTCCCCGCGGCCCGGTCCTCGACCAGGCCTCCACCCCCCAGGAAGCAGCCCGTGACAGCTGATTAACACCCAGGTACCTATTTTACTGCTAGGTAACAGGGGCATAGGGTGAAAGGAACTTTGCCCATTGTTTCTCGCCGGCGCCTGGGATCGAACCCGGGACCAGGCCATAGTGTCAATAAGGTCAATTTTCTGTTTTGTTATTTTTAGGAAATTCAAGTGTTGTTTTTTTTACTGTCGATGGTAATTGAAAAATCATTCTCCAAAATTCATTTTTATTTCTAGTCTGACGCGACGCTTGAACGTGTTTCGTAATAACGTATTACATTTTCAAAGACTTTGGTTTACACACACACAACTGTAACCTGAAAACTTTTTTATTTTTTTATTTTTTTTATCAATTACCATCGACAGTAAAAAGAAAATAAGAAATATTGAGAAAATTCGTGTTAGAATTATTAACCTTACTTTTTCGGTCATATTTAACAACATATTTTTACAAGAAAGAATGCTACCAAAATATACTAATATATATATATATTATATATATATATATATATATATATATATATATATATATTATATATATATATATATACACACAAATTTAGATTCAGGTTTGATCAGAAATATTTGCAAATTTACCGATGGTATAAAAATCGGTAGGGTAATATACACGGAAAAAAGACTTGCTATCACTTCAAGACGATCTAAATAAGGTTGTGAAATGTTCAAAAGATGGCAGATGCCGTTTAATGCTGACAAATGCAAGGTTTTGAGGTAGGTAATGATGATAGAGTTAAAAGATACGAGCTAGATGATGTTGAGATTGCGAAGTCGGATTGCGAAAGGGATCTGGGAGCTATGATTAGTAAGAAAATTTAAAACCAAAAAATTCAATTCATGAATGTTCGTAATAAGGCAAATAGGACACTGGGATTATTAGTCGAAGCGTTACCAATAAGGCGCCTGGTGTTATTCTTCAGCTATATCTTGTTCTGGTTAGGCCCCATTTAGATTATGCAGTTCAGTTTTGATCGTCGTACTATAGAATGGATATAGAATGGATATAGAATTCACTAGAACGCGTCCAGCGTAGGATGACAAAGTTAATCCCTCAAATTAGAAACCAGACATACGAAGAAAGATTGACAACACTTAAATTACATTCTCTAGAAAGGCGTAGCATTAGGTGTAACATGATGGAGATGTACAGGTGGATGAATGGACATAACAAAGGGGGGATATTAATAGAGTATTAAAAGTACCAACACAAGACAACACGAAACAATGGGTATACATTGGATAAGTTTAGATTTAGGAAAGACCTGGGTAAATACTGGTTCAATAATAGGGTTGATGATTTGTGAAACCAATTACCGCATAACGTAGTAGAAGCTGGATCCCTTGATTGTTAAACATAGGTTAGACATACATATGAATGAGATTGGGTGGTTATAATAGGAGCTTGCTCCTATGGACCCAATAGGCCTCTGTAGTTACCTTTATTCTTATGATATTATGTTTGCGAGCCGCTATGTTTATGTACCCCTTTATTGGTCGTTTGGGGATTTGGCGTCAAACTGCTGCGTATTATGCGAGAGACGGGTTGCGTCAGAGAGTGGTGTACAGGTTCCTGAGCCTGTACACTTGTGCGTTGTGGGGGGGGGGGGGCGGGGGGTCAAGACCATAGTGGGGGTGGTGCAGGGGGGGGGCCCTTGTGAGGGTGGTGCAAGGGGGGGGGGGGGCACTTGTGAGTGGTGGTGCAAGGGGGGGCCTTGTGGGGGTGGTGCAGGGGGGAAAGCCTTGTGGGGGTGGTGCAGGGGGGGGGAAAGCCTTGTGGGGGGGTGCAGGGGGGGAAAGCCTTGTGGGTGGTGCAGGGGGGGGGGGAAGCCTTGTGGGGGTGTGCAGGGGGGGGAAGCCTTGTGGGGGGGTGCAGGGGGGGAAAGCCTTGTGGGGTGGTGCAGGGGGGGAAAGCCTTGTGGGGGTGGTGCAGGGGGGGGAAAGCCTTGTGGGGGGTGGTGCAGGGGGGGGGAAAGCCTTGTGTTCGGGGAGCCGGTCGGCCGAGTAGACAGCACGCTGGACTTGTGATCCTGTGGTCCTGGGTTCGATCCCAGGCGCCGGCGAGAAACATTGGCAGAGTTTCTTTCACCCTATGCCCCTGGTACCTAGCAGTAAAAAGGTACCTGGGTGTTAGTCAGCTGTCACGGGCTGCTTCCTGGGGGTGTAGGCCTGGTCAAGGACCGGGCCGCGGGGACACTAAAAATCCTCGAAATCATCTCAAGATAACCTCAAGATAACCTGGTTGCCTTGCGGGGGTGGTCCAAGGGGGGGGGGGCGTGTGGGTGGGGGGGGTCCCGTGGCTCCATTATTTATTCAAACCATATACGCACATTAAGCGTTACAGTATAGGAGGGTGTAAAGGTGCTCACACCTGAGCGCCAGTATGGTCTGGGACGCTGTGAGTATTGCCACCTTCTGTATGCTCGTAATTTATGGCTTTATGCATTACATTGTACCTCTCCACAGTGCTAATNCTATGAGGAAACCGACTTGATAATAGACCAGGACTGACCGAAACGTCGTCGTCTCTTCAATTTCTAGTGTGTGGTCTGGTCAGCTATAAGGAAAGATTACTGGAACTGAACCTCACGACACTGGAAGATAGAAGTCGGGGGAGACATGATCACTACCTACAAAACTCTCAGAGGAATTGACAGGGTAGATAAACTGTTTAACACGGGTGGTCGCGAACAAGAGGGGGGGACACAAGTAAAAACTGAGTACCCAAATGAGCCACAGGGACGTTAGAAAGAACTTTTCAAAGTCAAAGTTAATAAATAGAATGCACTAGGAAGTGATGTAGTGGAGGCTGACTCCATACACAGTTTCAAATGTAGATTTGATACAGCCCAATTAACTCAGGAACCTGTACACTTGTGGATGGATAGTTGAGAGGCGGGGGCCACAGAGCCCAAGCTCAACCCCCGCAAGCACAATTGGGTGAATTCGGTGCAATTAGGTGAGAACACACGCCGACACCTCACGTCCACCACAGTTACCACCAAGCTGCGCCACATTTCCGGAAACTAAACGAAGGTAAAAACTCTGCTTACGCAAAAGGATAAATTATAATTTTACAAGTTGTAAATATGTCCATGAGGAATTACTGTTTTCGAAGCGTTATATCATTAAATATATCATGATATGTATGACTATGTTTATCATTACACAAATGCAGTAGGGAAATTCGAACATAATAGGATTAACAATATCCAGTTTGGGGGGAGTTAAACGTCACGTGAAATAATTTCATTCTCGCACTGCTTGTCAGCCCTCAAGGAGCTGCATCAAAATTAGTTCCGGTAAACTTGTAGCGCGAGTAATGTGGTTCAGCCTTGGGGAAGATATATCGCAGTCATTACAGGCGTCTCCGGGTGTAATTATGGGGATATTCTCTCCTCTCTCATCATCAATGTCTACTGCAAGTTTGTACACCACACACACTCTTGGTTCCTCGTAGCTTCCTCGTCCACTAGACGGGGGAGACATCTCCCGTCACGCAGGGTGCAGTCGCACCTCCACAGATCTCCAGTATCAGCTCTTGATACTGGTAATGGCTCAAAAGGGCCACCACTTACGGGCTATTCATGCCCGTGCCACCTTTTGGGTGGCTTAATCTTCATCAATCAATCGTCCACTAGACGAGAGGCCAGCGAACGCCCTCCAGCGAGAGCCCCCCCCCACCCCCCACACACACACAGTAACACCCACCACTCTAGTGTGACTAATACTTAACACTAACAATAGCTATGCACCTACAAGATCCACCACAGTATATCCGTCCACAGACTCGCTCTCTCTTCCTCCTTGAAGCTGTTGCTGCTGCTGCTCCTGTGTGCTATTGACGCTTTTGTGTATTGTCGGTGGATGCTGGTGATGCTGCTTCTCTTGCATACTGCATTTAGTAGTAGTAGGCATCCATCAGTTTCAGGAGACTATGGAGTTGCGCACTGGTGTCGGCCTGGTCTCGAGTGGCCTCACCAGGGCGCAAAGCCAGGGTAGGTTGATTCGGGGGAGAAGCTGTTACCCAGGCAGCAGGTCCCCCCCTCTCCACGGTGTTGAAAGTCTCCAATGGAAAGGCATACACCAATACGATTGGTGTATGCCTTATTACATTATTTTATGCATTTACATTATTTATATAAAGTGAATCAAATTGGTTGTATCTGCTTGATAAAGTCTTATTCCTTGGTTAACTTTGGGATAGACAAACTGTTCGAGGAAATCTTGGGTTCCTTGTGTGTGAAGAAGGATTACCAACAGGCGAGCTTCCGGGATTTACACGAAACAATGAATACGGATTGGCTAGGTTTACATTCAGAAAAGATCTGGGTAAATATTGGTTTGGGAACAGGGTTGTTAATGGAATAAATTACCGGAAACATCACAGACGAGGGATCGGTGGATGTCTCTAGCGAAGGTCTCTTAAAGAGACAATTTGGATTATCTCCGGACTGTCTCTAATACGCGGGATCGCTTGCATATATATAAGTGAATGCATTTGGTTGGGTATATTGTTACGGGCTATTCATGCTCGTGCCACCTCTTGGGTGGCTTAATCTTTATCAATCAATCAATCGTTGGGTATAACAAGGAAACCCCTGGCACGGGCCACGTGTCTTCTGCAGTTTCCTGCAGTATCTGCAGATATCTTGTATCTGCACTTTCCTGTATTGTGTTATGTACTATCAGACCAAAGTGGATAGCGGAAATGTGTGAAGAGGAAAATATCAACCACTGAAGCTATAAACTGTGGGGGAGGGGATGAGACGATCAGTTCTTTTGCTGCACCGTCTGATGGCTGCAGGGAGCAGGTACCAAAGCACGCACACGAAGGTTGACAAAGAGGAATTCCTGAAACCAGCAACTTCGCGAACAAGAGCACGCAGATTCAAGCTTGGAAAACAGAGGTGCCGAAATAATAATAAACAAAATTCCTTTGCAGAGTGGAAGGCTCTTGGAACAACCTGAGTGAGGTGGTGGTGGTGGAGGCCAAAACCATCAGTAGTTTCAAAGCTTCCGGGCTTTGATACACAACAAAGAGTGCTGGGAAGACGGGACATCACGAGCGTAGCTCTCATCTTGTAACTACACTTAGGTAATTACACGCGCGCGCACGCACGCACACACGGCACGGGCCTGACGGCTGAGTCGACAGCACTCGGGATTCGTAGTCCTAAGGATCCGGGTTCGATCCCCGGCGGAGGCGGAAACAGATCGACAGTTTCTTTCACCCTGATGCTCCTGTTCACCTAGCAGTAAATAGGTACCTGGATGTTGGACAGCTGCTACGTGCTACTTCCTCGGTACTCACCTAATTGTGCTTGCGGGGTTGAGCTTTGGCTCTTTGGTCCCGCCTCTCAACCGTCAATCAACAGGTGTACAGGTTCCTGAGCCTAATGGGCTCTATCATATCTACACTTGAAACTGTGTATGGAGTCAGCCTCCACCACATCACTTCCTAATGCATTCCACCTGTTAACTACTCTGACACTGAAAAAGTTCTTTCTAATATCTTTGTGGCTTATTTGGGTACTCAGTTTCCACCTGTGTCCCCTTGTCCGCGTACCACCAGTGTTGAATAGTTCATCCTTGTCTACCCGGTCAATTCCCCTGAGGATTTTGTAGGTTGTGATCATGTCCCCCCTTACTCTTCTGTCTTCCAGTGTCGTAAGTTGCATTTCCCGCAGCCTTTCCTCATAACTCACGCCTCTTAGTTCTGGGACTAGTCTAGTAGCATACCTTTGGACTTTTTCCAGCTTCGTCTTGTGCTTGACAAGGTACGGGCTCCATGCTGGGGCCGCGTACTCCAGGATTGGTCTTACATATGTGTGTACAAGATTCTGAATGATTCCTTGTGTGTGTGTGTGTGTGTGTGTGTGTGTGTGTGTGTGTGTGTGTGTGTGTGTGTGTGTGTGTGTGTGTGTGTGGTGTGTGTGGTGTGTGTGTTGGAAAAAAAACAGTTGATTGACAGTTGAGAGGTGGCGGCCCAAAGAGCCAGAGCTCAACCCCGCAAGCACAGAACTAAATGAGTACACGGGTGGTACTTGAACAAGGGGACACAGGTGGAAACTGAGTACCCACATGAGCCACAGAGACATTAGAAAGAACTTTTTTAGTGTCAGAGTAGTTAACAGATAGAATGCATTAGGCAGTGATGTGGTGGAGGCTGACTCCATACACAGTTTCAAATGTAGATATGATAGAGCCCATTAGGCTCAGGAACCTGTACACCTGTTGATTGACAGTTGAGAGGCAGGACCAAGAGCCAGAGCTCAACCCCCGCAAACACAACTAGGTTATCTCTAAGTTATCTTGAGATGATTTCGGGGCTTAGCGACCCCGCGGCCCGGTCCTCGACCAGACCTCCTTTTTGTTAAACACCCCAGAAAGCAGCCCGTAGCAGCTGTCCAACTCCCAGGTACCTATTTACTGCTAGGTAACAGGGGCGTCAGGGTGAAAGAAACTCTGCCCATTTGTTTCTGCCTTCACCGGGGATCGAACCCGGAACCTCAGGACTGCGAATCTGAAGCGCTGTCCACTCAGCTATCAGGCCCGTGAGTACACACAAGGTCTCGTAGACGAGGGTAAGCACTCTGGGGTCGCATTCCTAAGGGCCCAGGTTCGATTCCCGGTCGAAGCAGAAATAAACTGGGTACAGTTTCAGTTTATGCCCCTGTTCATCAAGCAATAAAACGGTAGACAAACTAATACCTGCAGGCACACATATATTACACTGGAAACACTTGCACAAAGAATACAAATATATTAGAACAATTTCAGAGAGAATTTGTACATAAATATATTCCTTCACGTTTCATTATTTTAGGTTCATGGCAAGAGTCGTGTTTCCTCTGGCCGTAACTTGGGCACACGTTGGGGGTAGAAAGTTTGGAACACAAAAATCTTAAAACTAGATTATATCGAAGAAAATGTTACCAATTCAAGAAGGGACGAACGGTGTGAAGCGAGCCCTTCCTACTGGCTTGTGGAGACGGTGCTCCTCTTGTCAAACTGCCGCCCAATTAGTGTCGAGTGAGAGAGAGTGTGTGTGAGTGTGTGTGTCACTTCCTTCCTCTCTCCATCCTGCCTCCCTTTCACCGTACCTCCCTCCCTCCCTCCCTCAAGCACGCGGTGCCCATCTCACCCAGGCACGTACTCCCTCCTGCACTCACAAAAACACACAGTAGAATACTAACTATATCAGATACTTGCTGAAGAATGCTGTAGACAAGAGAACCGAGCTACAAAGTCCAGGTAACGTAAGCAATACCTTGTGGATCTTACAGCAGAGAAGTAACATGTAAATATACTACACAGTCATTTATGAATAAAGTATTTTAAATTGAACTGTAATGAAGATGCGTGAGAGTAAACCTAGGCTCTATGAGGAAGACTGGTCAGACAACAAGGACATACCATGCAGACGATGGATCACAATAACGTGGCTCAAGATATGATGATGTATGAATATGTATCAATGTATGAATATGTATCAACCATGTATGAACGGTGAAGTTTGGGTCCGTCCCGGATCATTATCAACTGGGAGTGCTGTCCAGCGGTCTCTCTTGTGATTCTATGCAGGTAGTAAAATGTTGTTGTTGTTATAGATTCAGCTACTCGGAACAAGTTCCAAGTAGCACAGGTTATGGCGAGCCCGTAGTGGACTTACCTGGCACAGGAGCGGTGCTGTGGGTAGTAAAAGACCTCTGTATAATTTATACCTTCGTTATTTCGTTTGTCTTGAGAGGGATTGTGAGAAGCCAACAATATTCCGTACAAATACCAATGCTTTAAAAAAGTACCACCATTTAAAAAGTTCTAATTATGCACCCATATTATTTTCCTGAATGTTGCAGCTTGCATTATTATGCTCTCTAAACTCTTAGGAGAACTACGGGCTCACCATAGCCCGTGCTGCTTGGAACTTTTGGTTCCAAGTAGCGAATCTTAAACAACAACAACTCTAGACACCAGGTCATCTGAAGTTATTATTTAAAACACCTTTAACTTGGTCGCTCCATTTTACCAGATATGACTTGTACCTTATACTCCTTGTAAGGTAAGGTCATTATCAGGGGAAAGCACCAAGCCATGACGACTATACAGCACTTGAAAGGGGTCGGGATAAAGATTAGGGACGGGACAGGGGGAAAGGAATGGTGCCCCAGTTGTAATTGTTCTGTGTCACAGTAATTGGAGTTTGTCACCGCTGCAACCCGTTCTCGCACTTTCGTATAGTCAATATTGACTTATTAAATATTTGCAT
This sequence comes from Procambarus virginalis, assembly GCA_020271785.1. Taxonomy (NCBI): domain Eukaryota; kingdom Metazoa; phylum Arthropoda; class Malacostraca; order Decapoda; family Cambaridae; genus Procambarus; species Procambarus virginalis. The sequence goes on from WNGS01009631.1 coordinate 14,964,385, forward strand.
ATGTGACATACTAAACATACTAGTTTACCTTGAAAAGCTTCTTAGAAAACACCGACCTTACCTAACCTTCTTAGTATGTTAAGATAAGCATCTTATTGCTTCGTAATTACAATTATTACTTAACCTATTATAGGTATAGGTCAAGTAAAAATTGTAATTACGAAGCAATAAGATGCTTATCTTAACATACTAAGAAGGTTAGGTAAGGTCGGTGTTTTCTATGAAGCTTTTCAAGGTAAACTATTATGTTTAGAATGTCACATATGAACGTATTTAATAAGTCAATATTGACTGTAAGAAAGTGCGAGAACGGGTTACACCGCTGACAATCATGCTCTTTATCGTTGACACTTATAAGACTGTGTCGGGTTGTAATTTGTCCTTGTTTTACACCGAAATATTTGTTATATTTATTTTGGTGTCGTCGTCGGCGAAGGATGGCATGAAACTGTTGCCTGTACTCCCCTAGTTGTGCTTGCAGGGGGTTGAGCTCTGGTTCTTTGGTCCCGCCTCTCAACTGTCAGTCAACTGGTAGCTCCTTTCAACGTGTTTAATGAGGGTGATGAAGAGTAGTGGTGCGAGGACCGTGCCTTGCGGGACCCAACCATTCAGGCCAGTTTTTGTTTGACTTAGAGTAAAACAGTACGTCAAGCGACAAATCCACAAGGGCCGTGACGAGGGTTCGAACCCACGTCCGAGAGGATCCCAGACGCTGCCTTAAACGACACTTACGTTTACCAAGACGTAAAACGACTCATCGGCGGATGCAGGTGTTCCTGTAGAAAGACAGTACCAGACCGTCTGAAGAACAAAGCTTATCAATAGTAAGAGGTGACAACAGCAACCCGTCCTCCGCTAGGTTCACCAAGCGGCGGCCCACCCCAAACACCTTTACAATTCACACATGTTTAACGTACTATGTTTTCAAAATGGTGTTTTTCTCGTATATGTAAATTAATAGTAATATTTTCTTATGCATAGTTAGGCATCAGTTAGGTAAGTAATTAGGTTCTGTTGGATATTATTTGTATTTGCAATACGTGGGTGACGTGCTGATAGAAGTGTAGTCAAACACGGGACGAGTGAAATAATGTTCGAGAAATGTGCAAACGCCATCAGTTGAGTCATATATAAAGTGCTGTCCGTTCATAAACAGGTGGTTTGGCAGCTGGATTGACGAGCATTTGGCCACTGTTTATGGGGGACGGGCTGTAAACTCTTGATAATTTGTGTGGCAGTTCCTTCAATAGAAGCAGCAGGCGGTGTTGCTAGCGGTGTGAGCAGGCCGAGGTGCAGCCGGAGCGGCCAGCACCCAGCCCACCCCTTCCTCTGCCGCCGTCAGCACACCAAGGTGACCATACCACCTGTGTAACCGGATGATCACGTCCACATTTCTGAGGTCAACACCTTCCCTGATAATTACACAGGTCTCGGCCACCGCCTCCTTTCACTCCCCCCAGGGTGCTATGCGCGGAATTCTGCATCCTACATGTCTCCCTGACCCGCCTTACTGACACCCTAGACACGTGACCACGTATAGCACGTCCCAGCAATTGTTTTCTTTATTATGCACCCCCGTACCCATCCCGTGGGCGGTGGTGGAAAGGGTTAGAGAGGTGGTAGCAAGAGCAACAGCCTCGAGGCATCTCTACACAAGAGGGACCAGCCACTGCCTCTATACACCAACAACAAGAAGTAAAACAGTGACATCACACTGCCCAGGGCTGGCAGAATATTATACTAGCCGCTAATCTTACAGATTCTGCTAAGCTAACTTACCAGAGTGCCAACTACCCAACAACCATCACCACTAGTAAAGGTCACCAAAGGTCACTCTCCTCCGTCAAGTGCGCCCAATCCGCCATTCCACTTTCCCACGACCTTTCAATTATCTCTTCTCTTCCAACCTTGCATAATTTTCAGCTATTTAATTCAACAAGTTATTTTCAAGCATATTCTCTTGTGTTGGAAAGTGGACCAGTTTACCTTCAATAAATTGTTATTGAAACCCTCTTAAGCTAAGCTCGTGTTGAAAAGCTGACACAGTTTTTAAGTTGTCAAACCGGCTACTTACTCCCGTGGAGTTTGATATTGGCTCTATTTTACCACTTAACCCTGTGTGATGGGGATTTTTAATACCACTGCTGCCTTATTCAATCTTGTGTTGATGATATCCTCAAAATGCATTCGGAGTTTGCCAGTGCAGACTGCTTATCACATGCCTCTGTATTGATTGATGATTGTTGCCGCCGAAGGTGGCTAGTTTATTGTGCACCCCATACTCATCCTGTGATCGGTAGCGCAAAAGCATTACAGAGGACACAAAAGGTCTTTATCAGACCTCATCTTAGATTATTACATTAACAATTACATCTATCCTTCACACCTTATAGTTACAATGTCAGCTAGTTACAGAGTAAGTGCTATTTCAAGAGCTACATATTTACAGTAAGACATCATACATTAATGGTAGGTCTTATCGCTAATACATAATAGTTTGACCAATGGGGATATTACAGAGTCATAGGGGAGCTTCTGTTTATTGTTAGTCCTCACAATACACTACTTGTTTCTGAATCTCCTATGTCGTGCCTCTGTATGACTAACCATCCTGTGTGATTGGGATTTTTTAGCATCACCTAGTTAGCTTTTTTGACACACTGTACTCCACTTCATATAGTCTAGGGTAGCTGCACTAATGCAGATGTACCTCATGTATTAATAATAATAAAAAGAAAAAGAAAACAACACTTAACCATATCTCACTGCGGTGTCTTGTAGTTTAGTTATACGAGGAATACTGCAGGTGCCATTATTTATATTACTAGTGAGAACAACGTTCACCCCAGAAACACTGCAACAGCTGTTGTTGAAGATTCGCTACTGGGAACAAAAAGTTCCAAGTAGCACGGGCTATGGTGAGCCCGTTGTGGACTTACCTGGCACAGGAGCGGGGCTGTAACTTGAACTGCAACAGCGCAAAATGTTGTGTTAGTAGTGAGGCAAAATCCTCCGACGCTCACTTGTTAATGCAACAGATCCCAGTCTAAACTGCCCGACACGACACCTCCATCACTGGTGCAGGACACGAGACGCCCAGGTGAAGAGGATGAACAGCAGAGTCCTTCCCGTGTGTGTCTTGTCGCTGGAGTGTGTCTCACAAGCGACGCCTCGCTGCAGCTTCTCCATCCGTACACAACGTCTCGTTCTCAGGCCTTCAACCGGCCTTACAAGTACTCTCAACTACCTTAACCGAAGCTTTGCGACGCCTGAACCACGCAACTCTTTCTTTGTTGACCAGCCATAGCTCTGTTGTGTACTATGGCTAGCGACGGATCTAAGTTCTCGATGCCCCAGCAGTACAGTAATCACACACACACACACACACACACACACACACACACACACACACACACACACACACACACACACACACACACACACACACACACACATATATCAAGAGGATAACATCAGCGGCATATGCCAGGCTGGCCAACATACGAACGGCATTCAGAAACTTGTGTAAAGAATCATTCAGAACTTTGTATACCACATATGTCAGGCCAATCCTGGAGTATGCAGCCGCAGCATGGAGTCCATATCTAGTCAAGGATAAGACTAAACTGGAAAAGGTTCAAAGGTTTGCCACCAGACTAGTCCCAGAGCTGAGAGGTATGAGCTACGAGGAGAGACTACGGGAATTAAACCTCACTTCGTTGGAAGACAGAAGAGTTAGGGGGGACATGATCACCACATTCAAGATTCTGAAGGAATTGATAGGGTAGATAAAGACAGGCTATTTAACACAAGGGGCACACGCACAAGGGCCACAGGTGGAAACTGAGTGCCCAAATGAGCCACAGAGATATTAGAAAGAACTTTTTAGTGTCAGAGTGGTTGACAAATGGAATGCATTAGGAAGTGATGTGGTGGAGGCTGACTCCATACACAGTTTCAAGTGTAGATATGATAGAGCCCATTAGGCTCAGGAATCTGTACACCTGTTGATTGACGGTTGAGAGGCGGGACCAAAGAGCCAGAGCTCAACCCCCGCAAACACAACTAGGTGAGTACTAGGTGAGTACACACACACACACACACACACACACACACACACACACACACACACACACACACACACACACACACACACACACACACACACACTTTCTCTCTGGTCCTCGCAGCCGAGTTGACAGCGCTTAAGAGTCCCGATCCAAAGGGCACGGTTCGATTCCGGATGGTGGTAGAAACAAATGAGCAGAGTTTCTTATACCTGATGCCTCTATTCACCTAGCAGTAAATAGTTGCCTTGGAGTTAAGACAGCTGCTACAGGCTGCATTCTAGAGATGCGTTATGTCTTTGAAACACTCGTAGACACCCTACAGGAACAAAATAGTAAATGCAAATAAAATGCACAATCGTGGTTCGTGGTAGTGCCATGTAAGTGGTGTTCACAGCCAGCTGTGCTACGTGGTCTTGGACCACGTAGCACAGCTGGACCATAACACATACACATATCTAAGTAGCATACCCGGATAGCATACCCGGAGTAGCAATAACCACATCAATATAGTCAATAGTAGTCAATAACCACAGTAAATGTAGTCAATATCAATGTGTGCTCCATATATGAGCCTTCAGTTTGTGTTAACTGTAAACATGGCATACACTGTAGCTCCCTCGGACACGTTACACTAACATGGAAACGGAATTTTTGTATACACCCACAACTGGGTTCTTCAAGGGCTCTAACCTGTCAAAATGTTTAGCTCAAGCACAAGTCAAATGTTCATACAAGTCTTTCCCAAATGGTCCAGTTATAAAATGTTAATGAATTGGATTCTTCCCAAGCGAGTGGCTCCAGTGGCTCACCCCAAGTGAGACTCCTCCTTCCTACAGTCAGCTTCACAATTTTATTTATATTACTTCTAAGCTGCATCACTTATGAACCCATCCCTGCCTTTGTGTGGCAGTGCACAGTAGAAAGTTGTTTTCACATAACCAAACATTAAAACATTGATTGTAACCGTGATATATATGTGCCTNAGATAACGTGCCAAGTCTTTGTGAAATTGGTCTTGTGGTTGTGAGGTGGCTTCCACAACTACGTCTTCAGTGAATTCCACATGTTGGCACCGTGCAGGGTGTGAGAGTTGGATCAGATTATATTGATGTCCAAAGTTTGGAAAGGAGGGGGGGGGGGGGGGAGGGGGAAGAGGGATGAGGGGTTTGAAATTCTGGAAGAGGATGGGGTTTGGGAGTGAGGGGGGATGGAAAGTTGAGTGGCCTGTCCACCATCTATCTGAGGTTATCTTGAGATGATTTCGGGGTTCTTTTTAGTGTCCCCGCGGCCCGGTCCTCGACCAGGCTCCACCCCCAAGAAGCAGCCCGTGACAGCTGACAAACACCCAGGTACCTATTTACTGCTAGGTAACAGGGGCATAGGGTGAAAGAAACTCTGCCCATTGTTTCTCGTCGGCGCCTGGGATCGAACCCAGGACCACAGGATCACAAGTTCAGCGTGCTGTCCGCCCGGCCGACCGGCTACCATGGGTTGGCTCGAGGTGTGGGTCGTTTGTTTGGTTTGTGTGAGTGTGTTTGGGGTGTTTGTGTCGTGTAGGGTTGTCAGTGCGTTGGTTCAAGTGGCTAATGCCATTGTCGGGTTTCCTTACATTTTATATGACAAAAGCTTGCGTTTCCGCTTGCGTCTACGTTCCTTTATTCTACTTTCCTTTAATTTGAAGAGGCTGACCTTCTCTAACTTGCCTGTTCCCATCAGTATTTTGTATGTTATGGTCACGTCCGCTCTCTTTCCTCCTTCTGCTAAGGTGGTAAGAATTAACTCCTTTAAATTATCCTCACAGGTCAACTCTCTCTCTACTCTGGCAGTAATCTTGCTGCATACCTCTGCACTTTTTATTTTGTTTGTGCTCTACAAGTTGCGGATTCCAGGATACCTGATCAACCAGGCTGTGATGCATACGTCAGACTACAAGCAGCCGCGTCCAACAGCCTGGTTGACCAGTCCAGCAACCAAGAGGCCTGGTCGGGAACCGTACCGCGTGGATGCTAAACCCCGAAATCATCGCAAAGGTAACAACAACAACCACAACAACCATCACAACCACCACAACCACAACCACCACAACCGGTTACCTCATATGGCTCCTACCACTCTTATGCCATTCTTAAAGTGTGAGATTACTAAATAACATCTAAGACAAAAGATACCTGCTTGATGGGGTTCTGGGAGTTCTTCTACTCCCCAAGCCCGGCCCGAGGCCAGGCTCGACTTGTGAGAGTTTGGTCTACCAGGCTGTTGCTTGGAGCGTCCCGCAGGCCCACATACCCACCACAGCCCGGTTGGTCCGGCACTCCTTGAAGAAAACTATCTAGATTTCTCTTGAATTAGTCCACGGTTGTGTAGATGATTATGTTAAGTTAAAATATTCTTTCAACAATGTGTGATGATTATAATAATGTTTTTATCTAATACAACACTGATATAACAAGTCATAAATTGCTGATAATGAAAGTGTGGTGATTGTATCGCATTCATTACAATATTAATGTATACTTATGATATGAAACAATGAATAATAACGTAAAACAATATAGATTTAACACGTTGATAACGACGTCACGAAAGTTTATCTTATGAAGAGTTCCTTTGTTATATTTTAATTCTGTATTATATTAGATTGTTATATTATAATTCTGTATACGGGTGTGTGTGTGTGTGTGTATTCACCTAGTTGTGCTCGCGGGGGTTGAGCTTCGACTCTTTTGGTCCAGTCTCTCAACCGTCAATCAACAGGAGACTAGCCTCCTGTGTACTCACCTAATTGTACTTACCTAATTGTGCTTGCGGGGGTTGAGCTTCGACTCTTTGGACCCGCCTCTCAACCGTCAATCAACCGGTGTACAGGTTCCTGAGCCTACTGGGCTCTATCATATCTATACTTGAAACTGTGTATGGAGTCAGCCTCTACCAGGGCGCCTGACAGCTGGGTGGACAGCGCTTCGGATTCGTAGTCCTGAGGTTCCGGGTTCGATCCCGGTGGAGGGAGTTACAAATGGGCAAAATGTTTCTCTCACCCTGATGCGCCTGTTCACCTAGCAGTAAATAGGTACCTGGGAGTTAAGACAGCTGTTACGGGTTGCTTCTTGGGGGTGTGTAGCAAAAAGGAGGCCTGGTCGAGGACCGGGCCGCAGGGCCGCTAAGCCCCGAAATCATCTCCAGATAACCACATCACTGCCAAACGCATTCCATTCGTTAACTACCCTCCCTCCCTGTGTGTGTGTGTGTGTGTGTGTGTGTGTGTGTGTGTGTGTGTGTGTGTGTGTGTGTGTGTGGGTGTGTGTGTGTGTGTGTGTGTGTGTGTGTGTGTGCGCGTGTGTGTGTGTGTGTGCGCGTGTGTGTGCGCGTGTGTGTGCGCGTGTGCGCGCGCGCGCCCTACCTTCCACGTGCACCTGTCAACCACCTGTCAACCACCACAACACACAGGTCGCCAGCCAGTCACACACTCGAGGAATATTGACTCAACTCTGATAACGTTCCAGCCGCCACGGAATCATTTACAACATCTTGAGGTTATCTTGAGATGATTTCGGGGCTTTAGTGTCCCCGCGGCCCGGTCCTCGACCAGGCCTCCACCCCCAGGAAGCAGCCTGTAACAGCTGACTAACACCCAGGTACCTAATTTACTGCTTTCACTAATAGGGTGAAAGAAACTCTGCCCATTGTTTCTCGCCGACGCCTGGGATTGAACCCGGGACCACAGGATCACAGGTTCAGCGTGCTGTCCGCTCGGCCGACCGGCTCCCATATGACACTGTATCCGTGAGATGCAGCCCAATTCCTGTTGCATAAAGACTGACAGACTCAAACACCATTATATCCCAGTCAGGACAAATATAAACATAGTAACCAGTAAAGAATTATGAAACGGACAATGCCGCTCCTCTACTGAAGTGCAGGATTAAAAAAAAACGAGCAGCCAATCACAAACTATTAAAACACCAAGCGCACAGTGCTGAAGGTCCGCTAATCGTGGCGAGGATAATCCTAATCAAATCCCTAATCCTGGCGAGGCAAGTCGTCAGCCAATCGTCATCAACCAATCCATTCAGACCAAAAAACACTACGACTTTAGGACAAACTCTGAAAATACATTTAAAAGGAGAAGGAAGTACTACCGACCGGGATAATAAGAGACAACGATCATTTGAAGAACAAAGGAGCGTAAAGCTAGCTAGTTGCCAATGGTGCTGACCTTGAGAAGGACAGGACGGGAGAGAGAGAGGGGCGGCAAGAAGCCTCATAATAAAAGAAATATGAGGCAGTGATGGCAATGCTCGCCTCTCTCCCTCTCCACCACCACCATATTACCGAGCCCAACACATCCCTATTAGTCGGGTCAAGATGAAGACCTTACAAACATCGTTCAACACGCCGTGCTTCATTAAACAATTATGCTCGCTTGTTTGAACCCCTCGTCATTATTCAGCGTAGTTTCCCCAGAGATGATATTATGGCGAGGTGTGCACCCAGTGCCATTGTTTATAATGGGGGTGCTATGGGGCCCAGTACCTTGGCTGGGTACTGGACGTGCACAGAGTAGCAACAATGTGTTTATGGCCAGGGATGGAGGACAGGGGATGGTGCGGAGGCCAGGGGATAGGGGGGAGGCCAGGGGATAGGAGGGAGGCCAGGGGATAGGGGGGCCAGGGGATAGGGGGGAGGCCAGGGGATGGAGGGGGGAGGCCAAGGGAGGAGGGGGAGGTCAGGGAATAGGGGGAGGCCAGGGAATAGGGGGGAGGTCAGGAAAAGGGGGGGGGGAGGTCTGAGAAAGGGGGGGGAGGCCAGGGAATAGGGGGGAGGCTAGGGGATGGATGGGAGGAGCGGGGGGGGGGGGAGATAACTGGCCTTGCGACTGGAGTTNTCATATGTCGGAGTCGTTCAGAGTGAAGACTAGGTCGAGTCTCGCTAGTTCATCGTTTCCTTTCATCCTAGTGGGTTCCCTGACATGTTGGCTTAGAAAGTTTCTTGTCGCCACCTCCATTAGTTTGGTTCTCCATGTATGCTCTCCTCCATGCGGTTCCTTGTTCTCCCAGTCTATCCCTCCTTGATTGAAGTCTCCCATGATGAGCAAATGGGATCTATTTCTACAGGCAGCAGAGGCTGCCTTTTCAATTATAGTGTTAACTGCTCAGTTATTGTTGTAATACTCTTGCCTTGGTCTTCTGTCATTTGGTGGAGGGTTATATATCACTGCTACTAGTACTTTTGGTCCTCCAATTGCCATGGTGCCTGTTATGTAGTCTCTGAATTCCTCGCAGCCTGCGATGACTATATCCTTGAAACTCCATTCCTTTCTCATTAGTAGGGCCATTCCACCTCCTACCCGTCTTTTCCTCTCTTTCCTTATTACAGTGTAGTCAAGGGGAAACACCGCATTCATTAGGATGCCTGAGAGTTTTGTTTCTGTGAGTCCGATTACATCTGGGCTTACTTCTTGTGTTTTTTCCCGTAGTTCACTTGCCTTGCTTTTGATCCCATCTATGTTCGAGTACATCACTCTTAAGCTGACTCTCTTCTGTCCTTTCTCAGATCCAATTGTTTCCCCTGAAGCGGGAAACATGGAGGGACCGGGATGGCCGGGCCTATGAAGGGTGACCTGTGGGATCTGAGGAATGCAGAGGCTGGGAGGATCTGGTATCGGGGTGGGTGGTGCAGGAGGGAGGGCTTGAGGGGGTTGGGAGAGAAAAGAGGACTTGGCAGATGTAGGGAGGCGGGGAAGGCTTGGGGGAGTGGGTGAGAGGGGGAGGCTTTGGAGAGTGTGGGAGAAGGGGAGGCTTAGGGGAGGTATGGAAGTAGAACCGGCTTGGGGAATGCGGGAAATGTGTGTGTGTGTGTGTGTGTGTGTGTGTGTGGTGTGTGTGTGTGTGTGTGTGTACTCACCTAGTTGTACTCACCTAGTTGTGCTTGCGGGGGTTGAGCTCTGGCTCTTTGGTCCCGCCTCTCAACCGTTAATCAACAGGTGTACAGTTTCCTGAGCCTATTGGGCTCTATCATATCTACACTTGAAACTGTTGATACCTGGTTGATACCTGGTTGATGGGGTTCTGGGAGTTCTTCTACTCCCCAAGCCCGGCCCGAGGCCAGGCTCGACTTGTGAGAGTTTGATCCACCAGGCTGTTGCTTGGAGCGGCCCGCAGAGCCACATACCCACCACAGCCCGGCTGATCCGGGACTTCTCTTAGGAAACAGTCCAGTTTTCTCTTGAAGATGTCCACGGTTGTTCCGGCAATATTTCTTATAGTCGCTGGGAGGACGTTGAACAACCGCGGACCTCTGATGTTTATACAGTGTTCTCTGATTGTGCCTATGGCACCTCTGCTCTTCACTGGATCAATCTTGCATTTTCTTCCATATCGTTCACTCCAGTACGTTGTTATTTTACTGTGTAGATTTGGGACCTGGCCCTCCAGTATTTTCCACGTGTATATTATTTGGTATCTCTCTCGTCTCCTTTCTAGAGAGTACATTTGGAGAGCTTTGAGACGATCCCAATAATTTAGGTGTTTTATCTCGTCTATGCGTGCCGTATATGTTCTCTGTATTCCCTCTATTTCAGCAATCTCTCCTGCTCTGAAGGGGGAAGTGAGTACTGAGCAGTATTCGAGACGGGACAACACAAGTGACTTGAAGAGTACAACCATTGTGATGGGATCCCTGGATTTGAAAGTTCTCGTAATCCATCCGATCATTTTTCTGGCTGATGCGATATTTGCTTGGTTATGCTCCCTAAACGTTAGATCGTCGGACATCATTATTCCCAAATCCTTGACATGCTGTTTTTCTACTATGGGAAGATTTGATTGTGTTTTGTACCCTGTATTATGTTTCAGATCCTCATTTTTGCCGTACCTGAGTACCTGAAATTTATCACTGTTAAACATCATATTATTTTCTGCTGCCCAATCGAAAACTTTGTTGACATCTGTTTGTAGTTTTTCAATGTCTTCAGCAGAGGTAATTTTCATGCTGATTTTTGTGTCATCTGCGAAGGATGACACGAAGCTGTGACGTGTATTTTTGTCTATATCAGATATGAGAATAAGGAACAGTAGCGGTGCAAGGACTGTACCTTGAGGTACAGAGCTTTTAACATCGCTTGGACTCGATTTTATCTGATTGACTGTTACTCTTTGTGTTCTGTTCGACAGGAAATTGAGTATCCAGCGTCCTACTTTTCCAGTTATTCCCATTGACCTCATTTTGTGAGCTATCACCCCATGGTCACATTTGTCGAAAGCCTTTGCAAAGTCTGTGTATACAACATCTGCATTTTGCTTTTCTTCTAGGGCTTCTGTGATTTTGTCATAGTGGTTGAGTAACTGTGACAGACAGGATCTTCCCGCTCTAAATCCATGTTGTCCTGGATTGTGCAATTCATTGTTTTCCATAAAACTAGAAATTTGATTCCTAATCACTCTTTCAAACACTTTTATTATGTGTGATGTTAGTGCAACTGGCCTATAATTTTTTGCCAAGGCTTTACTCCCCCCTTGTGCAACGGAGCTATATCTGCAGATTTAAGTGCTGCTGGTATCTCCCCTGTATCCAGGCTCTTTCTCCATATTACGCTGAGTGCTCTCGCTACTGGTACTTTACATTTCTTTATGAATATTGAATTCCATGAGTCAGGCCCAGGGGCTGAGTGCATGGGCATATTGTCAATTTCTCTTTCAAAGTCTTCCGAGTTTGTGGTAATATCCGTTATATTATCTGCAGCTTGAATGTCATTCATAAAGAAGCTGTCTGGGTCATCAACTTTCATGTTGTTAATTGGTGTGCTAAACATAGCCTCATACTGGCTTCTTAGAATTTCACTAATCTCTTTGTTGTCCTCTGTGTACGTACCTTCATTTGTAATTAACGGTCCAATACTGGTCGAGGTTTTGGATTTTGATTTAGCGTATGTGAAAAAATATTTCGGATTTTTCCTTATCTCTTGTATAGCTCTCTGTTCCAATTCCATTTCCTCAGACTCATATGATCGCTTCAACGTTTGTTCTATTTCTTCGATCTCCCTGCTTAGGCTTATTTTCCTTGCTTGTGATAGTTGTGTCTGCCGAAGCATTTCCGTAATTTTTTTCCTTCTCCTGTACAGTCGTCTGCGTTCTCTTTCTAGAGTGTTCCTCTTTCTGCCCCTCCTCACCGGCACGTGCTTCAAGCAGACCTTGTAAGCTTCAGCTGTCAGTTGAGCTATTCCCTGTGTGGGAGTTTTGTCGCTTAAGACCGTCTCCCATTGAATGGTTGAAAGGTCTACATTTATTTTTTCCCAGTCAATCCTCTTATTGTTGAAATTGAATTGATTGAATATTCCTTCTCGCTTGTTGGGTCTCTTAGATCTACTACCGTTATTTATGCTAGTTCGCACTTCAATGAGCTTATGGTCTGAGTATGAAGTATCTGAGATTGTTATGTCTCTGATTAGTTCATCATTGTTTGTGAATAACAAGTCTAGTGTGTTTTCGTTCCTAGTTGGTTCTGTAATCTGTTGATTGAGCGAGAATTTGTCACAGAATCTCAAAAGTTCTCTGACCTGTGGCTGGTTATTTCCCGGGTCATTCCCTGCTATGATATTTGTGTTTGCCATTCTCCATCTTAGACTCGGTAAATTGAAATCTCCAAGGAAGATAATATCTGGAGCTGGGTTTGCTAGGTCATCAAGTATGTTCTCTATTTTGTGCATCTGCTCTGTGAATTCCTCAACCGTTGTATCTGGCGGTTTATATATTAAAATAATAATTAAGTTTAGTTTCTCTACCTTAATTCCAAGTACCTCTACCACCTCATTAGTTGAGTTTAGTAGTTCTGTGCATACCAGGTCCTCTTTAATATACAGACCTACTCCTCCATTTGACTAGTTTTTCTATCACATCTGTATAAATTATAATTTGGAATCCAGATTTCACCATCCATGTAATCTTTTGTATGAGTTTCCGTGAATGCCCCAAATATGGAGTTTGACTCTAATAGGAGACCATTTATGAACTTGACTTTTTCTTGACTTTGGCTTTAGACCTTGAATGTTTGCAAAAATGAATGATTGTCCATATTGTGTGTCACTTCTGGAAGGTTTTGGTGGTTCTCCTCCTCTCTACCCTGACCCAGGGTGTGTTGTTGTGGCAATGGTTTGTCC
>WNGS01009631.1:15003062-15013845 GCA_020271785.1 Procambarus virginalis
GTGGTAGAAGAAAAGCACACAGAAACTGTTTTGGAGGGGACCTACATTCCCTCCAATGCGTTATGTGTGATTTCTCCGAGGCTATGGGTCCCCCTTCTTCCAGCCAGAGGTGGTACTCCTTCCATATTTTTTAATATATTATATATTATATATATATTATATATATAATATAATATATATATATATATATATATATATATATATTGTTTCTAGGAAGTGCACTGTTAGAATGGCCACAATTATTCATGGGAATCGGTGCATGCAGCCGCGACCTCACAGGCACTGAAGGAACTAATGGTTTATCATGCTATGTTGCAGGCACTGCGCAGAGTGCTGCGTTGCAGGCACTGCGCACAGTGCTGCGTTGCAGGCACTGCTCACAGTGCTGTGCTAAAGGCACTGCTACAGGCACCATGGTGCTTACAGGTGCCAGTGACCGCAGCTGCCAACATCACTCACATGTTAACTACAGACTTATACACTGTTTATGGCACCATTGTTTACGAAACGCTGAACTAAGAAATACAACTGAAAAAAACTAAGTGATCTAGTGTTTCTTCGCCGTGCAGTTGAATGTTATTACGCAGAACGGATAAATATCCGTAAGACAATTACCAAATGTAATAATGTTGCTGCTGTTTTCAATTTGCCGGCTCCCAAAATAAATATATATATATATAATATATATATATATATATATATATATATATATATATATATATATATATAAATATACAAGTATTTTATGAGACGAGAGTCTTCCCTGTGCCTGGCACCCGAGGGGGGGGGGGGGGTTGTGGAGGACGAGGAGTCTCCTTGAGGACGCTCCTCAAGACGGGATCATCTTTACAAGAGCCGACGACTAAGCCAACACCTCTTACCCGAGGCTCCTCCACTTGATCTCTGACCCAGTTCCACAGGTCTGGCCTGCATCTCTGGGCCGCCTCTGAGGGAGTCCTGTCACCAAGTAGCGCGGGTGACAGCATCCAACACCCTCCTTGAGGTTACCTTGAGGTGCTTCCGGGGCTTAGCGTCCCCGCGGCCCGGTCGTCGACCAGGCCTCCCTCAACACAACGAAGCTTCCAGACAAGCAGGATTTATAGCCTTACCCAAGACTGGGGGAATTAAGACTTTTACTTACTGGTAAGATTGAAGCGCACAAACAAAATTGAACAAATGCCCCCAGCACTTGTAGACGCGTTCCTACAGGAAGCCCCAGACCAGCTGGGCTGGTGGGGGGCCTGCGGGCCACTTCCGAGCAACAGCCTTTAGGCTCAAGCTATTACAAGCCAAGTCTGACCACAGGCCGAGCTTGGGGGGGAGCAGAACTCTGAGAACCCACTCCAGGTATACTGCAGACATATTCAACGTATTTATCATCGACCATTAAGCGCTCATTACTGCAGCAGACTCGTTACATTGGCATCTTGTGTGTCACGAACAATATTTTTAATGAAACAAAATAAAACCCTCGTTGTTGAGTCGTCAGATTGAACCCGGAAAAATTACGATAGGATTATCCATTCAGGATTCAAAATGTGTATATGTGAGTGTGTTCTACAAGGAGCCAGGGGGGGGGTGGAGGGATACTTTGCTGGTGTTGGCTGCGTGACACACACACACCATTAGGAAGCTCTTGCCTCGCCTGTTGTCGACATTCTTCCGCTCTGCCGTCACTGACCGTCTCCACGGCCGCAAATTGGAGGGACACGCCGGTGGGAATAACGTACATACGTTCATGTCCAACCCCTCCTGCAAACTTGGGGAGACCTGCATTATTTATCCAGGGTGTGGACGCTTGTGTTTACATTGTTCAGGGAGTTCTTTTGGCTGTGTGAGGCTAGGTGTGTGTGTAGGGGTGTGGGGGGGGGGGGGGGAACTGAGTGCGTGTGGGAGAAGGTTACTTACTACTTGTACCTGCAGGATCGAACTGTTTTAGTTCTTCAGCCTCGCCTCTCTCCCTAAAAGACACACACACACACACACACACACACACACACCACACACACACACACACACACACACACACACACACACACACACGTAGCAGCTGTAACCTCCAGGTACCTATTTGCCATCAGATGAACAGAGGCATTAGGTGGAAAAAATCATCTGCCATGATTCTGCTTCGGCCAGGCGGGGTTTTTGTGAGGTGGGGTGGGGGGGGGGAAGGATTGAGGTGGTGTGTGGGGAGCAGAACCCATATTCCAGCCCCAGCAATAGGTCATACTCTGACTTAATAAACCTGTTGATCCCCGGAAGCTGTACAAGGTAGCCACACGGTAGTAGTTTAAGCCTATGAGCTTCTTACTGGTGTAAGGGTACGAGACGGAACCCTTACAACAAGCAGGTGGGTATATAACCGTCCCGAGAACGGCAGCTCTCCACGCAAGGTGCAGTCGCACCTCCACAGATCTCCAGTATCAGCTCTTGATACTGGTAATGGCTCCAAAGGGCCACCACTTACGGGCTATTCATGCCCGTGCCACCTTTTGGGTGGCTTAATCTTCACCAATTAATCAATGGGCAGCCCTCCACGGAGGTGCCGCTACGCTCTCACAGCTCATGTCAATTAAACACTTCCTTAAAAAGAGACATACCTTGACGGGAAGCCTCGTGTATAAGAATGATTTATGTATGAAGAAAACTCGTTTATTATATTGTGTACTGTACAAATCCAAGCAACAGATCAACTACCAACTTATTAAAATCGACGTAAGTCAGTATTTGACTTGTCAGCTTGACCTGGACGATGGGCTGAAATAAATATAATTGCCAACAGAACCAAAACACCGAACCTATCCTAGGGCTACCTATAAACCAAATTTTAATATTAATATTAATTTCTATTCGAGAAAACACCATTTTCAGTTACACAGTACTCAGTTAAAAGCGACAAGTGCGTTCTGGGGTCGGGCACAGCTTGGACGACCACCGCCTGAGGACGGGTTGGGCCGCGGGGCCACCTTCCAACTTGGGATCTTGCTGCTTGGTAAAAAGCAGGATATTTCCACTCGGTGGAAATATCCCGCTGGAAAGGTTTGTTACTCCCAGCTGTGCTCGAGAGGTATTCCGTTTTTTTTCTGCAGCAGAGGACGGAGTGACTCAAAAGTTTAAGAACGCTTCCATTACCTCCAACATTGTTGCTCTCGACTCGCTTTCCTCAAGTCTTGAAAATAAATTTCTCCGTGTGGACAAAACGTGACTCTTAATCAAAACAATCTACCGATATACATCCACAAAAGGTGGTACAAAAGAAAATATTACTTTTATCTTGCATTCTGCCGCACATGAGAGCCATAAAAACACGTCTTCAGGAATGTGAGTAGAAGGTATTATCCAAATATTCTTCACACACACACACACACACACACACACACACACACACACACACACACACACACACACACACACACACACACACACACACACACACACACACTTCGGTTAATTAAAATGCAGACCCCATGGTTTCGACACGACGACCACGACACCACCTTCCGACACCACAGCAACGAAACTAAGTTGACCATTAACAAAAATCCTGATACATCATCCTCTCCGAGATTGTAAATAGCAAAAATCCAACCTGGAATGCAGCTAAGAGAACAAGTACACGAGGTAACGGAGTTGGGAAGTCATTGGCCTCCCCCAAGGTGATGGCCAGTAATGGGTGACCAGCATCATGTTTCTCTGTTTCAGAGGGAAATATTATGGGGGACGGAGGCTGTGGTGCGTCTACAGGCCCCGGCGCTCCACGCTCCGGCCTCGGGGGAGGCCAATACACCCAGCTACCAACTGAAGGTGACACTTTACCCAAGCATATAATGGTTAAGGAAAGCGAGACTGAGGTTGGGATCGTGTTCCAGAGAAAACTTGCTAAGGCTTAATTAACGTAGACCTTGGGAAGGAAGCGATTTAAGCCTGAGAAAAAAAAAGAGAACAGCGGTCATCTACGTAATCTTGGCAGCCCGTCCTCCTAAGGTTTCCCAACGTCAAGAAACTGTCGTACTAAAGCCCATTCTCCTAACCTACCAGAGGACCCAGAGCAAAAAACGGGATAGAATGTCAATATTGCAAGCCGCTACCATTTTCTAGTACGACAATTTTTCGCCTTAGATAGGAGCATACGTCAAAATGAGACGTTCTATAAGGATGACAGGTTGGTCTTGTACCCTCCTGCCAGAAAAATTGTGGTGGCTGTACGCGCGACGCAAGAGCTGTTTTCAGCGTCACGGCACGCACGCTTATCTTCACAGACCCATGCCTCTAGGTAACTACATTTTTTTTCGATATACATTATGCAACACATACTGCCAGGCATTAAATATATATATCTGAGCCGTCGTCAAAGTGTTCATGCCAGTTATATATTAGAGTGCTAGATGACTGCTGTCAGAATAAGAGCGTAACTCTTATTCTGATACCTCTTGATTTCGAAAGTTCTACTCCACCAGCCTGGCCTGTGGCCAGCCTTCCCTGGTGATTGCCTGGTCCGTGAGGCTGTTTGTGTTTGCAGCCTAAAGGCCCCATATAGAAAACATAGCCAGGCCGTAACTCCAGCAGAATCTTCAAGGTTCCTACACAGAGGACGCAAATAAATTCACGAAATCCCAAACAGAATGAGGCTATGTTTAGCATTCAAATACACAACATGAAGGTTGAAGTTCCGGACAGCTTCTTTATGAACGCAATCCATATCCCCTGACAATGTAACCGATATTAACGAACGAGGCCCGGCCCCGAGCCTGGCCTCAGGTCAGGTTTCTAGGGAACCTGGAAGTGTTCAAGAGGAAGATTGTCTCCAATCACCCTGATGCAAGAGCGCCAAGAGTTTTCTTAAACAGTTGGGTGCTAGGCTCATCGACACTACAAGGGATCCAAGGGGGCTGCAAGTTTCTTGTTTCAGCGTAGACGTGTGGCGATCATGAGAGGAACGCCCGTCACACCCTTCCTTCCTTCCTTCCTTCATTCCTTCCTTCCTTCATTCCCGCTCACGACACCAACACCAAGGCCAAAGAAAACAATAAAAATTGTGGCAAAAAACATATCAGCACGCGTTTGTTTGTGTGTGTGTGTGTGTGTGGGGGGAGGGGGCAAATCGAGCAAGCAAGCAAGCAGCTTTGGTTGTGCAGTGATTGATTTGTAGTGATGAGTGTGCAGTGGTGAGTGTGCAGTGATGAGTGTGTAGTGGTGAGAGTGTGGGTGTGTTACGAGTGGAAGAAAAGGTGCCGCCAACTACCTAACAATTTTAGCTGGTTTAAGGAGATTATTAAATTATTTATATAGTGACACGCACCTACAGTAGATATGATAAGAGGAAAATAGGTCGGGATCCAGTACATTATGCCTACCTTACCTTGAGGTTACCTTGAGGTGTTTTATAATAATAAATTATTAAAAATATAGAATAGAATATTATACGTGATTTAATATTTGTTAGAGAATTTAATAAGATCATTAATACGCAAAGCATTTCGGCCATTAGATATCCTCTGGTTAGAAATACCTGGTCCAAGAGCTAACAGCTCGTTCCTGCTGGCACAAATAGTAAACAAACACACTATCTATCTATCTATCTATCTATCTATCTATCTATCCCCCTCTCTCGCCTCAAAAAACTTCTCCACTTACTCAACCCCACATTGTTGACGCTGTCAACCCCTCCGTAAGAACTAAAGTGATTTGAGGGAAAATTGAATCACCGCCATATTGACGCTTCGTGGATTATCGGCCCTGGTGGGTTAGGTTAGACGCCTAGGTTCTCACGCTTCTGACTCGGCAGGAGCAGACTCGCGAAACGGCAGGCTCACATCCCGGCACCAGATGCCGGGACCTGTGAGAGGCCACACCTTGCCAGCTGGTGCCGGGACCTGTGAGAGGCCACACCTTGCCAGCTGGTGCCGGGACCTGAGGCCACACCTTGCCAGCTGGTGCCGGGACCTGAGGCCACACCTTGCCAGCTGGTGCCGGGACCTGAGGCCACACCTTGCCAGCTGGTGCCGGGACCTGAGGCCACACCTTGCCAGCTGGTGCCGGGACCTGAGGCCACACCTTGCCAGCTGGTGCCGGGACCTGAGGCCACACCTTGCCAGCTGGTGCCGGGACCTGAGGCCACACCTTGCCCCCGTCCTAATAATAAGCTGCTGGGCGAGGTCCATGACTTGCAAGCACCTACACACTCCGCTCTGTCTCACATACAAATACACACTTGAAACTGTGATTGCAGGGTCGAGCGCTAGCTCCTCATCCCCGCCTTGTCCGCTGTAGTTTGCAGTGGGTGACTGCCGATCCTATAGTTTCTCGGTATGTCTGCCTTGGAAACTATATACTAGACTGCACGAGTGTCTATGTTCCTAGTGACTTCCGGTCCACTTCACCTGGTCAGTGTCTTACACTTAACATGTTCTTTTTTTAATGTCTCTGTGACTCATCGCACCTCAAAGCCCAACCACTTGGGCTGGACGGTAGAGCGACGGTCTCGCTCCATGCAGGTCGGCGTTCAATCCCCCGACCGTCCAAGTGGTTAGGCACCATTCCTTCCCCCCGTCCCATCTCAAATCCTTAACCTGACCCTTCCAAGGCGCTGTATAGTCGTAATTGCTTGGTGCTTTCCCCTGATAACTCCCTCCCTCATCGCCCCTCAAATTTCCATCCACGTCCCCTTCTTATACTCTGCCTTATACTGAACATATCTTCTCCGTCACTCTTTAACAGTTCTTCTGCCAATCTTATACATCACCCCGTTTCTCAAAGTGTGGCGAGAAGCTCCCCTCCGAGTCTTTTCTTATTGTTCAAACAACTACTGATCCCATGGTCCTGAATGACTTACCATCCTGTGTGACGGGGATTGTCAGCATCACTCGTGACACACACTATACTCTCCGTCGTCCAGTCTAGGGCAGCTGCACAAATGCAGGTGTACCTAAATGTGTTAATAAATATAATGTTTGGATTTATGCTTCGCTACGAGGACGTACCACACCGAGGCGGCTCTGGATGCAACACTGTCCCCATCAGCGCGGCCTCTCTATTTTTCACACTGTTCAAAAAATGCAATTGATATGCTTAACCAGAAGCAATGCAGCCTGACCAGAAAGCTAATTATCTAATGCGTCCCATTTATAAGGGTTTGCGGTTGCACATATGCTCTGAAGGCCAACCGCCATATGCTCCTAAATACTATTCTTATGCTCCCCAGTTCTGCCTATGCTCTTATCGTATTTATTTGCGCCTCGAGTGGAGACTTGTGGTAGTTTTCTGCCTGCACATATAACCTGAGAAATATGGCTAGGAACAAACTGACTTGTTCATTATGCACTTGACAAGGTTCCCGGATCACACAGGTTGTGATGGCTAGCCGGGCGACGAACACAAATATGCTCATAGACCAAGCAAGCGCTAGGGAAGGTCGTGGCTGCAGGAGTACACACGCTCGAAATCGACCATAGGTAAATCACGGAGTATGTTTGCTCAACACAATTACTGATTATCTGCATCTTGCACATGTCTCGTCTGAAGTTGACCAGCTGACCATCTCTGAAGATTATCCAAGTAGTTTTAATACTTTAGATACAGGCAAACGAGCGCGCGCATGCGTGCACATGCCCCCCCCCCCTCACACACACACACACACACACACACACACACACACACACACACACACAAACAATTTTATTTGCCACTCCGTTAAATATTCAACCTCCTAACCTAACCAGGAACAAACAATCCCAAGCAACCCACCTAACCTATCGATTCCAATTGACAGAAAATATAGATGTTTGTGAACAGTTACTTTTCATAATAGGATGCATTCGTAACGTTCGTTAACACAAAAAGCGCGGCCCATTTATTGAGAGGACGAGCTGGAGATACACAGACTGATGAGAGCAAAGTCCACTACGGGCTCACCATAGCCCGTGCTACTTGGAACTTTTGTGTTCCAGGTAGCAAATCTTAAACAACAACAACATAGAACCAGAGTACACTGCCAGGGGGGGGGGAGCTGAAGGCTCGCATCAGGGGTCACCAGAATGGTTGCTAAACTTCAATCCTGACAAATGCAAAATGATCAGACCAGGTCAGAATGTTCGGTAATATGTTTATTGTTTGTGATGTGTGTCTATATATGTATGAACACGTTGTACTGATCGGCGTGAGAATAGCTTGAGCTACCTCATCCCTTTGTGTGTATTTTACCTCAATAAACTTATTTCAATTTCAATCAGACCAGAAGCTGGGAAACTGGGCCGCGGGGCCACGGCAGGTTACAAGACACACGGCCTCCGGAGACGTAAACAGGGAAACACCAGCTTCTCAAGTCCCAAACCTGAGACATAGCTAAACAATACGTCTGTAGCACGTAACAAGTTGGCACATATCCCAGTTGCTTTCAGGTACCTGACTAAACAGAGTTTGAATCCCTCTCTGCAGTCCACACTTACTGTCACCAAGCAGGTAGTTACATGCTCGAGCGCGG
The DNA here is from genome assembly GCA_020271785.1 of Procambarus virginalis. NCBI lineage: Eukaryota > Metazoa > Arthropoda > Malacostraca > Decapoda > Cambaridae > Procambarus > Procambarus virginalis. The sequence continues at coordinate 15,011,542 of WNGS01009631.1, forward strand.
AGCGTTACAACTTGTGTTGCCAATTCGCTCACAGGTTAAACTTAAGGAACACACTGCGACATGTACAATTGTTAGAGGCATGATACAAGTGGACACAAGTGGTGTGTTCAGCATGAAGAGCGGCAGGACAAGAGGAGAGATGAAGGGCGAGGTAACCGAACCTCATAAATAAACCTAACGTCATAAATACTTTCAGGCGTGGGCTGGCAATGATAAGGTCCGCACGACGATAATAAAGCGGGACCCCAGGAACTGGAGCACCTGGACCATACCAGGAGTGTGTTTCGGGACTTGACCAAACCACACAGTAGAAAGTGAAGGGACGACGTCGTCGTCCCTTCACTTTCTACTGTGTGGTTTGGTCAACATATTTCAGCCACGTTATCGTGCCTCTGTAACCCTTTCCACTACCGCCCACAAGATGGGTATGGGGTGCATAATAAATGAACTAAACTAACTAAACTATTGTGACTCCTCGTCTTTCGGGAGTTCTATTCCCCGAGCTCGGCCTGAGGCCAGGCTCGACTTGTGATAACTTGGTCCAACAGGCAGTTGCTTGGAGCGGCCCGCAGGCCCGCATATCTACCTCAGTCTGGTTCTGGTCTGGCGCTTTCCTTCGTTCCGGAAATATTTCTAATGCTTGCTGGCAAGGTGTTGAACAGCTGTGGACCCCCGATGTTCAGACAGTGCTCTCTGATTGTGCCTCTGGCACCTCTACTATACAGTCTGCTACACAGGCACACACAGGTAAGCATACACACAAAGCGGAAACATTATGGTAGAGAGCGGCACCTTCACCTCCAGGTAATGGACTACAAGCTATCGCAACCAATGAGATACATTTGTTAACTTTTCAGGAGGTGTCACGGGCCCCCGGAGGGAGTATTGGGCCGCGCCACGGCGGCGGCCTCCCGTCGAGGGGAGTATTCACACGTCCACCACACTCCTGGGGGAGAGAGGGGTGTCCAGGGCACCACAATAGGCACCACCAATCTCAGTCTTCAGGCAGCGCCAGGAATATGAGTGGGGGGGGGGGTGTTTCTTAGGTGTTCCACTCTGAAAACTGTATCACACGGCGTCTTCCACTCACCACAATTCAAGGTGGTACAGTAGGTATGCGCGCGCGCGTGTATTTACTATATGTGGCTGCAGAATCGAGCTATTAGCTCTTGGATCCCGCCTTTCTAACAATCTATTGATACTCTACTACATATCTAACACACACTCACACACACCCAGGAAGCAGCCCGTAGCAGCTGTCTAACTCCCAGGTACCTATTTACTGCTAGGTAACAGGGGCATCAGGGTGAAAAAAACATTTTGCCTATTTGTGTCCGCCTCCACCGGGGATCGAACCCGGAACTCAGGACTACGAATCCGAAGCGCTGTCCACTCAGCTGTCAGGCGCCCATGTATATATATAATTTACACAAATCTATGCACATCGATAATCTTTTTATATCACAGGTGGTTCAACAAGAGGCTCTCAACAGTCACTGTACAAGGCACTTTACATCTACGGTGAGTCACACAGTTACTCCCCCCCCCCGCCACACACACTGTACACAGTTCAAAGCTAAAGAATAAAATAATGATAACTTTTAGTAAAGTGTTAACTTTAATACTCGCTAATAAGATGGGTGACTTTGTATTTTCTATACTAAGTTATTAATGTTTAGTTACGTGTAAAAAAAGCATTCTGCAGGTGCTACAGTCACATGTATTTGTGTTAGCCATTTATTCGTTTCTATTATCAGATGGTCCTTTCCAAGCCGCAATTTGGGACTTGGGGGACTGCAATCTGGGACTTGGGGGCTGCAACATGCAACTCCGCGGGCCGCTATTGTTGTTGCAGCGTGTTGAGCCGTGCTTTAAGGCTACAAATTCGGGTTATTAACTTAATGTTAGCTATTGAATGTCTTATTGCCACCCGGGTAGCCCCAGGATACAACTTTCTTTTAGTTTTAGTTTTGTATACACAGGTGAAGACAGGAACAGATGACTTCTGACGCCTTGTTAGCACAGGCTTAGAGAGCTCTCCCTTCCCAAAGTTCGTGGTAAGCCTTACCCACTAGTTTTATCTGGAACATGATCTGCCAATTGGTTAACAAATAGGTTCTCGTATGTTGACCAGACCACACACTAGAAGTTGAAGGGACGACGACGTTTCGGTCCGTCCTGGACCATTCTCGAGTCGCTTCACAAGCGACTCGAGAATGGTCCAGGACGGACCGAAACGTCGTTGTCCCTTCAACTTCTAGTGTGTGGTCTGGTCAACATACTTCAGCCACGTTATTGTGACTC
>WNGS01009631.1:15013945-15033987 GCA_020271785.1 Procambarus virginalis
ATTTATCCGTTGTCTCTCATTTCTCTCCGCCTCCTCCCCTCCTCACACTTCCCCCTCCCCCTCCCGTTACGGTCAGAGTGAGTGCATCAATATCCGAGAGTGACTGGTATGCACTCTTGACACGCCCTTTGAAACTATGTTACTGTACACAAAAGGGATGCTCGCGCGCGCGCGCGCGCACACACACACACACACACACACACACACACACACAACACACACACACACACAACACACACACACACACACACACACACACACACTTCCTTACTTCCGTAGAAGACATTGAAAAACTACAAGCTGATATTAATAAAGTTTTCGATTGGGCAGCACAAAATAACACGATGTTTAACAGTGATGAAGTCCAGGTACATATAAAATGTATGGCAAAAATGAAGACGCTACAAAAATACCGGGTAAAAAACACAATACAATCTGCCCATAGGAGAAAAGCAGCATGTAAAGGATCTGGGAATAATGATGTCTGGCAACTTTACGTTTAGGGAGCATAACCAAGCATATATAGCGTCAGCCAGAGAAATGATACGATGGATTGCTATCCCGTCTTGAGTATTGCTCGGTACTCACTTCGCCTTTCAGAGCTAGAGAGATTGCTGAAATTGATGGAGTATATACGGCACGCATAGACACGATAAAACACCTAAATTACTAAGACCGTCTCAAAGCTCTCAACATGTACTTTCAACAAAGGAGACGAGAGAGATATCAAATAATATACACGTGGAAAATACTGGAGGGCCAGGTCCCAAATCTACACGGTAAAATAACAACATATTGGAGTGAACGATATGGAAGAAAATGCAGAATAGAACCATTGAAGAGCAGGGGTGCCATAGGCACAATCAGAGAACACTGTATAAACATCAGAGGTCCGCGGCTGTTCAATATTCTCAGAGCGAGGGTAAGAAATATTGCCGGAACAACACCATTTTTAGGATACAGTCCAGGATGGACTGTATCCTAAAAATAAACCATTTATAATCAAATAATGATCAAAATTTGCTACTTTATTCAAAATTAGGTACGAAATTATCGGAAATAATATGATCACGCTAAAAAAAGATAAGCATAGAAAATATTTTAATGTAGATTTCTACGAAGTCACATTTTCGTGAATTTTGCATTGACAACAAAATTAAACATGACTGTACTTATCTGTTTGGCTATAAATAATTTCAGATACAAGTGAGGGCCGGATGCTGTGATTGGGGTCCCCTCTCTCCCGTCGTGGGCCACACGCTCCCCACACGTGCCCCGCTCCCCACTCATTCTACACACCCCACAAACACCCCCCCTCATTCTACACACCCCACAAACACCCCCACTCATTCTACACACCCGACAAACGCGCCCCCTCTCTCATTCTACACACCAATGCATATACAATGCAAGTCAATGCATATACATACCAAAATTTTGGTTCAAATTATAAGCCAAGCTGACGCAAAACAATGACCAAGCTCAGGCGGCCGAGCACTGGTTAAGCTGAGGCGCAATATGAATGGAGATGAGTGAGTTGTCGGAAGAAGAACGTCCAAGCAGATAGCAGCTGTCGCGAGGGGTGGTAGTGGTGGTGGCGGGGGGTGGTAGTGGCGGTGGTAGTGGTGGTGGTGGTGGTGGTAGTAGTGGTAGTGGTGGTGCAGGTGGCAGAGCCTACACCCGCCCACCACCCCAACAGTCGCCGCAATGGGATGATCTATAACGTCCCCCACAACTGCCGCCCGAGCCAATCACAGCAAGTGAGACCTACCCAGCCAGTGCCATCACGCCAGTGACGGCACTGGCTCACCTCCCCGCCAGTACCCTCGCTTAACCACTTGCGAGGCTCAGAGAATAACCTGCCTTCTGATTGTGGAAATAGATGCTGGCCCTCATAATCAAATCCATACCTGCGGAGGCTGGTATGTCTGGGTTGTTGCTACTTAGGTGTGAAGTGGGGGTATTAAGAGAAACTACAATAGCCTTTGCTTTAGTTATATAAATATGTATCCGGCGATATGTACACAAATGAGCCGCTAGCCTAGCCTTAACCGGCACGGGCCGTGGAGACCATGGGAGGGGGGGGTAGAAATAGTCTAAGCTACTCTATCCCTTTGGGAGGTATTTGTTCTTGTCTCAATAAACATACTTGAACTTGAATTGAACTTGAGACCATGCCTGTGCCTCAATGCCTTCAACCTTGTACCACTACCGTCAAACCACATCCTTCGTCGCAGGATAAAGAGAGATTGAAGAGGACTGATTGATTTCGTACTCTCAATTCATGGTCGAGGACCTTCACCCATTCCCGCTCTCTCCACTCTCATCAACTGGGAATGGCCTGCTGCACTTCTCGACCTCCTAACTGCCATTCCTGCGGCTAGTGTTTGCTCATTTTTTATATACAGGTAGACAGCCTATCCTGCCGTGAAGATGCTATAGGTGGACCCAAGGGTGGTGTGGTCAACCTCGTCTCTACTCTTTATCCTTTTATTGTCTTTCGATCTGTCTTCTTGTTCACTTTCTTCTCATTTAGTAACTTCTGCATTTTCACATAACGAACATAAATTAAAATGTTATACATTATGAACTCATACTGTTACATTAGGTTAGGATTGTTTAAGTTGGCATAATACAGGTTAGCCTAGGATTAGTTGCGTTAAATTGGGCTTAGCTACGTTAAGAAGGTTGTGCTACGATCTCGTTGGTTTGGTCAGGTTAGGGTTATAGGGCTAGACAGGAGACAGATTTCGCTAGGTTTGCTTAAAATGTTTTATTTTCAGTATTAATTTGCCACGGTCGTTAATTTTCGCGTGGGAGTGGTGGACAAGCGTCGCGGAGTCTCTCCTCCATTGTACGAGGACGTTCTGCGGTTTGGGGGCTCTTGGCTCAGAGGTCCAGAGAACTGCTACAGTGTATCATTTGTCTTTGCTGCAGGGCAACTCACGCACTCACTCAAATAAAAGTAAAACTTTATCCTGATCCGTGCCCCTCACGCTAATTACGTGCGTCTCAGTTTGCACACTAACCCGTTTGTTGGGTTATATTATATATATATATATATATATATATATATATATATATATATATATATATATATATTGCTGTCCCAGCCTTCCTGTCTTCCTCCTCAGCATCAGATGACCTGGTTAAGGAAATTCTACCTGACACCCTCAGTGATGTAGCGGGGATACAGGACCCCCACTACACGGAATGCGACACGAAATGGGGTGCCATGGCAGACCCAGCACTCAGACCAGCCATGCCGAAAGCCAAGAAACAATCCAGTTGGGACAGCCCCATTGCAGACAAAGAAGCCACAGCTTTGCTGGAGGCAGCAACAACCCCCAGTGATCGTGCACGCCTCACAGCTGTGCAGGCTCCCCATGCAGGGGACTTCCTTTTGGCAGTCCCTATGTCTGCGACAGGCACACGTCTTGATCCGCAGGAGCTCCGTATTGCAGTCGCTCTCCGTCTTGCTGCCCCTATCCACACTGTTCATAGGTGTATTTGCGGCGAGGCAGATGCTGACGAATATGGATTGCATGGCCTGCACTGTGGAAAATCTGGTGGTTGGCACACTAGACACGACGAAGTAAACGACATCATTATAAGAAGCCTTGCCTCTGCCCAGTGTCCAGCGGAGAGAGAGCCCCGCAACCTTCTGAACCGTGACTCTGTTAGCTTTGCCGGCCGACCAGACGGAATCACACTGCGTCCGTGGAAGGGTGGCAGACAGTTGGAATGGGAGAATACTTGCGTATCCACCCTGGCAGCCACATACATCAACCTCTCTGCCGGCACAGCAGGAGCCGCGGCGACACACAGAGAAAGAGACAAGTCAGCCAAGTATAGGCAATTAGATCATCGGTACAACTTCGTTCCAATAGGGTCTGAGACCCTAGGCCCATGGGGAGAGAGTGCAAGAAGGTTTCTAAAGGATCTTGGTTCCAAGCTCATTGACACCACAAGAGACCCTAGAGCGGCAAGTTTTCTCTTTCAGCGCCTCAGTGTCGCGATCCAGAGGGGAATGCTCGCTGCATCCTCGGTTCCTGCCCAACGTCGGAGGAGTTCGAGGAAATCTACAGCCTCTAGGAAGCGAAGTATTTTTGTGTCCTCTTAATGCTCATTTTTTGTATACAATCAGATATGTAACTGTATAACCTTGCTTAATAAAGTGTACACCATAAAAAGGGGGTGGTAGGAGAAGCGAATACCCTCATGTATTCAGAGGTTAAATGGCAAGTTTNTTATAACTTACATGTGAGGGCGCCTCTGGTACACCACCACCGTTTACCTTACATCCTTCAACACAACTATACCCACCACTACAACCACATCATATTATAATTCTATATACATATATAATTTATATATATATGTGTGTGTGTGTGTGTGTGTGTGTGTGTGTGTGTGTGTGTGTGTGTGGTGTGTGTGTGTGTGTGTGTGTGTGTGTGTGTTGTGTGTGTGTGTATTTACATAAACACACACACAGTTTCCTTACCGTGATGTGACTGGTTACCTAGCAGTAAATAGGTACCAGGGAGTTAGACAGCTGCTACAGGCACCTTCCTGGGAGAGGGGGGGCGGTGGTGTGGAGGGATACAAAAAGAAATACTGTTAGCAACAGTTGAGAGGCGGGTCGAAAGAGCAGAGCTCAACCCCGGCAAGCACAGTCAGGTAAACCCCAATCACCAGGCCATCCCATCTCTGCCTCCTCCCCCCCCCTACCTACGGGCTTCACATACGTCCAAAAGATCGTGGTACGAACACATGTAACAACATACCAGCCCACGAGACCTGTTTACAGAACGGAAGGGGAATATTTACATGGGATAAGAGGAATGAATGAGGGAGCGGGAGGGAGATATTAGGGAGAGGGGGGAGGGTGAGGGAAGGGAGAGAGGGAGGGAAGCGATATATAGGGGGGGAGAGAGTGAGATAATAGGGAGAGGGGAGGAGGGAGGGGAGATGATGGGAGACAGAGAGAGGACACATCATTCTCACACCATCTTGGGGCAACAAGGACATACCCGAGCACACACAGTCAACACCAGCACCTCCCCCCCCCCCCGCCAGACTAAGCAGATACAGGCCAAGTCTACCCATCAAGCTGCAGCCGGCAACTCCAGCACCTACACCACACGCTGGAAGTCACGCCGCAAAAAACAGTGGTGAGGCGACGACAGGACACAGCGGTGAGGCGACGACAGAACACAGCGGTGCGCCCTTGACAGAACACAGCGGTGCGCCCTTGACAGAACACAGCGGTGCGCCCACGACAGAACACAGCGGTCCATCTTGAAGACGACACAAAGCACCAGTACACACTCACAAGGAGAACTATAGTAACACCATCAAGAAAAAACCACCACTACAGCAGCAGGACCAATGACGGCAGCGACCTAACCTTGCCATTACAGGAACTATTAGTTGGACAAAACTATCGATTAGTACAGCACAAGGTCTAAGATATTAAAGAAGATGGAGGAGGACTTAAAGGTACACATTCCCCCCCCCCCCCCAACATCATGTATCCTGGACCTACGTCCTCGAATCACAACCGAGGGACCTAGATTCAGTCCCCGGACAGGACAGAAACGGTTGGACACTACGCACATCTCCTGTGCCAGGTGAGTACGACAGGCTCACCATAGCCCGTGCTGCTTGCAACGTTTGCTTCCGAGTAACTGATCTAAAACAACCAAAACAGGCTGGGTATCTTTCCTTTCACCCGATGCCTTTCTTCACTTAGCTGTAAATAGGTACACCGGGAGTTAGGCAATGTTGTTTGTTTGCATCCTAGGGAGGTCAGTAGTTGGCTTGGGCCAACTACCGTCGAGCTTGGCCAGGGGCCAGGCTCGTGGAGTAGAACAACTCTCGATACCTTCTCCAGGTATGCTCCAGGCCTCAGTGGGACAGGGATAGGTAAAACACACGTTTCTCGTCTCTGACAAACTGGAATTAGGTGAATGAGACGCAGCAGAGAAGTATAGGCAGGTCACTGTAATACATGCAGACCCAGACAGCTGACGTCCCCAAGTGTACGTCCACTATCCACAACAACGTCTTCACCCGCAACACTGACAATACTCGCCAAGACATGACACCAGCACACACACGCACGCACGCACACACGCACCACATAAAACCCTCAACACTGTAGAGTGGCTCGCACAAGAGCGCCACCACAACTCTACCGAAAGGCTGTCCACAGGCAGTATAAATATCGTACTTTTGCAGGAAAGTTACGAGAAAAGTCTGACCAAAGGTTTTGCAGCTGACAAAAGTTCACTTTACAAAGCTCAATGTCGACAATGGTAAAGTTCAATATCTCGCGCAACATACAAGCATCCAACATATTGGTGAAGAGATGGTGTACAAACTGACAAGCTTCACCTCAGACCTCTACAATATACACGTGGCCGAAGAACAAAGCGAGACATCGCTGCTTCACCACAGCTCAGGCCAGAGACGCGTGTCTAATCTGAGGCTCTCATTGTAACCCCAGCTGTAAGAGTGTCTCTGGTCCTAGGTAGCCTCAGGAGAACAGTGGACACAATATACCATTTACGAGAGACCTAACATGTGACTTCCGGCGTCATCAAGCATAATGCCAAGTGATAACGTCGTATACTGTAGCTGACAACATTGCAAACCTGCCATCACCTGCTGGTAGAGCAAATATCTGCCACAAAAGAGCCCAAAATGATCAACAATGCATCAAATAAAACACGACAAATAGACAAGAACAAGATTACAGACTCAAGCAGTTTCGTGCCATGAGTCAGGAAAAAGAGTCAAGACCGTGGACCTCGCCACCGAGAAATAAGCAAAAGATCCAGAGAGTAAAAGGAAGACATAGCAGCAAAGTGCGAGACTCACCTTCCCAGAAGAACAAAGCTACGCAACACGTTCCTGGAACACGCTGGAGAACACCCGCGGCAACTTAACCATACGCCACAAACTCACAAGAACACTCATTTTTTTCCACAACAAAAGCCCAGCGAGCCGAAGAAACGCTCGAAAACAGTAATAAATGATCAAACAGTTACAAACTCGTCGTCAAACAACTCTAGGAGGAAACCAAGACAACGCGGATGTCGTCCGTAAGCGCAACAACCAAAGTGACCCCGCACAGTAGGAAAGGATCAGACCCTAGCAACGTAGTCATCTTCCAGTGTAATGAGGGAAATCCGGCCCCCGAGTGAAGGTTGGGCAGCGGGGGGGAGTCTCAACCATCGGGTATTCACCGCGGAACCTGTCTGATGCCTCAGGTGCAGGAATACTGGCATGTGATAGCCACATGCTCCACACACACACACACACCACACACACACCACACACAACGGGCTACAGGAATTAAACCTCACGTCACTGGGAGACACAAGAATTAGAGGGGACATGATCCCCGCATACAAGATTCTCAAAGGAAGTGATAGGGTAGAAAAGACAGACTATTAACACAAGGGGCACACGCACTAGGGGATACAAGTGGAAATTGAGTGCCTAAATCAGCCAAAGAGACGTTAGAAAGAATTTTTTCAGTGTCAGAGTAGTAGACAAATGGAATGCATTAGGAAGTGATGTGGTGGAGGCTGACTCCATACACAGTTTCAAGTGTATATATGATAGAGCCCATAGGCTCAGGAACCTGTTCACCAGTTGATTGACAGTTGAGAGGCGGACCAAAGAGCCAGAGCTCAACCCCTGCAAGCACAAAAAGGCTGCTCCTCTCAACTGTTTTCCAAACTTTGTCAAACAAATCATATTTGTTATTAAAATAAGTTTTAATAGTTAATACATTTACACAAAAATGTTTTGTATATTTTTAGCAGATCTTGGGCAATTGGTATAATAATATAAATTAAACAATGCTGAATATAATTACTAAAATAACAACAAGACAATGTCTATACTTCTTTTGTATCCCTACTTTAATCAGACTAAATTGTATCCGTAACAATGTGATTAATGAGAAAATCCTTCTGATGCAATGGGATGACTTGAACCCAGCGTCCTGGTGAGTCCCAGACACCTGCCTCAACCCCTCGCCCACCAGACCACCAAACACGACTAACCCGGAACTCCACTGAATTCATTGGGAGAAGGGGAGGGTTCTGTGGGAGAATCACCAGAATGAATGAGTTTGTCACTGATATATCACGCCATTGTGATTTCTTTGTGAATATTATTATTTGTATCAACGTCTGTAACGAAAATGACCTCAGTAACTACCTGTTGAATTTACAAAACACACTAAAAAAAAGGTATATGAGCTGGTTACGATTGCAACTGCACGACCATGCCTGTTGCGACTAAATGGACAACGTAAGATTCTGCATCTAGGCAGGAGGAAGCTGGCACCAGGATGTGTTTATTCCAGCTGGGCCGAGCACCACCTGTGGGTGGGTGGGCAGGGAGGGTGGGTGTAAGCCCACCCTCAGCATATTGACCAGGCGCGCTCCTTACTCAGCAGCCTTTTGTTTGTGAATTACAAACACCATATAAATGCAACCCGTCCTCAGGGGTATGCTCGTCCACACTGTAGCCGAGCCTAACGATACTTCCATTGTCATACTGTGTCATACTTTGTAGCCAAAAACATATATTTTCTTGAATATTAAAGTATACTCTAAATATGTGTGCAGTTAGGCTTGGGATATGTGCTGCGGGTCTGGTGGCATTTATTGTGTTTGCAGTACGTGGGTGAAGCATTGTGGTAGGCGATTCGAACACAGCAAGAAAAGGGAAGCGCGGCTGAAGAAAAGTTCGCATGCAATCAGTTGCGAGTCATGAGCAACAGTCAACAATTAACAAAGACCAAAAGCTGGATAATCCAGTCGCCAAATTCTCCGCCTTCCCCCAATGAATCAATGGAAAACCATTATTCAGATAGCGTTCAAGAACTTAAACAAGGAATCTTTCAAAATACTGTACAGAGTGTGCATTAGACCAGTCCTAGAATACTGACCACAAGCACGGAACCCAAACGCACTAAGACATCTGATAAAGTCCACAAATATCTTTTACGTATAAGAACTCTGACTAAAATTTAGAAGAGAGCAAGATAAATGGATGAGATGGGACATGATTACAACATGTAATATACAGCAGTGAAGTCTGTTCACTTAAAAAAAAAAATAAAGATCTGTCTGCATAAGAATGTTCGTTGTTGTGATACCTGGTTGGTTGATACCTGGTTGATGGGGTTCTGGGAGTTCTTCCACTCCCCAAGCCCGGCCGAGGCCAGACTTGACTTGTGAGAGTTTGGTCCATTAGGCTGTTGCTTGGAGCAGCCCACAGGCCCACATACCCACCACAGCCCGGCTGGTTCGGCACTCCTTGGAGGAATAAATCTAGTTTCCTCTTGAAGATGTCCACGGTTGTTCCGGCAACCATTTCTTGTGAAATAAAGAGATACAGAAGCAGCACGTACTGAGGAAAGTTTCAAATATAAATTGAAATGTTGTCCCCCCAATGTTCTTCTACTGAAACAACTGATACCCCCAGATCAATACGGTGGCGAGAAGAACAACTGGAGTGCAAGACAATTGTTCTTAATAAAGCCGAGGAAGCCTTGACGTCGCATGCTTCTCTCAGTCGCCTTGAGTTCCCCCGGTGTTGTGGCTTCCTCGGGGCGAGGCACGCAGCCAATATAAATAACAGGTGCCAAAGTGAAATTGACAAATCGCTGAAAATTCCTGAAACAGCTGTTGCATTGGGCGGGAGAGCATGAGAATAACCCGTGGTCCGTGTCTCAGGGCCGGTGCGTTAGGCCAGGCATGTCTTAAATTTACTCCAGGACCTCTTGTACCCTCGCCTGGTGATGTGTGTGTCTCAGGGTGGTTGTTGTTATAGATTCAGCTACTCGGAACAAGTTCCAAGTAGCACGGGCTATGGTGAGTCCGTAGTCAGGGTGGAGGAGATGGGTGGTAACCATCAGTGAGAGTTACCAGTGGAGGAACCTCACATCTTTGATTTAGATTCACATTAGTTTTAGATTCAGCTACTCGGAACAAAATTTCCATGTAGCACGGGTTATAGTGAGCTCGTAAGCTCTTGTTGCAACTGTTGCTCACTTCAATGGTTTACAGCCTCCTGCAACACCTCACCTCCACAACTCGTACCGCATCAATATTATCACTATAACTAGAGCTTCACCGAGGCACAGCACCGCTCCTGTGCCAGGTAAGTTACGGGCTCACCATAGCCCGTGCTACTTGGAACTTGTTCCGAGTAGCTGAATCTGTAACAACAGAGCTTCACCACCTGTATCATTCCTGGTTGATACCTGGTGATACCTGGTTGATGGGTTCTGGTTGTTCTTCTACTCCCCAAGCCCGGCCCTAGGCTAGGCTTGACTTGTGAGAGTTTGGTCCACTAGGCTGTTGCTTGGAGCGGCCCGCAGGCCCACATACCACCACAGCCCGGCTGGTCCGGAACTCCTTGGAGGAATAAATCTAGTTTCCTCTTGAAGATGTCCACGGTTGTCCACGATTCACCCTCATAAATACTGTCAAGCACTATCCTCCCCCGCGATAGCAGCCTGACGATTAAATGCGACCTCATAACACTGAACAGATTTACTGAACAAACAATTGTACCACTTACGGGCTATTCATGCCCGTGCCACCTCGTGGATCATTCAATCCGTGTCACTTCTAGCACCATCTCACCATCATCATCACACTCACCTCCTCACATCATCTTGATCTTGAGGTTATCTTGAGATGATTTCGGGGCTTTAGTGTCCCCGCGGCCCGGTCCTCGACCAGGCCTCCACCCCCCAGGAAGCAGCCCGTGACAGCTGACTAACACCCAGGTACCTATTTTACTGCTAGGTAACAGGGTCATAGGGTGAAAGAAACTCTGCTCATTGTTTCTCGCCGGCGCCTGGGATCGAACCCAGGACCACAGGATCACAAGTCCAGCGTGCTGTCCGCTCGGCCGACCGGCTCCCTTAATAATAATAGCTAATAATAGCTCAGTCGATTAAGGCAGCATCTGGGATGCTCTTGGACGCAGGTTCGAATCCTCGTCACGGCCCTTGTGGATTTGTTCATTTAACCTGTTTCGTTGCTCTGTATGCCACCGTGGAGAGTGGAGAATAACCATATTGTTAGAAACAGGCAAATTTGACACCACTCCATATGTATAAAACGGAATGTCTGTCTGTCTGTCCAAAGTAGAGAAGGGCAGCCACTTTATGTTAGCCTTACCCAACTTTCCCAGATGATACGTCAGGGTATGAGTGACATACTCCAGTCAGGGTCGGACCCAGTCCCACCCTTCAAGAAATGTCAGCATCTATAGGGACCCCTGTAATTCTAACGAATGTTGAAATCGGATATGTATTTTCCCATAGAATTTTCACAGTGTTTTGTGCTTTGTAATATATTTTCTGATAGAAATAATGAATCTCTAGGCTTCAGATGTTATTCTGGGGCAGGATAACAGCTCTTGCTTGAAGTTTCACTAGGTGTTAATTCGACAGCCCTAATGAAATTTAGTCTTAGTAAAAAAAAAAGGGGAGTATGGAAGGAGGAGGGGTTGAGAGGGGGTAGATGAGGAGAGAGGATGGAGAGGGGGGGATGGAGGAGTACAGAGGAGAGAGGAAGATTGGTAAGGAGAAGGGAAGAGAGACCGTAGAAGAGGGTGGGGGGGGGGAAGAGACCTGGGCAAAGCCGGGTACCTCAGTTAGTATTCAACACTGGGAAAAGGTAGGAAACATTCAACTACAGACCAGCACGACTGACATGTAGACCTTCCAAGACATTAGAGACCGCAGGAAGGCATATCTTTCGAGACGACTTGAGAAAATAAACGTTTCAAAGAATATAGCTTTAGTGGAGGCAAATATTGCATAAACAGTACAAAATAATTCTACAGTATTGGCAGAAAGACTTTGGCAGCCCCTGCAAGACGGTAATATACACACACAAATCACAATAGTGTGATATATCAAATGAATAAATCCAGAAGGACCGTGACGACGGTAATATACAAATAAGACAATCCGACATCAGTATTATACTTGGCATGTGAGTACCTAACTGACGTAAAACTAATTTTTCACTGTGAGAGAAGTCAGAGGGAGGGAGGGAATTATCAGGGAAAGCACCAAATCATTACGACTATATAGCACTTGGGGCAGAGGGGAGGGGTCAGGATAAGGATTTGGAATGGGACGGGAGGGACGGAATGGTGCCCAACCACTTGGACGGTCGGGCATGGAATGCTGACCTGCATGACGCTCAAGTGGCGAGAAGTCAAAGTGACATAACACGAGGAATTCTGTAAATCATATAAATCCACATTCTGTAAATATGGTTTTTTCGACCCACACTGATTCTCAAACGTATTAAGGACCTGCGCCTGAAGAAATGAAATCCCACTTACGGATATTTGTAGGCGATGCGAAGCTAATGAACATGAACTTTCTTCGGGAGGATGTGAATAAACCACAATATTGGTTAAATAAACGAGCACTAGAATGATGTCAAAACAAATATAATGAGTCTAGAGATCACAGCAAGCGTCGAGCCTGACGGGAAGACTCACATCTCCCACATCACAACACAAGGAAGGAAGGGAAGGAGGCACCTCGCCGCGTTCATCACCACAACCACATACAACCACTATAACCTCAACCGCTAAGCTGACAAATTTGAGAAAATCATCCAGGAAGGCGGACCCCCCCCCAAAAAAAATCATTCCGAGCACCACACAGCTCGGACATTAAGCTGACGTTAAAGCTTGCCACACACAACTGTGCTCCACAAGTCACGCAACACACACGAGGACGAGAGGTTGGTAATAACACCTGGCATTAGAATGATATGATCGGGAGAGACCTGACCATAACACACTTGATAATCACTGACACACAGGATGTGGGACGGCGGCGCACACACCCAACTCTCCCATAGATGACAACAACACACGTGGACACTGCAGACCTTAAGCTCACGAGAGACAGCATTTATTAAGCGTAGGACTGGCGTGCGGATGGAGTGAGATGGAGGAAGTCACAGGGTCTAACCCCAGTACGCCACAGCTGTATATGTGCTATGACGAATGATTGGAAACAGGACAACTAACTGGTTCCTGTGAGGTGGAGCTCAAGAACGTATGCACATTCTCGGTATACATAAATCTAAGTTAGAACAAGCACTAGTACCTTCCAACCGCCAATGTCAATCACCACCACTGCAACTAACAAAAACTACTTCTCTACTACTACTACCACTACTACTACCACTACTACACCAACACCTCACAGCTATCAACATCATCATTACCATAACCACTTTTTTTTAAATTAGGGATAAATCATTCAGGTGCTGGACTGCAAGGGTCAGCTATGGGTGGCCCGACACGGGGGGGGGGGGGGGTGGCCCAAAACAGGGATGGTCCAACACAGGGGGTGGCCCAGCATAGGGGTGGCCCAACACAGGGGGTGGCCCAACACAGCGGTGGCCCAGCATAGGGGTGGCCCAGCATAGGGGTGGCCCAACACAGGGGGTGGCCCAACACAGGGGTGGCCCAACACAGGGGGTGGCCCAACACAGGGGGTGGTCCAACACAGCGGTGGCCCAACATAGGGGTGGCCCAACATAGGGGTGGCCCAACAGAGATGGGCCATGAAAAGTTGGGCCAGCCAGTCAGTGGTGGGGGGGAGGAGTGAGGGGGGGGGGTGGCAAGCTGTATTTAACTCAGTACCCACAAACTGTCCACGTGCCTGCAATCCTCCCCCCCCCCCCTCTCACCCTCAACACCATCCCCCATCACCCACAATGTCCTCTCCACCTCCAACAACCCCCCCCCACAACCGCCCCTAAACTCATCTCCAACCCCCTCCCCCCTAAACACACCTCCAACCCCCCAACCCCCACAAAACGCCCCTTACGAGAGGTTGTAGCGTGGCCCCTCGTGGCCCCGCCAACAAAGGTGGTGTGGTGATGAACTTTTCTGGGTTATCATATCTTATCATGGCAGGTGAGTGAGGTAGTGGGCCGGGACGGGCTAGTGCGTGTTTGACCAGGCGGCTGCTGCCTGTTGCTAGGGCCGCCCCCAGAGCTGGCAGCCACTGCCAAGTGGAAGTCCCGCTCACCACCCAGCTCAGGCTGGTGGGGTGGAGGGTAGGGGTGGGGGAAGGATCTCGGGGCTAAGGTGGTAGGAGAGGCTCTGTGAGTGTTGACAAGGGGGAGGGGGGAGAGGCATGTGGGCTGGGGGAGGGGGGAGGTAGGACAGTGGGGGAAAGGGGGGAGGAGCAGGATATAGTGAATGCAAGGATGGTGTGGAGATGGTGTGGAAAGCAGGCGGACAGCCCGCCTGCTTCATACCTCTCACTGTACTTCCCACTTCTATACTTCCCTTCACCTATGCCTCTCCTTCCTCTTTTACTCCCAAAAAAAAAAAAAAAAAAAAAAAAAAAAAAAAAAAAAAAAAAAAAAAAAAAAAAAGATGGTGTGGAGGTGAGGCTGGCAGAGGGGAGGGATAGGGTTGTGTGATCAAGCAAAAGGTGTGTCATAAGAATCATTAATCATGAAGTATCTGTCCAATGTATATATATATATATATATATATATATATATATATATATATATATATATATATATATATATATATATATATATACATACAAGTTATACGTACAAGTTATATACTAGAACATAAGAATAAAGGAAGCTTCAGAACACCTATTGGCTCATAGAGACGGCTCCCCCACAACCCAGACTCTTGTGTCTAGCTTGCGCTTAAAACAATCAAGCGATCTCTGGGCTATTATATTACCCGGTAACATGTCCCACAAACATAAAAACTCTAGTGCAAAACCGGTATTTACCCTGGTCTTTCCTAAATCTAAACTCATCCAGTTTATATCCAATATTTCATGTTCTATTTTGAGATAAATTTTATGTATTTATATCCCATATGTTACACCCTTTCATCCATTTACATATCTTATAATCATGTTACCCTTTGCCTTTCCTCTTTCTGGAGAATGTAAATCAAGTTGTTATAGTCTGTCAATAAGGGAGATATCTATTTGCCCGAAACGCTATGCGTACTAGTGGCTTTAGGTATTGTATGTACTATCTCTATCTTTAAATCCAACATTATGTAACTCAATGTATGTACTTTTACATGAATAAAAAATCTAAATCTAATCTAAATCTATTGGCCTCAAGATGGGAGACGGACAGAGGGTGAGCAGCGAGACCAATGACCACAACCACCACCCTAACATATGACGCTAATTGGTACAGTTTCCACCAAGCCACAGTTCTGCTGCCCAAGTATTTCTCTCCCACACAATTTCTGAAATTATATGTCCAGCACGAATCCTTTGTTGCGAATTCTATCTGGATTTTATATTCGCTTTATATTCACTTCAAGTTCACTTCAATCCTCCTAAGCAGTCTATTATTACTCACAAGCGAAGGTAACCTCATTGGTCTCTATCTTCGCAGCAAGGTTCCTCACACGGAGGATAATACAGGGTACAAAACACAATCGAATGTGCCCATAGTAGGAAAGCAGCATTTAAAGGATTTGGGAATAGCGATGTCCGACGACCTAACGTTTAGGGAGCATAACCAAGCAAATGTTGTGTCAGCCAGAAAAATGATAGGATGGATTACGAGAACTTTTAAATCCAGGGATCCCATCACAATGGTTGTACTCTTCAACTCACTTGTGTTGTCCCGTCTTGAGTACTCACCGCTCAGTACTCACTTTCCCCTTCAGAGCGGGAGAGATTGCTGAAATAAAGGAAGTACAGAGGAACATATACGACATAAATAGACGTGATAAAGCTTATCAATTATTGGGATTGTGACAAAGTGCACGTGGAAAATACTGGAGGGCCAGGTCCCAAATCTACACAGTGAAATAACAACATACTGGAGTGAACGATATGGAAGAACATGCAGAATAGAACCAGTGAAGAGCAGGGGTGCCATAGGCACAATCAGAGAACACTGTATAAACATCAGAGGTCCGCGGTTGTTCAACATCCTCCCAGAGAGTATAAGAAATATTGCCGGAACAACCGTGGACATCTTCAAGAGAAAACTAGAAAGTTTTCTTTAAGAAATGATGAACCAACCGGGGTGTGGTGGGTATGTGGGCCTGCGGGCCACTCCAAGCAACAGCCTGGTGGACCAAGCTCTCACAAGTCAAGCCTGGCCTCGGGCCGGGCTTGGGGAGTAGAAGAACTCCCAGAACCCCATCAACCAGGTATATATTTTATCTTCACTTTGTGCCACTAAGGAGGGGAGGGGAATGAGATAGTGGTAGAAAGGGGGTAATGAAGGTGGAGGAGGAGAGAGGCATGCGGGGTGGGGGAAGGTGGGAGGCATTTAATGATGCTGGGGGGAGGAAAAAAATTTAATGTTGGGGGTGGGGGTGGGAGGAGCAAGAGGCAGTAAACAAAGTTGTTCTCCTCTACCCCACACACGTGTCACTGCCAGATACTAACTATCATGTATACATCTTGGGTCGACCTCCATAGCCAGGGTTGGAGAGTTGTTCAGCTACACGTAGCGCCGTGGGTTACCGAGTACGGTATTTACACACAGTTGACTCAAGTACCTGCCTTTACATGCTCATGTCAAAGTTACATCATATATATATTACATAACTGTTGCATTACAGAATACATCTTGGATACAGGTCCAATGAATACTTTAGCACGCAGATAATTTGTAATTCAGCCTATCTTAAGCCATGATTTTTCATTTTTTTCACGGAGTTGACCCAAGTCTTCGACACTTCAGTTTTTGTATAATTGCCAGATGCGTCTGTGTGCCAGGCGTGTCCTGGCCACTATGGCATCACAGTGCCGAGGTCTTCTCTTATTAGTGCCACTAATATACGTCTTTAGGTTGTGTGTGGACACACCAAGTATAATATTATGTTGCCACTCAGCTTCTTCCCCGCCCCCCACACACACACAGTTTCAAATGTAGATATGACCGAGCCCAATAGGCTCAGCAACTTGCACACCAGTTGACTTGCAATTGAGAGGCGAGACAAAAGAGCCGAGGCTAAATAGTAAGCACAACTAGGCGAGTACATACCCACAAGACATACGGGCCATCGGGCTAAGAGAACATCTTGAGCGTCAGGGGTTATCTTGAGATGATTTCGGGGCTTTTTAGTGTCCCCGCGGCCCGGTCCTCGACCAGGCCTCCACCCCCAGGAAGCAGCCCGTGACAGCTGACTAACACCCAGGTACCTATTTTACTGCTAGGTAACAGGAGCATTGGGTGAAAGAAACTCTGCCCATTGTTTCTCGCCAGCGCCTGGGATCGAACCCAGGACCACAAGTCCAGCGTGCTGTCCGCTCGGCCGACCGGCTCACTAGGTGGGGAGGTGAAGAAGCAGAATGAACTAGGAAGTGGTGTGATGAAGGCGAACTCCAAACTCGGATTCAAAAGTAAGTACAACACAACCCACATGGGGCTTGTGCACGTGTATACTCGGTCACGGAGGGCTGAGATGAGTGATTCAGGAGACACACTAACACACAACATACACAAACATGAATATGTTAACACACACACACGCAACATACACAAACATGAATATGTTAACACACACACACGCAACATACACAAACATGAATATGTTAACACACACACTCGCACAAAGGTGAAGGAATGGTCCAACAAGTGACTACTAAAATTCAACTCAAGCAAATGGAAAGTGATGATGTTAGTTGGAGGGAGGAGGAGGCGGCCAGACACATGGTACCGATTGGGAAACGAAGTCCTCCACGAGACGGACAGAAAGAAGGATCTGGGCGTTGATATCACACTGAACCTGTCTCCTAAAGCATACATAAAAAGGTTATCATCAGCGGCATATGTGAGGCTGACTAACATCAGAGCTGCCTTTAGAAATTTCTTTAAGAAATCATTTAAAACCTTGTATGCCACATTTAAGACCAATCCTGGAGTACGCGGCTCCAGCATGGAATCCATACCATGTTAAGCATAAGACGAAGCTGGAGAAGGTTCAAAGTTATGCCACTAGATTAGTTCTAGAACTAAGAGGTATGAGTTACGAGAAAAGGCTGCGAGACTTGCACCTCACGTCGCTGGAAGACAAAAATAGTTCGGTGAGCCATGATTACCACATTCAGAATTCTAAGATAATAATAACGGTACATAGACGGTAGCTGGAGCCCGAGATGAATGACGGGGGCCATGGAAGCTAAGAAAGACGGGTCACAGTTATGTTAGGAAATAAAGTAGTAAAATGAATAAATGAGACGACAGGATGAACTACCAGGCGAAAAAAATAGAAACTATCTCCATGCATAGTATTTTTTTAGTAGATATTTAGTAAATAGAAACAGAGTGATTTAGGAGTCATTGAAACAGACAACCGACAGCTGGAAAAATGGGCTACATGATCCGGAACTCAATCTTACAAACTAAAAGACTCGTCTCAGAGCATGACCAATCTTCAGCATGAAAAATTACTTCAGTAGAAGACTTGATTGAAAAATACGAGTGGTGGCGGCAGACCCCATAAGCGTGTGTGGGGAGTGATGGAGGCAGACTCCATACACAGATTCAAATGTAGACCCCCAAAGCCTCATCCCTCGCAAGCATTGTCTGGTTGTTGTACACATAGGTGAGTACACACAGGATAAAGGGAAGCGCAGGGGTAGATGAGTTTACGGGCTCACCATAGACGTGCTACATGGACATTTCGTTGGAGTAGCTAAATCTAAAATAACAACAACAGGTAGATGAGAGGAAGTGGGTGACTGGGGGAGATGAGGAGGGGGGGGAGATGAGGGGGGGGGTGAGATGGGATAGAAGGAGGCGGAGGGGGGAGGGAGGAAGGGGGGAGGGAGGAGGGCGAGGAGGGGGAGGGAGGCAGAAGGTGGGGGAGAGGGGGGGAGGGAGGGAGGCAGAAGGGGGGCAGGAGGGTGGGGGAGGGAGGGGGTGATAGCAGGCTGGGGTGTACAATCGTCGAGACCTTCACCTGCTGGCCTCATAAGCGGGAAGGAGCGTCCTTAGAAGGAGAGGTAATCACCGCCAGAGACTACTAACCACTATGACAGTGGGTTACTATGACCCACAAGCTGTTTCTTTGAACACAGGAACTACGCTAAGCTTCCAGCAAGCTTTCTGGGCGGTCAGCCTCCACAATCGATTGTTTTCCCAGAATGTGTGAATACCTGCAAGATGTCCGACATAGCCGCCAGTTACCCGTCTTAAGCCATAATTACATTATTATTACCTCGTTCCATGGGTACTTAAAGGGTGGGAAGGCGCAAGCCCAGAAAAATAAAAGCAGTGGGTAATATAGTTAAAGAAGGCTTGGCGCTTTCTCTGATAGTTGACCAGACCACACACTAGAAGGTGAAGGGACGACGACGTTTCGGTCCGTCCTGGACCATTCTCAAGTCGATTGTCGAGTCGATCACAAGTCGATCACAATCGACTTGAGAATGGTCCAGGACGGACCGAAACGTCGTCGTCCCTTCACCTTCTAGTGTGTGGTCTGGTCAACTTACTTAGCCACGTTATGTTTCTCCAGATAGTTTCCTTCTTCTTACACACTGCATCCACCCAGGAGTGTCTCTTACCGTACACTGTTGGTTGCTCGCCGTGTCCGCTTCCTCTCACTCTTAAAAAATGCTCTTGCATACACTCTGCTCCCCCAGGCCACCACCAACCCATTCGTCCAAAAGGCGAAAACCATCTCATCTTGTCGTACAGTGGATCGATAACTTCCGCGCATCCTTCACACCGCACAATCTCCTCCTCTCTCCACCACCAAGATTTTGTCCCAATCACTTAAGACTCCTCGATACAGTTTCAATTTGCAAAACACTCGAGTCTGTAATAACTCGGACTATTTACAGACTTTTTCATAGGCACTGTTCCATTCGCAAAAATAAACGAGTTTCAGAACAAGTCTGAAGCAATTGTAATGTTTTAAGACATAATATGACTGCTGGACAAGATAAGACTTCCAGCAAATGCTGGCATAGGACACAGTTCCATCAT
>WNGS01009631.1:15036201-15050646 GCA_020271785.1 Procambarus virginalis
GACACAGACCCAGATTTATCCGCTGTCTCTCATTTCTCTCCGCCTCCTCCCTCTCCTCATACTTCCCTCACCTCCCCTCCCCCGTTACGGTCAGAGTGAGTGCATCAATATCCGAGTAGAGGTGACTGGTATGCACTCTTGACACGCCCTTTGAAACTATGTTACTGTACACAAAAGGGATGCTCACGCACGCACGCACGCACGCACGCACGACGCAACGCATCGCGCACCACACACACACACACACACACACACACACACACACACACACACACACCACACACACACCACACACACACACACACACCGACATCAGCAGGGTGTGTGTGGAGCGGTATAAAGGAAGAATACCGACACAACAGTGTATGCCAAAATGAACAAGGTCACGATATAACCTTCAGGAAAAATACAGAAAAAGAGCCTTCCGAGCACTATATAAAACCTAGGTCTGCCCCACTCTTGAGACTCCTGCTCCGGCAACGAGGATAATTCCTGAGCTGACGGCACTGAGCTCTGAGGAAAGTCTATGAGAACACGACCTCAAACACTGGAAGAGAAGCAACACCGGTAACTGATACCAGCATACAGGTTTCTAAGGGGAAATTACCCAAGTAGACAGAGGAGCAACGAATGCTTCTCCTTATTCTCATATCAGATATCGGCAAAAATACAAGTCACAGCTTCGTGTTTATCTTTTGCGCATGACACAAAATCAGCATGTAAATTACTTCCGTAGAAGACATTGAAAAACTACAAGCTGATTATTAATAAAGTTTTCGATTGGGCAGCAGCAAATAACACGATGTTTAACAGTGATGAAGTCCAGGGTACATATAAAATGTATGGCAAAAATGAAGACGCTACAAAAATACCGGGTAAAAAACACAATACAATCTGCCCATAGGAAGAAAACAGCATGTCAAGTGTTTGGGAATAATGATGTCTGGCAACTTTACGTTTAGGGGAGCATAACCAAGCATATATAGCGTCAGCCAGAGAAAATGATACGAGTGGATTGCTATTCCCGAAATGAATCTGACTACACTGTACGTGCTCATCATAAAGATGAAATTGAGGTCAGACGAAGTACAGCTGGACGACAAACAAGAGGAGTGGAGTGATTTGCATACGAGTTGATAAACGTGAAAATACAATACAGTTCGCTGGTGAATATAAGTAAAGGAGAGAAGAGAAGCGAGTGTAGTACCACAGTGGACCGGAACACGGGGAGAAGTTGCCACATCAACCACAGTGATGGATACACCGCTGAGAAAGTTAGCAACGAGTTGGCGGAGAGAAGCAATCCCGAGGGCAGTTTGGCCAGTCAGGATTTGTGCCATACTGCGTAGCACTCAAAATTATTGACAACACTGAAGTTGACAGCTTAATTATTTCTGACTCCCTTTTCTCACTACTAGCATCAAATAGTTTTAAATCAAATAATAATGTGCTCCGAAGCCAGACATACACATATATACAAGCATACTTAATGAGGAGGTAAATATCTAAATGTTGTGGATTCCCCTCTCACATTGGCCTGCAGGAACATGATAAAGTTGACGCCCTTGCTAAGGCTGCAGTAAATAAAGACAATGTTGAATGGAATCTTCAGTTATCTCAAGATAAGAATAGGTCCCTTAAAAGTGTCATTAAACGAGAACTCTTGGGTGAGTTTGAAAAAACTAGAACAGTGCAAACTGGAACTAGCAGGTCCATTGTTCATCACATTGAAATGTGTGAAGTAAAACATGTGTATGGGGCAAGTGACAAAATCAGCAGACAAACAGACGTTGTCGCAGCTCGAATAATACTTGGCTACAAATATCTCTGGCAGTTAGGCTTGTATAGGGATCTAGATGAAGTAAAGTGTACGGACAAAGACAAGGTCTCACTCGAACATTATATCTTAGACTGTAATAAAATTGAACCATTTACAGATAAATCTAAACTCACGTTGTACAAAATGGCAAATCATCTTATTACTAAGGATAAAATATCTGAAATCCTTTCACTGTATTCATATTTTGCTTCCAGTAGTTAAACTACATATGAGATTAAGAAGCAGTAGTGTATTGTGAAGACTAATAACAAATAGTAGCTCCCCTATGACCCTGTAATATTTCCATAGCTCAAACAATTATGTATTAGCGATAAGACTTACCATTAAGGTATAATGATTAACTGTAAATACATAGCTATCGAAATGGAACATTCTCTGTAACTAGCTGACATTATAATTATAAGGTGTGTAGGGCAGATATAATTGTTAATGTAATAGTCTCCGTTGAGGTCTGATAAAGACCATTTGTGCCCTCCGAAATGTTATTGCGCTACCGCTCACAGGATGAGTATGGGGCGCACAATAAACTAGCCCCCTCCGGCGTCAACAATCAAATCAATCATGTCAGCGGCCAGTCAATCAAATTTTTAAGTGTCACATTCGAAGAAAGTTTAAACGACAAGAAAGGCAATCTATCCCATGGAGAGGTTAAGCCAGTGCCTTGTTTCATGAGAAGATAACTGTATATTTGTTAGAGAAGGAAGAATCAGGCGTATCAAGGGGACAGTAAGATGACCGTGAGGCAACTGCAGCAGTAACCCCCCAACACGGTGTACTAATGTGGGAAAACCTCCTCTCAGAGTCTATGCTCTCGTAACCTTTGACAACATTGTATCCGCTTGGGGTTTCCATGTCAGCCGCCAGAGAATGAAGTAACTGGAGGGCCCGACGACTGATCGAGGAGGTGAGTGGAGGGGCATTGGGTCCGCCGACTTGACGAGGAGCAGATTGGGAAGAGATCGAGGGCACAGGCCACTCTAAAGGACACACTAACACCCCTTATATACCTCTAGTGATCACTACCTCCCCTATCAATGGTTTAAACCGTCGTTACTGGATCACCTTTGAAAAACTCTCCAAAGTCTTCAGTAGGGTTTGTAGAATTCGTCACAGCAAACTATGGTGAGGCTGCCAATGCAGCCAGCGACTGTGACAGGTGTGAGGGCGACAGCTGCGGCAAACAGTATACGACATCTGCGACAGCGTCATTTTTTTTTAACCTTAATAAACAATCAACTTACCAAAGTTAATGAAAGGATCTTAACGGCCGTACCTAGAGGTAGCGTCAGTCGTCCTCTAGCGCTGATATAAGCTATTTCCTGTTGCAGTTAGTGTCCCAACACCTAGGGTCGGTATCCGGAGTGAGTGAGTGGATGTATTCACCTAGTTGTGCTTGCGGGGGTTGAGCTCTGGCTCTTTCGCCCCGCCTCTCAACTGATTTTTCACACACACACACACACACACACACACACACACACACACACACACACACACACACACACCACACACACACACACACACACACACACACACGAAGCAGCCCGTAGCAGCTTTCTAACTCCCAGGTATTTACACCTATTTACTGCTAGGTGAACAGATGCATCAGGGTGAAAGAAACACACCTACCAGGTTGTGTGCGTGTGTTCACCTAGATGTGCTTGCAGGGTCGAGCTAGACTCCTAAGCCCCACCTTCTGAACGTTCTTAGATTAATCCCGTGCCTCATTTGTCAAGCATTTACATTTAAAACTTTCAATCGAATTAACTTCTACGCCTAACCTAATCCCAGTTATTAACGGCTCTACCACTAAAAAAAAAAAAAAAAGAGTTCTTTCTGACGTTTCCGACTCATCTGCGTGTCCAGTTTCCATCCTTGACCCCTCGTTCTGCGCGGGCGCATGCGTACACCCGAGCGTAAGTGTGCCCAGGGTTTTACCATTCCCATTCTGGTTAATCTCACTTACTATTACAGCTCAGTGACGCTCAGTCGTACTACCATGACGCAAGGAGTCCCGTCATGACCACACTTAACACAGGACTATAAACATGGACACTTGGATGATTTATAAAGATTAAGCCACCCCAGAGATGGCGCGGGCATGAATAGCCGGTCGGCTATTCATGCCCGCGTTACCTTGCACAAAAAATGATATCCTAACCTGATTATAACAATTACAGTTTTTAATCAATGCCTTCCCTGTGCCTTCTTTCCCCAACTTCGAAGTCAACTCCGGAGCTCACAGTTCCTGCGACAGCGCTGCAACCAATCGTATTGGCGTTTGCCTTTCCATTGGAGACTTTCGACGCCGTGGAGAAGGGGAGGGGACCTGCTGCTTGGGTAACAGCTTCTCTTCCATATCAACCTACCCTGGCTTGGCGCCCTGGAGAGGCCACTCCAGACCGACAACCAGAGCGCAACTCCATAGTCTCCTGAGGCTGGTGGATGCCTAATATTGCGAGACAAGTTACATCGTACAACAGATGATTCGCCAACGAATTTTTAGGTTTGCTTAAGCTAAGAGCGCCTGACAGCTGGGTGGACAGCGCATCGGATTCGCAGTCCTGAGGTTCCGGGTTCAATCCCCGGTGGAGGTGGAGACAAATGGGCAAAATGTTTCTTTCACCCTAATGCCCCTGTTACCTAGCAGTAAATAGGGACCTGGGAGTTAGACAGCTGCTACGGGCTGCTTCCTGGGGGTGGAGGCCAGGTCGAGGACCGGGCCGCGAGGATATTAAGCCCCGAAATCATCAAGATAACCTCAAGATAACCTCCTCTTTGTACTATCTGTACATAAACGTTTCAGATGTAAACAGATCATAACTATTAACACCGATGCTTCCTCTCGCCCCCGAGTGCCAGTGTTATCTCTCGTGCGAGGCCAAGCCAGTTGTCCTCATGTCGTGGTGGAGGCCGCACGCACCTCTTGCCCTCCCCGCCCCACCTGTCTTCTAATGGGGTGTAAGCAATGCCTTCAGCCAGCCAAAACCTTGTTCTCTGCCAGCTGGGCTTGGCTAACTTGCTTCTTAAGCCATGTTCACCACCTGCCACCTTTGGTCAGTGACCTCTTCAACACCTGCCTCCTTTGGTCAGTGACCTCTTCAACACCTGCCTCCCTTCGTCAGTGACCTCTTCAACACCTGCCTCCCTTCGTCTGTGACCTCTTCAACACCTGCCAACCTACATACCGGGGCCAGACCCAATATTCCACCGCTTATCACTCGCACCCTTCATCAATGATAAAGAAAACACCTGTTTTAATATTTATAGAACTTCTTTACATTACGAGAATTTAGCAGAACGACTGGGACTCCACAAACGCATGCACACTTCTTTGTGCATACGCGTCCTATGCCAATTTAAACACACACACACACACACACACACACACACACACACACACACACACACACACACACACACACACACACACACACCACCCGGGCTGGTCCGGCACTTTGCTACCCTTGGTGTGGGTTCTCTGGCCTCAATACACGTGCGCTGTGTTACGATGCGTAGATGCGACATGCGCAAATAATCATCACGGTGAAGGAAATTAAGAAATAATATTGTGTACTACACGTGACGGGTGGTAGGCCTGACGGGTGGTAGACCTGGCAGGTGGTAGACCTGGCAGGTGGTAGACCTGGCAGGTGGTAGACCTGACAGTAGACCTGGTAGGTGGTAGACCTGGCAGGTGGTAGACCTGGTAGGTGGTAGACCTGGCAGATGGTAGACCTGACAGATGGTAGGCGTGACAGGTAGGGTGCTGCAGGATATGATAATCGTCACTATCAATACAAACACAATCAGCTGAACATTAACTGGATGGGTGGTAGCAAGCACGCACGCATACACGTACGAACGTACGTCTCGTGGCCGAGTGATTTTTTCATAAACCAGGAACCCGGGTTCGAATTCCGGCCGATGCAGGAATAATTACATTTTCTTGTACCTGATGTTTCTATTCACTTAACAGCAAACAGGTACCTGGGGGTTCGTTGTTGTAAGCCGCGTCCTGGGGAAATATTATGTATGTATATATGGATGTATGTTTTGTATGTATGCATTTATGTTTAAGAGAGAAATATATAGTAGATAAAATAGGTAGAAAATCAGAAGATCAGAGAATCAATCTTCCCGGTCTGGCGCCTTCTTTTGATAATTACATGCATAAACAACTGAGAACTTAGAAAGGCGGGGTCCAAGAGCTAACAGTTGGTACCTATAGGCATACTATACACCCCCCCCCCTACCACCACAGTCTAACAACCATCCTCGCCTCTATTAAACAAACTTCATCTTGCATATATCCTTGAGATGGGATATTTTTATCCCTTACACCCCATAAAATATTTGAAGGCCGGACCCGCTGGTTTTTTTTACATTTATTAATACCTATGTGGATAAGTTTCCTTCCTTGACAGGCTAACATGACCCCTGTGCAGCCAGTCGCAGAGGCTACTGTTGCCTGCTGGCGGAGCGTTGAGGCAGCGCGGGTAGGAGGAATCTGTACTGAATCTTGTACTGAATCTGCTGGAAATGTACAAGGGGCCCCACTGACGACGGCTGTCTGGGAGGGCCCCTTCACCAGGAAAGACTGGCGCCAGGGGCCCCCCACGCCACCCCCTCCCGGCTCCCAGTTACTCCCCCCGCCCCCCCACTAAACACGCTATAATGGCGACAGCTCAATCACTCGTCATCCTATCCCTTCCCCGGAAATATAAACGCCACATTTTTTTATAACAAGGCAATACTCTTCATTCTTTAGAGTTGTTATTACACATCAGCACATTTAAAAGACCAGGCTCTTGAAACGGGTTATATTATGATTTCCTTTTAAGGTGTTATATATATTACCTAGTGTGAAGTCTACAATCACAATAGGTACAGAGGAACGCCAGAGCCGTCTGCAGGCCTGTTTTGTTGTTATAGATTCAACTACTCGGAACAAGTTCCAAGTAGCACGGGCTATGGTGAGCCCGTAACTTACCTGGCACAGGAGCTGGGCAAGAAGCACGGGCTATGGTTAGCCTCGTGGACAGGAGATGTCTCCCGTGTGCAGGCCTGAGCTCTCGTACCTTGCCTG
The DNA here is from genome assembly GCA_020271785.1 of Procambarus virginalis. Taxonomy (NCBI): domain Eukaryota; kingdom Metazoa; phylum Arthropoda; class Malacostraca; order Decapoda; family Cambaridae; genus Procambarus; species Procambarus virginalis. The sequence goes on from WNGS01009631.1 coordinate 15,043,128, forward strand.
AACAATCTATCAAACGTTCATTTGTGACAACATATGTTCAAATACGAGGCGGGTGAGGTATGAACAATCGCTGGTGGAGCGATGTTTTGAGTCTTGATAGTGGAACAATCAGAATGAAACTGCGTGTTGCCAAATGTCTATGTGTCCTCCACGATCCCGGAGCAAGTGGGACACCATGAATACGCTGGCCGTGGACATCTCCCCAATGTTGGAGACTTGTCCGAAACGACAGATACAGCCAGGCCGGCATAGGCTTGAAATGGACGAGATACTCAGCCTGGTACGGCTGTGTATCTTGTCCAAAAGTCTGTGATACAAGGAAGTGGGGGGGGGGGGGCATCCAGCAGTGGCCCCCTTACTTAGGGTGTGAGAAAATCTGGGTTTCACGGAGACCTTCTTCGTAACAGCACCGACAGCAGTGCACAACTAAATAGTACCACCAGCACCACCACCACAAACAGAAGCAACACGACCACCACCACCAACAGCAGCAGTAACAGCAACAGCAGCAGCAGGAGCAGCAGGAGCAACAGCAGCAACAGCAGCAGCAGCAGCAGCAGCAGCAACAGCAGCAACAGCAGCAGCAGCAGCAGCAGCAGCAGCAGCAGCAACAGCAGCAGCAACAACAGCAGGAGCAGCAGCACCCCCACCTCCCACAAGCTCACGACCTTCACGGTTGAATGTCACGGGTCGTCAGGTCTCAGCTATTCTTAACTTTTTATTAAGACCAATATTTTAGTGTTATCAGGAGGGTAACACCACGGCCACACCACCACACACAGCACGGCAATGGCAAAGCCACACCGAGGCAGAAACAATTGGGCCATTTCTTTCACCTGAAGCCTCTATTCACCTAGCAGTAAATAGGTACCTGGCAGTAGACAGCTGCTGTGGGCTGCACCCAAAGGACGTGTTAGAAAAAAAATAGTAGATTAGATCGATTATATGTGTCTGGAGTCAGTACATTTGACAATCGCCGTAGGAAACACGGAGTCGAAGAGCAAAGTAGTCAATCCTATAGGCAAATACGGACACCTATACATATAGAAATTACAATAATGTGACCTATCAAATGAATAAATCCACAAGGGCCGTGATGAGGGTTCGAACTTACGTCCAGGATGATCCCGCGACGCGATTAAGGCAGCGTCTGGGATCATCCTGGACCTAAGTTCGAACCCCTCATCACGGCCCTTGTGGATTTATTTACGGACACCTGTTCCAACCACCAGCACTCTCACTCCCCCCCCCCCCCCCCCGAGCACCACACCGTCTTCACTAGTATGAAGGCGGTACACACACATACAGGTGGGAGGGGGACATGATCACCACATTCAAGATTCTGAAGGGAATGATAGGGTAGATAAAGACAGGCTATTTAACACAAGGGCACACGCACAAGGGACACAGGTGGAAACTGAGTGCCCAAATGAGCCACAGAGATATTAGAAAGAACTTTTTTAGTGTCGAGTGGTTGACAAAATGGAATGCATTAGGCAGTGATGTGGTGGAGGCTGACTCCATACTCAGTTTCAAGTGTAGATATGATAGAGCCCATAGGCTCAGGAATCTGTACACCTGTTGATTGACGGTTGAGAGGCGGGACCAAAGAGCCAGAGCTTCAACCCCGCAAACACAACAAAGTAAGTACAACTAGGTGAGTACACACACACAACCAGGTGTAACACCCATGACCCCCCCCCCACCCCCCTCGAGAGCTCAACCAGGGAAGTCTGCTCCAAGAGGTCAGCCCAGATGCCCTCCGTTTTCTGTATGTTGATTAAAAATTCCTGGTTAGTCTTATCAGCAAAGTTTCAAGTATGTAATATTTCATGATACTCTTGTCAAGAGGTAAGGGAGCAGACTCCAGATCCTCATGTGTAAACATGCTTGGATTTCCCCCTTTTACCAGGTCAAAGGGTCAGCCATACACGTAATTAATAAGTCCTCTCTTGAAACAGTTTATGGTTTATGTCAAACAAGTTAAGATAAATTCTTGAGTGTTTGTACACGTGTGGCCGCCTCTTATTGCTTGTGTAGGTTTCACAAAAAAATCTTCCCCCCCCCTTTTGTAATGGTGTATATAGGGGCCTGTAGAGCTAGGGGTGAGAGAGAGGGGACGGACACAGAGTACGGTGCTCCCGGATCGAGGCCGGTTCTGTGACAATCACCCACAGGCCGGAGAGACAGTGTCCACCGGACGAGACAGAGGTCTTGTTTAAGGTAATGTGTGTGATCTCTGTAATTTTGTTCCATGTCTAATTTCTTAACTTGTTGCCAGTGTTAGAGTAGGAATTCGTGGTGTTAGTATATTTGGTATCTCAATAACTCATGTTAAATTTCCCGTCTGTGTCAATTGTTGAATCCTCTTAGAATCTTTTGATATCGTGGCTGACAACCGTCTCATATTTAATGACAGTTATAGAAAGTACTTCCAAGCCAAGCAATGTTTTCTTGCCTCGTTGCTTGATTAGTCTCAGTGGTCAAAGGCAGGATGGTGGCAGCGTATTTAATCCTGTGTAGCATTTCCTTGTTGACAGTGTACCTTTGATCGGTGTAACCATCATATGTCAGCTCATATTACAAGTGTCCAATATAGTGTTACCAAGTGCAACTGATAGGAAGTGTTACTCAGGATAAGAAGTGTGTACATTATTAGTTTAGTATTCATTATAGAAGTCACAGTGGTGACTATTTCACCAAGTTTTACATTGGGTAGTCATAGCCAATGTAACATTGACAACCATAAGGGAGCTGTAACCCCATGACCCCCCCCCCCCCCCCCCCTCGAGAGCTCAACCAGGGAAGTCTGCTCCAAGAGGTCAGCCCAGATGCCCTCCGGTTTTCTGTATGTTGATTAAAAATTCCTGGGTTAGTCTTATTCCAGCAAAGTTTCAAGTATGTAATATTTCATGATACTCTGTCAAGAGGGTAAGGGAGCAGACTCCAGATCCTCATGTGTAAACATGCTTGGATTTCCCCTTTTACCAGGTCAAAGGTCAGCCATACACGTAATTAATAAGTCCTCTCTTGAAACAGTTTATGGTTTATGTCAAACAAGTCTAAGGATAAATTCTTGAGTGTTGTACACGTGTGGCCGCCTCTTATTGCTTGGTGTAGGTTTCACAAAAAATCTTCCCCCCCCTTTTGTAATGGTGTATATAGGGGCCTGTAAGCTAGGGGTGAGAGAGAGGGTAGGACGGACACAGAGAGTACGGTGCTCCCGGATCGAGGCCGGTTCTGTGACAATCACCCACAGGCCGGGAGAGACAGTGTCCACCGGACGGAGACAGAGGTCTTGTTTAGGTAATGTGTGTGATCTCTGTAATTTTGTTCCATGTCTAAATTTCTTAACTTTTTGCCAGTGTTAGAGTAGGATTATCGTGGTGTTAGTATAATTTGGTATCTCAATAAACTCATGTTAAATTTCCCGTCTGTGTCAATTGTTGAATCCTCTTAGAATCTTTTGATATCGGGCTGACNCATGATGGGCCACAGAGAGTATTATGAAAACTACCACGCGAGGCCCCCCTTACTGAATTATGTACGGTCACCCCCTCCCCCTCCCTGCCTCCCTCTCCCTCTCCCTCTCCTCTCACACACACACACACACACACACACACACACACACACACACACACACACACACACACACACACACACACACACACACACACACACAGGGGGCCAGGTAGCCTGGTGGATAGCGCGCAGGACTTGTAATTCTGTGGCGCGGGTTCAATTCCCGCACCCGGCAGAAACAAATGGGCAAAGTTTCTTTCACCCTGAATGCCCCTGTTACCTAGCAGTAAATAGGTACCTGGGAGTTAGTCAGCTGTCACGGGCTGCTTCCTGGTGTGTGTGTGTGTGTGGTGTGAAAAAAAAAAGTAGTTAGTGTAGTTAGTAAACAGTTGATTGACAGTTGAGAGGCGGGCCGAAAGAGCAAAGCTCAACCCCCGTAAAATACAACTAAGTGAATACAACTAAGTGAATACACACACACACAGGGAGGTTAAATCCCTGTGTGTTCAGGGAGGGTAAATCTTGCCTGACTGGCTTAATAGAATTCTACGACCAGGTGACAAAGATTAAGCAAGAGAGGGCTGGGCGGACTGCATTTTCTTGGATTTTCGGAAAGCCTTTGACACAGTACCGCATAAGAGGCTGGTACATAAGCTGGAGAGTCAGGCAGGTGTAGCTGGTAAGGTGCTCCAGTGGATAAGGGAGTACCTAAGCAATAGGAAGCAGAGAGTTACGGTGAGGGGTGAGACCTCCGATTGGCGTGAAGTCACCAGTAGAGTCCCACAGGGTTCTGTACTCGGTCCCATCTTGTTTCTGATATATGTAAATGATCTCCCGGAGGGTATAGATTCATTTCTCTCAATGTTTGCGGACGATGCCAAAATTATGAGAAGGATTAAGACAGAAGAGGACTGTTTGAGGCTTCAAGAAGTCGTAGACAAGCTGAAGGAATGGTCGAACAAATGGTTGTTAGAGTTTAACCCAACCAAATGTAATGTAATGAAGATAGGTGTAGGGAGTAGGAGGCCAGATACAAGGTATCATCTCGGAGAGGAAATTCTTCAGAAGTCAGAGAAAGAAAAAGACTTGGGGGTTGATATCACGCCAGACCTGTCTCCTGTAGCACATATCAAGAGGATAACATCAGCGGCATATGCCAGGCTGGCCAACATACGAACGGCATTCAGAAACTTTTGTAAAGAATCATTCAGAACTTTGTATACCACATATGTCAGGCCAATCCTGGAGTATGCAGCCCCAGCATGGAGTCTATATCTAGTCAAGGATAAGACTAAACTGGAAAAGGTTCAAAGGTTTGCCACCAGACTAGTACCCGAGCTGAGAGGTATGAGCTACGAGGAGAGACTACGGGAATTAAACCTCACTTCGTTGGAAGACAGAAGAGTTAGGGGGGACATGATCACCACATTCAAGAATCTGAAGGGAATTGATAGGGTAGATAAAGACAGGCTATTTAACACAAGGGGCACACGCACAAGGGGACACAGGTGGAAACTGAGTGCCCAAATGAGCCACAGAGATGTTAGAAAGAACTTTTTTAGTGTCAGAGTGGTTGACAAATGGAATGCATTAGGAAGTGATGTGGTGGAGGCTGGCTCCATGCACAGTTTCAATTGTAGATATGATAGAACCCAATAGGCTCAGGAATCTGCACACCTGTTGATTGACGGTTGAGAGGCGGGACCAAAGAGCCAGAGCTCAACCCCCGCAAACACAACTAGGTGAGTACACACACACACACTTAAGCCTCGTTAATATAGGACATCAGACAAGGTGCACACTATAAGGTGAAATCAGAGCCGGCAAACCTAGACAGATTTTTCTACTTACAAAAACAAAATCCCACGTGTTACTCTAGTAGAGCTAGAGCGTGTGCACGCAATATGACCATATCAACACAGTGGAAAGTTGGAAACTAACATGACAACAAGTGTTCAAGGACACATGTGCAAGGCCAGCAACACGTGTAACGTTTCCAAGAATTTAGGAAGCAGGGAAAGGAGACCTGCAAAGCACCATCCACGACACAGGCGAGGACCATTCACAAATATACCGTCTCAGCCTCAACACACAAATAAAAAACTAAAGAGTTAAAGTAGATAAAGGTCCAGAGGCCCGCACCAAGGCCCCCTACCACAGCTGAGGGGAGTTGGAGTGTCCTTCACTTCAGACAGGTGGTACAGAGGAGACAGGTCTCCAGTATACCACCTGATACCATGATAACATGACATGATTAAGGCCTTCGGGCCGCTCCAAGCAACAGCCTGGTGGACCAAACTCTCACAAGTCAAGCCTGGCCTGGGGCCGGGCTTGGGGAGTAGAAGAACTCCCAGAACCCCATCAAGCAGGTATCAAGCAGGACAGGAGACATAACAACAGACTCACAGCAAATACAAATCAAGAGGACATAATGTAAGATGTTATAATACCAGGTAGACCAGGTATGGATAAAACTTGAGAGGAAGGTGTGTCACCAGAATGTCGTTAAGTGTACTAGAAGGACGTATAGAAACACCCAATACAATAAACAGCTTCAAAAGAATATAGAACAAGAAACAGGAGGGTTCGGGAATGTCTCCATTAAAGACCCAACTTCTGCTAACGAGAATGGGCTCGCAAGCCCATTTATGTGAGGACATTAAGGCGATTACACAACTTGAGACGACAGAACTATGAGGACATGTTAACTCTAATAACTTTAAGAGGAGAAAAGGGCCAGAAGGGACATGATCACTACGTGAAAAATACTCGTGGGGAACAGAATAGATAGATAAGGACAGACATTTAAACTCAGAGGAAAATAATAACATTGGCGGAAGATGGAAAATCAAATGAATCTCATAAGGGAGAGGAAGAGCCCGGTGTCCGTGCGGCCGGCAAGCAAGGGGAATGCACTACAAGAAACTACACTACAGGCACTACAAGAAACTACACTACATGAACTACAAGAAACTACACTACATGAACTACAAGAAACTACACTACAGGCACTACAAGAAACTACACTACATGCACTCCAAGAAACTCCGGAAGACACTACCACCCGAAAACAAATACATCTTGAACGTAGATTTAAAAAAAAAAACGTACCAGGCGTAAAAAGCTTTAGGCGGGGCATAACGAGCAAAAACCTCCATTCCCTTGGCACCCGTGAGTGCGAGCCCAGACCTGGCGACCCCGCCCGGGTAACTACCCGCCAGGGACCTCTCCTCCACCCTTTATGGGGAATACTGGTGAAGGTATTTACAGGTGGTGGTGGTGGTGGTGGTGGTAGCAGTGGAGTGTGGTGGTAGCATTCGGGTGTGGGGTGGGGTAGTGGTAGTGTGTGGGGTGGGGTAGTGGTAGTGTGTGGGTGGGGTAGTGGTAGTGTGTGGGGTGGGGTAGTGGTAGTGTGTGGGGTGGGGTAGTGGTAGTGTGTGGGGTGGGGTAGTGGTAGTGTGTGGGGTGGGGTAGTGGTAGTGTGTGGGGTGGGGTAGTGGTAGTGTGTGGGGTGGGGTAGTGGTAGTGTGTGGGGTGGGGTAGTGGTAGTGTGTGGGGTGGGGTAGTGGTAGTGTGTGGGGTGGGGTAGTGGTAGTGTGTGGGGTGGGGTAGTGGTAGTGTGTGGGGTGGGGTAGTGGTAGTGTGTGGGGTGGGGTAGTGGTAGTGTGTGGGGTGGGGTAGTGGTAGTGTGTGGGGTGGGGTAGTGGTAGTGTGTGGGGTGGGGTAGTGGTAGTGTGTGGGGTGGGGTAGTGGTAGTGTGTGGGGTGGGGTAGTGGTAGTGTGTGGGGTGGGGTAGTGGTAGTGTGTGGGTGTGGGGTAGTGGTAGTGTGTGGGGTGGGGTAGTGGTAGTGTGTGGGGTGGGGTAGTGGTAGTGTGTGGGGTGGGGTAGTGGTAGTGTGTGGGGTGGGGTAGTGGTAGTGTGTGGGGTGGGGTAGTGGTAGTGTGTGGGGTGGGGTAGTGTAGTGTGTGGGGTGGGGTAGTGGTAGTGTGTGGGGTG
>WNGS01009631.1:15106258-15129965 GCA_020271785.1 Procambarus virginalis
GGGTTGGAACAAGAGTAATAGGAGATGGAAGAGGAGGATGAGATGGAAGAGGGGGGGGGGTGACTGTCGACCACCCACTCACCTCTCCATTAATCGCCCCACGCCCACAGCCCTGTTCCACGTATGCTGCCTCAAGTCACCCGTTAAACGCCCCACGCCCACAGGTCACTGGTTCTCCCTCCACGCCTCAGGTGCTGGTGAAGCCCAGTAGAGCAAGCAAGCCCCTCTTCCCCCTCACCTCCCTTAAATTACATGATACGAGGCTCCACTCCTGCTGCTCTACTCCACCACTGGCGGGGGCTCACTCTCCCTCGCCCCACCACTGGTGAGGTTGACTCTCCCTCGCCCCGCAGCAGCACCCTTCCACTGGTAAGACCATATCTCCCCCCAGTAGCCCATCAAGTATAATGAAATCCACCTTCGTGCGCACCTTGCCTCGCCTCGCTACAAGCGTAATATCAGCCAGCCATCGGCCTTACCCCATTCCCACCCTCCCATTCCTCCCTCCCTCTGTTCCAACGCCTGGACGGGCTTCACTAATAGCCCCGGATCCAATCGCTCCAATCTAATTGTCACGTCTGATGTGCGCTGGAGTGGGTCCACGGCGGAAATGAGGACCTCTCGTCGCGTTTGCTTTTCATTTGGCGGGTTCTTGACGGCCCCGACCCCGTGTGATCCGCGCCCGCAGCTTCCGCGGGGGAAGATTTTATTTGCGAGGTCGTGTGGTTTTAAGATGGAAGACACGGGACCCCATTAACTTAATGTATTCAGCGAAAACGAGTTGATAAATCACAGCTGCGCCGGCCACAACCCTCTCTCTCTCTCACTTACTCTCTTTGCCTCCCACTCTCACCCTCCCCCGGCTCTCCCTCCCTCTCCTCTGGCTCTTTATCTATCCCTCCGTGCCTGGCTGACTGCCTGGCTCGGCGACCGGTCGTTAAGGGACATGTTTCATGGCTGCTTGTCCTCTTGTTTCGCTCAGGCGTGATTAATGAGCAGTGACTCGACACAGGTTCAGCGGAGGTTTGTCGCTCTATGATCAGTGGCGGTATGGCGCGCGAGGCCGGGAGAGGGGTGTAGGGGGCAGGGGAGTCGCGGGAGGGCGCGTAGGGGACAGGGGAGACGGGGAGGGCGCGTAGGGGGCAGGGGAGTCGTGGGAGGGCGCGTAGGGGGCAGGGGAGACGGGGAGGGCGCGTAGGGGGCAGGGGGGACGCGGGAGGGCGTGTAGGGGGCAGCACGAGTTAGCGGGTCGCGGGAGTATGGCAGAGCATTAGCAGGCGTGTGTGATCGATCGCTGCAGCAGGGCTAGAAAGGGCAGGGGAGGGTGGAGGAGGGTGGCTCATCCCGTAACCGTGGTGCTGACATGTGGGAGTTGTGAGTGAGCGTAGAGCGTAGCGCGGGGCGGAGCGGCGGGCCCAGGCAGCAGCCAGCCAGTGAGTGTGAGATTAGCGGCCGCCAGCCTCCAGTAGCTCGGCTTAGGTCGCGGTGGACGGCGAGGCACGCTACCTCCTCCGCGCTACCCCTCGTCGCGTCAGTCGCCCCGCGCCGCGCAAGGAGGCAGCACGCGACACCTACCTGCCCGTGTGTACCTGACGCGCCCCCCCCCCCCCCCCGCCGCTGACAACCACGACCACCTTTTCTTTGTGCCGCTAATCACCATCGACCGCTGATTACCACGGATGTATCTCACGGTAATCTATCCGCCAGTGATCGCGGTTCCCACAAACTTCAACATACTCTTCAGCAGTTCGTTAGTGTTTTGGCTGGTGAGTTACAGTAGCGATCCAGATAATTCGCTCGTAAGCAAGCCTCTGTGTTAAACAAGTGAACTACCGTGAGAGAAATCTGATAATCTCTAAATCAAAACAAAACTTCTGAAAAGGGGGGGGAGACAAAAAAAAACACATAAATATACTGCATAAAACTCCAAACCAAAACAACTCGAGCAACAGAAAACTGGGGGAAAAATGTCGAGATAAATTGTGAGTGTTGTGAGGGTGGTGGAAGTGGCCAACTGTTGAGTGTGGCAGAGCAGCCTGCGACACTGACTTACCGCAACCCAATTTAGTGCAGTTATCCTCGTTACTCTGCTGCCTTACACCCTCCCACCCGGGGGCCTCCTCTCCCTCACACACACACACGAGGTAAGTACACATCTGTTTCTCTTCTTAAATGGACCACAGTGATGAAAAGATTTATATATGTTTGTTTGCATGATGACGGGCAGAATAATAAAGCATTTTTTTTTTTTTTGCAAAATACCACAAACCCGTGCGAAGTGTTCTGTACCCGCCAGAACTGTTAAGTAAATGCCGGGAATTGCACGTGATAAATGGAGACGATTCACGTAATAATTTTTCCCTGCGCAAATGATACTGGTTATAAATTAGCGTTTAACAAGGGGCTCGACACGCTTTGATTTGTGGTAATCCATATTTACGAGACACGTGAGGAAGATTACGCGACGCGAGGAAGATTACGCAGCTTGAGGAATACTACGCAACTTAAGGAAGACGCAGCTTGAGGAATACTACGCAACTTAAGGAAGATTACGCAACTTGAGGAAGATTACGCAACGTAAGGAAGATTACGCAACGTGAGGAAGATTACGCAACGTGAGGAAGATTACGCGACGTGAGGAAGACTACGCAACGTGAGGAAGATTACGCAACGTGAGGAAGACTACGCAACGTGAGGAAGACTACGCAACGTGAGGAAGACTCTCTACCCCAGGCAGTAACTTGTCCTCTAAATTACCGATATGAACAGCCAGGAAACCGAGTATATGTTAGCCATTTAACACACGTGTTACTTCCGATATTCTAGGTCATTATACAAAAGACTACATGGGACTTAAAACCGCCGGTGGAACACAACAACTACCGACTGACACTAGACTAACAATTGAAGGGTAACATAAACCTTGGGGAAAGCGGAAGCGACCAATTTTCCGAAATACTTAAACTCGACCATAACTGACCCGAGTAAGATAGCACAGTACTCATAAACGCTGAGTTAATCTGAGGTAGTAACAGAATTAAATACAAAATTGGCAAACGATTAAGACATAATAAAACAGACATAATTTGCGTAACTGGACATTCAGCACAGCCTCATCCGCATAAATTAATAACGTTGTCAGCTCTGATACATGAAAGCAAATTTGTAACACAATAGACTACTGAGAGAGGTGTAAAAAATGGTTAAAGCTATTCCCTCTCTTTCTTTCTCAGTAACATTAACTCAGTTTTTATGGCTCTTGACATGCAAAGGGAAGCGGAGTAGGAGTCGTTTGCCTTTTGGTGTACTTGTGAATGAGTGAATGTGATTTGGACCGCGTAGCCTGTTAACGGAGACCAGGAGGCAACAGAAGATATATATATATATATATATATATATATATATATATATATATATATATATAATATAATGTGTGTGTGTAAATCACGAAGATTAACACATGATGAAATATTTCGTAACATAAGTACTCTGTAAGACATGGTCAATTGTCTAATGCTTTGTTTGTTCATTTGTCAGCAAATTCTCACCAAACTGATTAGGAGACGGCGTCCTCAATAACGTATTTTAAAAGCACTTTCAATTGAATCTGGAACATAATTGAATCTGCTTTAATACAAGTTAAAAAATCGTGTAATTTGAACATTAGCAGTGGTTTATATAATTTAGATCCATTTTTGATAGATCAGTTAAAGGGCGATTTGAGTAGGATCACTGATACACATTTGTCTCGCTAATTCATTGTTAATATTCTCTGTCTTCTGCTATTATTATCCATGTATGGGCCTATTGTCCCATAGGATGCTGCACCTATTCATACCCACCCAATCCCAGTCATAAATTTTTATCATTGTACCTCACTTCACACCTCTTCTGCCTATATATGTCCATATCTTTTTACTTGTAACTCACCCTTCTAAAGATGTATTATTAAATACGAAAGTACTTAAGTGAATTCCTGTTTCAATTCTTCCTCCGTGGTCTGACACTGTCAAAATATACAATATATATATATATATATATATATATATATATATATATATATATATATATATATATATATATATATAATGTATATAATAAAATTATACATTGGGTTTGGATATACAACAGAGAAGAGAGGATTTTACTTCTCCAACAGATTGGGTTTAATTAAGCCCATACACGAGGCCTTTGCTTGGCGTATGGGCTTTACAAGTGCTCTCCGATTTGGGAAATGAGTTTCAGGTTCTCAAAGTGGCGAGCCATGGATGATAACGAGAGGGGGGGGGGGAGACATAACTTGGAGGGAAAAGAGTGAAGGTAACTCCGAATATCTTACAGGAATACTTATTCGACCGAAGAAACTTTTATTTTTTTATTTTTCATGAAAGTTGTATTTTTTATGTTTATTTCTTTACACACTCCACTTCCATGCCAGTATGACACTCACCAGGATGTAAGTTCCTCTTCTCCCAGCTGTAAGCCATCAGCAATCGCGTGTAAGTCCCGTACTCCCTTGCGTAAGCCTATGAAAGTACTTGCGTAAGTAAGCGTACTTACAGATGTAAGCCACTTCTTCCCCCATGATATAAGCCACTTCTTCCCCCATGATATAAGCCACTTCTTCCCCCATGATATAAGCTAACTCCTCTCCTAGTTGTAAATATTATCCCCACCCCCTTCCTCTGATATAAACTATCCCCGCCTGATATAAGCTTCTCCTAATATAAGCTCCCTCTGCCCTATATAATGCGAGGCATCCCCGCCCTTGGGAAGAACGTCTAGTCTTGGGAAGAACGTCGAACTAACGTCTTGGCTAGTTCAAACTTCAACTTGTCTTCTCGAACAGTAGGACATCGCATTTTGACGTAAATCCCCCTTTAAGGCCAAATACTGATGCATTGAAAAATCACAGCGACTCGCAACATTGACGCGATGTCCCGTTTTGTATTCGTGGGTCCTTGGTTAGGTTAGGTTCGGGCACGTGAGTACCTCAGCTGTGAACGCTCAAGAGCAGCTGGTAAAGTACAGTAACTTCAGTACAGGTCAAGTTGTTAAGGCGCTATAGTGTCATTAAGTTACGAATGAACGTGATGTTCTGTATTAAAAAAAATAGATTAAAACCTTTTTCTTTTAATACTGATTATTCAATCTGTCAATTTAAGGTTTAATTGTTTTAGATTCCCGTCATAATACATTTTTGTTAGATTATTTGCATGAAGCCTAGTCACTTAAATGACAAATCATATTCACACGCCTTTCGTTTAGCTTATATAGCATTTTGTCAGTTAAGTTAGACTAAGTAGGCCTGACAGCTGAGTGAAGAGCGCTCGGGATTCGTAGTACTGAGGTTCCGGGTTCGATCCCCGGTGGAGGCGGAAACAAATGTGCAGGGTTTCTTTCACTCTGATGTTCCTCTGATGGGAGCTAGACAGCTGCTACGGACTGCTTCCTGGGGGGTGTGCAACAAAAAAGGAGGCCTGGTCGAGGACCGGGCCGCGGGGACGTTAGCCCCGAAATCATCTCAAGATAACCTCAAGAAGTATAAAACGTTAAATGTGAACTTCAACTCTACATTGAAGTTATTTTAAAATCTAATGAATCTATATGGACATAGCCTAGGTATATTATTTGCCAAGTTAGTTGACTGCCTTGTGTGTTCGCATATTGGCATTGTCTTCGGCCTTATGTTGTTTCAAAGTAGAAAGACATTTACCCTGATCAGTTTGTTGTTAATCAGCTGTTTCCAGCAAGTCATTTGTTTGCAGTCAATTGACAGTTTCTAATTAGTCAGCTTCCAATTCTCAAAACAACGTTCACCCCCTACTTCATGATGATGTTCTGCTTCCGCCAGACAGATATTTACAGTCAGTCAGCTGGCCGCTTCCGCCTTTGTGATTCATCGTTCTCCCGGCGGACTTTTTTTTTGCAGAATGAGATTTCTCCCTCTAGTTAGTTGTTGTCACACAGTCAGCTGTTTCGCAACGATCAGTGGCGCGTTACTAATCAGCTGTTTTCCCCAAATCAGCTGATTTTTACCAAACTAGATAATAATTTTTTTTTTACCAAACCAAATAATGAATTGTTATTCACTATTCAGATGGTGCATACCAATCAGCTGAACTTTTAAAATATAGATGATCCTTCCAATTAGATCTTTTTAAGTAATAAAATACCCCCCCCCCAACCACCAATCGGAAGTTTCACGTAGATCATATGTTTCCAACTAGTTTAACCCGTCATCCTAACAGTGCGACGCATTTGACGCATATCTAAAATTATCGTACTAAAAAAATGGAAGCGGCTCACGAAATTGACGAACTGTCCCGTTTTCTGTTTTGGGTCCTCTGGTAGGATAAGGGCGCTTTAATACGACAGTTTCTTGACGTTGGGAAGCCAAAGGAGGACGGTGCTGAATTTATCACCAGGCAGGTGTTTTCAATCATGTGTTTGGCATGTATTAGTTACTGCCCTGCCAATCAGTTGTCACTGAGTAATTATCCAATAATCGGCTGTCTCAGGGATACAAAAAAATTATTTAAAGCCAACTATTCGTTTCTCGCCAATCAACTGCTGCCTCACAGTTACCTGCATTCCGTCGGTCAATTGTTCCAAGCGTCACACTTGTGTAATAAGTCATCAGGTGCTACGCAACTGGCGATCACAAAACACTGATCATATATATATATATATATATATATATATATATATATATATATATATATATATATATATATATATATATATATAATATGAATATGCCCAAGATTACCATCAAAGTGCCGCCAGGGGGGGGGTCAAATAGCTTCGGCTATCACCTCCTTATGTGCGGTCACTGATGGTCGAGTGGTTTAAGGCACCGTGACACCCGTTGTTCCTGACACCGGTGACACCCGGTGGTCTTGGCGGTCCGGGTTCGAGTCACTAATGGGGTGTGGAGTTTTCATTCGTATATATGCTTGGGGACCATTCAAGCTTGTTCGCATATATATATATATATATATATATATATATATATATATATATATATATATATATATATATATATATATTATATTATTATATATCATTTGGGCACTAGGAGACTCGAATCGCTGACCCCACGGCCGTGAGACGGAAGCTCTTCCACTGAGCATTCGGGAGGCCACGATCGGATTGATTTCAGAGACAGTAAACCGCTGCCCAACTGAAACTATACTTTCCCCGGCTCCCATTTAAGAACAGGAATTATTGATCAACGCCCATATCATATAAATTATAGTACGGTTGAAAATTTACACATTTATAAATATACTTAAATATATATAAATATATACTTTACAGGTGTGTGAAACTTACGCACCTGTAATGAGCCACACTACCCACTCTTATTATAATGATACACGCTTTAAGACCTTACATGTGTGGTTACATTAGCGTGGCTGAGTCAAACTATATACATAGACTATTGGTATATAAAGCTGTTTATATCGTAATTGGCATTTGAAACTATTGTTGCATCGTTCTCGGTATATCAGGCTATCGTTATTGATAGTCTAAGGACTAACTTATCAGACCAGTTATATCATGTTAATCCAATAGGCACTAGGCTCTTAGTATATCAAACTGCCGCTAGGATATTAATCCATCAAACTGACACTAGGCTGTTATTATATCAAACTGCTGCTAGGCTATATCGTGATCAGCATTACATCCTAGAGTTATTTCGGGCTGGGGACATACCGACATTAACATCATCGATTTTCGCAACCTGTCGGCCGGAACAGATAGCTTATTATTAGATAGCATCTACAATCACTCTGGATGGAAGTACAAAATGCATTATTGCATTACTATTGCAGCCCAAACAAAAATCAAACTTTTCCTAGGCCTAAGAGTGGATATGTTTGGTCAAGGATTTTGCATTTAGGCCTAGGATACGTTAGGTGTATGGTTACGCTGTGTATATGTTTGTTTTGTGTGTTACAGTACACTCAGTACAATAAATCCCAGATTTATTGTCCATAATTGCTTTAACTTCTCGCGTGCTTAAGCAAGGATGAAAAAACGACAACTCGCCAAACATACACCGAAACTACGACGTTGGTACAACGTTCGAACAAGTTTTAACACCTAGCCAGTTATAACAGCCAATATAGCAAGTTGTAACAACATTCTAATACGTCATAAACACGTTAAACCAAGATGTAACAACTTTATTACATGTTGTAACAAGCGGAAAATAGACAGTTTCGGTTTGTGTTTTCAGGGAAGTGCTCTGCTTGATACCTGCTTGATGGGGTTCTGGGAGTTCTTCTGCTCCCAAGTTCAAATATGTTTATTGAGACAAGAAAACAATACAGCTCAAAGGGATAGAGTAGCTTAGACTATTTCTACCCCCCATCTTCTACTCCCCAAGCCCGGCCCGAGGCCAGGCTTGACTTGTGATGTTGTTGTTGTTAAAGATTCGCTACCTGTAACAAGAAGTTCCAAGTAGCACGGGCTATGGTGAGCCCGTATTGACTTGTGAGTTCTCATAGTACTATTCCAATATGATGAATTTTCCTGATACGATAACCGTTTTTCTGATGCGATAACTCTGTTATAATGCAGTGATGTTCTAATAAAATAACTGTTCGAGTTAGATTTTTTTTAAGTTTGACTTTTCAAATAAGATATTCTTTTTTTTAATACGATATCTTAAATTACAAAACTATTTTATAATTCGATAAATTAGATATGAGCTGATACGATAATTCTTTAAAAGTCGATAACAATTTAATGCTATAAGTTTTCTTAATTTAAAATACACTAATGCAATATGTATATACAATAAAGCAAGGAAATATACTCATCTATAGCCGACAAAAGTCTAGCACAACCAGCTCTCAAACAATAATTAATACAATCGCTCTATGCATCAATGTACAAACATGGAACATCGCAGGGCTAACGCTACACACCAGAACAAACGGCTGTCAAAGCACCCATACAATAACTAAAACAATGCATGAAAGAGATTCATGATTGGTCCCTATGGGGGTCAGTCATTCATTCATTATTACATGTCCAAAATACCCGCAATATTGTAAACTCTGAAAATCTTCATTACTGCCAATGTGCCTATATATCCTCACGTATATCCTCACGGATACCCTCGCGGATATCTTCACGTGCAGGCGAGCTACAACAACTACTGACCACAACAAACCTCCAATCTATAAAACATTATAAATTCAAACAACAATATGACTTCCATGGAGACAGGTGCTGCTCTATTAGCCGTATTGTTCTATTAAGACGTGCTGTTTAATTCAGACGTGTTGTTCTAGTAATATAATTGTTTGCTCTTAAAGCTGCAACTGTTCTAACATCCTAACTACGTAATTATTAAACGCACACACTAAAGATGCGAAAAGACGACCATTGTTTTGGACCCTGGTGGACCCTTATCCGATCGATAGGGGTCTCTTATCCGGTCGATAAAGGTCCCCTTATCCGGTCGATAAGGGTCCCCTTATCCGGTCGATGAGGGTCCCTTATCATGTCCCTCTATGAGATCCTCACCTCTTGCCTCGATCATGGCGGCTTAGCCGGTATTCACAGAACAGTTTAAGAGCTCTGAAGCCGTCATCAACCCGTCCTCTCAATTTATAGGTTATGTTTTTTTACGATATCCACACGTTTTCTATGTATCGGACTCGATAGGTTTAGGTGGGTGGCTTGGGTTCGTACGTTTCTGAATAGGATAAAAGGTTGGATTTTTTTTTGTTTACGAAGTGGCAAATCATGTGAACAGGGTTCGGCGTCCTTGGCAGCCGGTTATGGAGCACCTCGTAGTACTTTGCAGCTCGTAAGCTAGTTAGTGAATACAGGCTGTGATCGAGATAACAGATACGGATCTCGTAAGTGTTATATGACTGTCTCTTATAAATGCCACTAGTCTCTGGTTGTTCTAATACGGTAACTGTGTTATATTACGATAACTTTTATATTATCACTGTTTTAGTAGGATAGCTTGTAATAACTTTTCTAGTACGATAACTGTTCTAAAAACTTCTAGTACGATAACTTCTAATAACTTTTAGTGGGATAACTGTTATAATAACTTCTGGTACGATAACCGTGTTCTAATAACGTTTCTAATATGATAACTGTTTAATCTTAATTACTCTTTTAGTACGATAAATTTTATATCTTGAGGTTATCTTGAGATGATTTCGGAGCTTAGCGTCCGCGCGGCCCGGTCCTCGACCAGGCCTCCTTTTTGTTACACCCCCTCCCAGGAAGCAGCCCGTAGCAGCTGTCTAACTCCCAGGTACCTATTTACTGCTAGGTAAGAGGGGCATCAGGGTGAAAGAAACATTTTGCCCATTTGTTTCCGTCTCCACCGGGGATCGAACCCGGAACCTCAGGACTACGAATCCGAAGCACTGTCCACCCAGCTGTCAGGCGCCCTAAATACGATAACTATATTGAAAATGATGATGCTCAACATTTTCGTAGTATCATATATGAAACGATGTTTTAGCTATATCAACGCCGCAACAAAATTTACTGTTACATCAGTCGCAAAACAACGCTTCCTATCGATAAAAGGTAGTCCAGTAACAAGTTCAAGTACGTTTATTGAGACAGTAAAATATATCTCAACGGAATAGAGTAGCTTAGGCTATTTCAGTAAACTACACCTCAAGGGGATAGAGTATCTTAGGCTATTTCAGTAAAAATACACCTCAAGGGGATAGAGTATCTTAGGCTATTTCAGTAACGTATTCAGTTTGTCACGCCCATCAAGGCATATAATTGTTAAATCACGCTCGTTGAACATAGAAATCACCCTATAGGAGGAGCGGGAGGGCTGTGGGGGGGGGTGGGTAAGGGGGTCTGGTCAACAATTTACATTGGACTCAGCAGAATCCTTCAGTTTATCCCACACGAACGAACCTTGTCGTCCGCCCTCTCATCTTTAATTCCTCGCCAGTGTACGTACCGGAACTCTTTCTTGGAGGACAGGTGAATTACCTTGTGCAGCCCTGTGTGAGTTCTTGCTGCAGCGTCTTGACACACGCTGCAGCCAGCCTCTTTCAAGACTGAATTAAAGAACAAAGCAGAATAGCTTTGTTATATATATATATATATATATATATATATATATATATATATATATATATTCTACCTAGTAGCCAGAATGCAGTACTCGGCCTACTATGCAAGGCTCGGTTTGCCTAATCAGCCAAGTTCTCTTGAATTTATATATTTTCCAATATTTTTCTTATGAAATCGTAAAGCTATTAATTTCATTATGTATGAGTTAATTTGTTTAAATTTAAGTTAAAACTAACGTAGATATATGACCGAACCTAACCAACCCTACCTAACCTAATCTATCTAAACCTAACCTAAACTAACCTAACCTAACCTAACCTAACCTAAACTAACACAACTAAGTCAATAATTTATGATCTTAATATAATATAACGATAACAATTCAAGTAAACTAATTGGAAACAATTTATTGAAAATAAAGAAAATCACTCGGCCTATCAGGCAAACCGAGCCTTGCATAGTAGGCCGAGAAGGGCGTTCTGGCTACTAGGTACGACATATATATATATATATATATATATATATATATATATATATATATATATATATATATATATATATATATATAATTTTTCTAACAAAATGCTTAATTACACTCTGCTTGAATATAAACTATTGCGCCGACAGTATAATATTTTATATATCTGTTTTTAGCGATGATTTTATTCGTTGGATAAATGTTGTCCGAGAGCCTTATACGCGAGGCTTGCGCCTTCCAACTATTAATTCATTTTATAGGGTATCGACCGGCAATTCATTCCTTTTAATAGTTTCTTTTTTTATGGATTTTGGCGGTGAATACTTGGTACTTTGTGGATTTGTATCTTATAATGTTCAGAGCCTCGTTACAGGACAGCTTCGTGTATCTGCGCGGTTTGTTGGCAACACAAAAGAGAACAAAGAGGGAACATAAAATGTGAGACAGCTTCAAGAATCTGGGGGTGTTGAGGCATAACAACAGCCCGTCCTCGTAAACAATGGCCAAATGCTTGTTAATCCTGCCACCAAAACCCCTCTGTTTACGAATTCAAAATACTTTGCACACGATTCACAATTTATGACGTTCTAACTCTTCCCGAACATAGCTTCGCTCTTTCTATGTTCAGCCCCACATCTCTAAATGCTTAACCCACGTATCGCAAATAAATATAATGGCAGACAGATTTTGAACACCTAATCTAACTTGCGCCTAAATATACACAAAATTATAGTATACATAAATATTCATTTACTGAATGACGAGTTGCAACATTGTGCGGGAGTAAAGAACGCAAGATTCAAATGCAATGCAGTTTCATGAATCACGGAATAAAAACAACACGGGCGTAAAATACGTAACCCGTCCTCATCAGTAAAGGCCATGTGCTCGCTAATCCAGTCACCTATGAATTAAAAACCTAACCTAACACCCCCTCCCCCCTCTTTATGAATGAAAAACATTTTATTTCTAGCTCACAACTGTTGAAATGTATGAACCAAATATCACAATAACAAGGTTATCGCGAATAACCGAACTCATTTACGGGCTCACTATAGCCCATGCTACGTGGACATTTCCTTCTGAGTAGTTAAATCTAAAACAACAATAATGATGAAATATATCACAGTTCCAGCTCCGCTCCTGTGCCAGGTAAGTCCACTACGGGCTCACCATAGCCCGTGCTACTTGGACATTTCGTTCTGAGTAGCAAAATCTAAAGCAACACAACAATGAAATATGCACTTTTTCAAACAGTGCTTCGTTCCCGACCTTTGCTGGAATCGCACCTCTTAAATGCTTCATCCCACATACTACGAATACCATGTGAGACTTGCTTTATGTGGAAAATATTGTTATTCTAAATTATTGATTTATTTACAAGCTACCGTTTCTGAAATTAGTTATCTAATATGAACAAGTCTTTAGTGTCTGATGATTATATCTTTTATAATTATTTTGACAAGTAATTATTTATTTGATAAAAAATATTGATAGTAATATTTCCTTATTTACATGTTTCAAGCGGTGACAGTGATAATGCAAATATAAGTATTAAATCTTCTAACCTCTGGTGTTCCAACCGACATTATGATGGCGTTACTAAAACTAGAATACAATAGTGGGTTACATATAGTTATCAGTTGGGGATCGAACAGCCGTACCTTGTCCGCTTATCTGCCAACTACGACATAGCCAACTCCTCTGTCGCACTCTCTTGAACACGGAGCGCTAAGTCACCAAGTTACTTTGTTAATTGTGCTGAAGTCAGTTTGTATCCTCTACATCTGAGGCGTCATTACGTGGTACCACCACTCAACAGTGCGCCCCTGCCGTTCTCCGCTCCACTGTCCGGAATACGTCCAGTTAAATCACTGGCTGCTTATTTGGTTAATTCGTGGCTCCTTTCTGGCTTATTGTACGTCCCTGTTGAGGGAGCTTTGTGGCTTACTGTTTGCAATACTCCGTCAGGCTTAGCTTAGTTTTGGGCTCCTTTACAGTGGGGTTTGTTGCAAGGTTTACTTACGGCTTTTAAGTAGTTAATATCATTGTGTACGACGAGTCACGTGACTGATTTCGAGAAATTTCATATGTTTGGTGGAGGACTTCGATGCTCTGCACAGTTGCTTAAGTACATTGCCTGGTTTTGAGCACCTTTTAGTGGAAGTTGATACGTGGTTTGCACTTTGGGATGTTGGCCTACCTACCTACCATACTTTACAGCGCTCTTAAAAATCCTGCGAAAATTCAATCACCTTTGGAATATCTGGCTAGGCGCTCACGTCGCAGGTAGGTTTTCTGCCTCATTTCGAGCTTAGGGCTGTGAAGGTGGGTGGATTTATAGTTTTACAGCGTTTTATGGTTAACTAAGTAGAGTAGAGCAGTCCATCCTCAAAAATATTTGCCAATGGCTCGTTTATTGTGCAGGCAACTCCCTGTTTGTTACGTTCGAACAAATCGCTCATTGTCTACCTCGAATTGTACCCCTCCAATGTTTCACTCACGTAGCCTATTGCAAATACAAATAATTGCTAACGGAACCAAAACAGATAACTTTGCTTGCCCTAACTAAACTGTACACAGTATTTTAGTATATAATAATATTCGAGAAAATGCAGTTTTTTTATTGCACGCCCTGTGTAATAAACAACATTTTCTCAAATATACATTTTGGTTTGGTCTCAACTCGTACGAGCATAATCTTAAGGATGGATTAGTGCATGTATTCAGTTGACGGTGAAATCTTCCCGTTTACTGAGATGGTGAAATTTTCAATCCATTCTTTCATGTGAGGAATCCGTCTAATCTGACATTGCTGTATACATAAATGATTCAATAGCTAAATATGTTTTCCTCATATTCGCACCAACTACTCCCAAAACCATAGTGTTGGTAGCAACAACAGTGAAGGCAAACATCCCTCCTATAACCTGCACTTAAAAGTTTGCTAAACTCTGCTCAGGAACCCAAAGTACTCAATACAGTCACCAGTCTTCCTGCTCCTATTCCCCCCCTCCTGGGACTGTGCAGGACTCCACGCCGCAGATCGATGACTTTATTTCAGCGCCACGTCTTTTAATCATTCAATAGAACAAATGCTTTCACTGCGAGCCCAAGACTTGAAAATAACACCAGTGGAGCGTAGCGTCACTAAAGAGACCCAACAAACTTCCCCCCTGACTTGTTTGGTTCACCTTAGTAAAGAAACGCGCTCAATCGGATCGTAGGCTACAATTGTTTGCTGTCTACATAGCATGAAAGTATGCATGTAAACACACACACACACTATATATATATATATATATATATATATATATATATATATATATATATATATATATATATATATATATATAATCGTTTTATTTAAACTTTGTTACAAAAAAGGAATTTCATATAGGGTACAAAGATGATTACCTTAAGTCAAGTTCTTTCTTTATTATGCACCCCATACCCATCCCGTGGGCGGTGGTGTAAAGGATTACAGAGGCACATAATCGGTTCAGGAACTGAACCCTCTAGTTCGTTTAGCTAAGCAAATAACTATCTTTTGACGCTAGTTACACAATTATTAATGTTATATATACATGTACACATACTCATACATGTACATATATATACATATGCATATATACATGTACCTAGTAGCCAGAACTCACTTTTTGGCCTACTATGCAAGGCCAGATTTGCCTAATAAGCCAAGTTTTCCTGAATTAATATATTTTCTCTAATTTTTTTCTTATGAAATGATAAAGCTACCCATTTCATTATGTTTGAGGTCAATTATTTTTTATTGGAGTTAAAATTAACGTAGATATATGACCGAACCTAACCAACCCTACCTAACCTAACCTAACCTAACCTATCTTTATAGGTTAGGCTAGGTTAGGTAGCCGAAAAAGTTAGGTTAGGTTAGGTTAGGTAGGTTAGGTAGTCGAAAAACAATTAATTCATGAAAACTTGGCCTTTTAGGCAAATTGGGCCTTGCATAGTAGGCTGAGAAGTGCGTTCTGGCTACTAGGTACGACATACATACACATACATATACAATCACCTACACAAATACACACATCAATAATCTTTTGTATCACAAGTGATTCAACAAGAGGCTCACAAGTCACTATACAAGGCGCTCTCCATCTGTGGTGAGTCACACAGTTACTAGTCTTGCTCCACACCCACCCAACTGGGCGGCAGCTTTACAGTCATGTGCATGCATTACCTACAATAAGCAAATTTTGGATACTTCGCTAAGATTTTGGGCAGCACATCATTATGAATGAAGTACATAAGTTGTCGAGTTCCTCCAGCTCCTCAGATGGCGGGCAGGAACCCTGAATGCAGTGCGCATTTCCCCCTCTGTATTGCCACGCTGAGGCGCTGGAAAAGGAAGCTGGCAGCTCTAGGGTCCCTTGTTGTTTCAATTAGCCTAGAACTCAGTTCCTTAAAAAAAACTGGTGGCACTCTTTCCCCAGGCGCCGAGTGTCTCAGAAGCAATGGGGATAAAATTGTAGTAGTGATCCAGTTCACTGTACTTAAGGGATTTGGCTGATTCCCTGTGAGTGGCAGCGCCACCTGGATTTGCAACACTGAAGTTTATTATATATATATATATATATATATATATATATATATATATATATATATATATATATATATACATTTATACATTATATAAGGCTTTGTTGAAAATGATTAGATTTTTTCTATTTTTTCTATTTCATCATATCCACGTACTCCAAATTAAAGTAACTTTCAACGGAAATAAAACGCCTAATTATAACTAGTCCTAAGTATACCCACAATAATAAAATTAAATAATATTAATTTATATTTCAGAAATAACGTTTTTTAAATTATAAGAGCATCAGTTGAATGAATGCAAGTGCCTGGAAGCCTATGTACGGGGGGGGGGGGAGATGAATCTACATTTATCCTTTTATTTTGATTAGTAACTTTTTGCGTTTCGTGTGTATATTTACTATTTGTATTGTTACCATTTGTGCCTGCAGGATCGAGTTGTTAGCTCTTGGACCCCGCGTTTCTAACCATCGGGTGTCTAATCTGATTCCCCCCATCAATTTCCCTCTATCATATCTACTCTATACATACATATCTAACACACACCCACGCACACATTCCCAGGATGCAGCCCGAAGCAGCTGTCTAACTCTCAGGTACCTACTTACTGCTAGGTGAACAAGCGCACCAGATGAAAGAAACTCATATTTTTGCCCTGTCGGGACTACGACCCCCCGATCGCTGTCCCCTCAGCCGTTATTGTGTGCGCGTGTGTAAACAGCATCTTGATAAAAAACTAATTAATTTTTGAATTTGTTATGAAATTCTTCATAACTCAGCAATCAATAAGATCCAAGAACCACCACGTCACTGTGAGCCAGTACGTGAACAAACTCAACGGCCCCCAAGTTGATGATAAACATTCCTAGCCCCAGGATTGAGGCACACTTGTGTTCTCTGTGAGCCTAGCACACGTACCGTACTGCAGCACGGTACGTGTGCTAGGCTCGGGTTGAAGAGCCTAGCACACGTAGCCTACAGTTCCGGGAAGGTGTATATTCAACAACCTTACTCCCCATTCTTACCGAGAGCTCTCACGGACGACCTTCCTGCTACATTTGGGAATCAGTGATGAATATTCCTTTCACGTGTAAGCGAATTAATACTATTGTAGATATTAATATTAAATGGCAGGCGAAGAAGGGACGAGGGGGTGGGGGATTGTAAATGACGGCGCTTGGTCTGGCGGTAATGTTATTATCGTCCGGGCAATGCCATTGAAAAGTCACACCATGCTCTCTTCATTTGTAATGGAAATTTATGTACCTCGTGAAGAATAGCAAATATTCACGTACATAAAATACATTGAAACCCTTAATAAAACATTTTAAAAGTATATTTAGCACAATGATGTTTATTTTGTTGCAGGTCTGGGAGTTGAGTATATTTTATGAAATGTTTAGCTGGCTTGTAGGGTTTAGCTGGCTTGGAGGGGTTTAGCTGGCTTGGAGGGGTTTAGCTGGCTTGGAGGGTTTAGCTGGCTTGTAGGGTTTAGCTGGCTTGGAAGGGTTTAGCTGGCTTGGAGGGTTTAGCTTCCTTGCAGATCAGCTGGCGTGGAACACTTAGCCAACATGTTACGTTTAAGGAACACACACAGAGTTGAGCCGACGTACAAGAGTCGAGTCGCTCTTAACGCAAAAGAATATTCCAAGCAACCAAGCAATGATTGTCAACTATTCCTCGTATGCTCACACTATGTGAACTTCATTATACCAGGCACATAGTTTGACCATTGTGTCACGTATACAACCCTGTAGGCCATACATAAATAATATAATTTTGATAAATAATCCATATAGTTCCAAAATCTTCGTTGTATGATCGTCATGTCGGCTACATGAAATTACAACACAAAATACAAGTTAATAATTTCACAAATCGTGCTGTTTTTATTACTTAGTAAAATGTATTTATTTTTTATTATGATGCGTGCTCTCTAAAAATAGGTCGCGTTTTTTTTTGCGTTATCGTAGCCAGCGTTATAAATGCAACTGCTAAATAACGAACTAAGAAAAATATTCACGTTTTCCATGCATCGGACTCGATAGGTTAGGCTGCCTGGGTTTGTCCTTTTTGGATAGCCTAAAAGATTAGACTATTAATGGAGCGGCAAATCAAGAGACCGACATCCATTTGCTCTTCGAAGCACGCGTGTTCCCTGGCCTGGAACACTGGGTCTGTGCTCACATTCTCTTCAAGGTTAGACGGTGTTCAGAGACCTCTCTTTTTTTGCCGGCCGCATACACCCAGGTAATATTGCCACCAGCACGAAGCACTCTGAGCGTACTTTCTGGAGCCAAGGGTAGAGGGAGAGCGCTCTTAATGACTAATCTAAATGTGAACTAACTTGCTCCAAATTCTGGTTTCATAATCTGCACAATAAGGTAAAAAAAAAAATGACTGCAAAATTCAGCCTGAGAACACTACGTGAACATCAGAACTGGAGTCTGGATTCCTGGAGTACTGGAATCTGAGTACTCCAGTACTCCTGGAAGAGGTTGAAGTCTTCAAGAAGGAACTAGATACGATGGATCATCCAGTTTGTCCACTGTGGGCCTGCCTGCGGGTCGACACCACCAGCAGTAGCCACAACGATACGGTAAACTGAAAGTAGCATAAACCGATGGTGATTCGAATTTGGTATTCCCAGCCAAATTCTACCACACCACCTGTAAGCTAACGTACAACGTGTGGTAGAGAATCCTTGTCACAGTTGCCATATCAGACAAGGTCAGGCAGCACAATGGGGGGTTCGAGTCTTGGCATTTAGACTAACCTTTTACATTAGTCCGTAGGAGAAACCCACATTAACTGTTATAAGATAGCATAATTGATGGCGACATTACTGACGTCAAAGTTTAAAGTCGTGCGCTGCCAAACCCCCTTTTGATATATACAATTATTAATTCCTGAATATATATTTTGTCTTATGTGAAATGACACACAAATTATATTTCCTGTTGAGATATTTTACAGGTTCATGTTCTCTAACAGTGTGAAGTAAGTGTGAGGTTAAGAACACTATATATAGTTATTAGACGTGAAACTATTTCCACTTTGGGCTCACCATACCCCGTGCTACCTGGAACTTATTGTTCCAGGTAGCGAACCTTTAACAACAACAACATTTCCACGTCATTTTTTCAAGTGGTTTAAAAAATTTAGGCGTCTGTTAAAATTGTGTTGTGCTCCGCATGTAGAGCTGTCACAGGTGTCGGGAACTGTGTGTGTCAGTGGTGAGAGCTTTATACCACATCCATAACACAGCTGTCCATCAAGGGTGAGAGGTTTATCACATATAACACACCGTTATCATGTCCAGTAGGCCTAGTGGATACGGAATTAAAACAAGTTTTTTGGTAGATCGAATTTAAAAAAAAAATATTGAATAAAACTTTATTGTGATTACTGTTAATTGTGTGTGAGTCTTGCTATCATTGGGCTGCGTCTTGATGCCACTATCTTGTATCCGATAGTGATACAAGACTGACATCAGCTTGACATAATACATGTATCATTTAGGCAGAGTCAAGTGATGGGTAACACACACACACACACACACACACACACACACACACACACACACACACACACACACACACACACACACACACACACACACACAGAGTGTGACCAAAGAGCCAGAGCGCAACTCCCGCAAGCACAACTAGGTGAATACACACACAAACTACTTCAAAAACACTTGGATAAGTTGTTGAGCTGGAATAAAAGAAAATGGCTTTGGAATTCAGTGCAGAGAAGTGGCATGTAATGGAGCTCGGCAAGAGTAAGACCTCCAGGGCATACACCCTGACCCTGCAGCACGGCAGACACTGCAGCACGGCAGACACTGCAGCACGGCAGACACTGCAGCACGGCAGACACTGCAGCACGGCAGACACTGCAGCACGGCAGACACTGCAGCACGGTACACACTGCAGCACGGCAGACACTGCAGCACGGCAGACACTGCAGCACGGTACACACTGCAGCACGGCAGACACTGCAGCACGGTACACACTGCAGCACGGCAGACACTGCAGCACGGCAGACACTGCAGCACGGTACACACTGCAGCACGGTACACACTGCAGCACGGTACACACTGCAGCACGGCAGACACTGCAGCACGGCAGACACTGCAGCACGGCAGACACTGCAGCACGGTACACACTGCAGCACGGTACACACTGCAGCACGGCAGACACTGCAGCACGGCAGACACTGCAGCACGGTACACACTGCAGCACGGTACACACTGCAGCACGGTACACACTGCAGCACGGTACACACTGCAGCACGGCAGACACTGCAGCACGGCAGACACTGCAGCACGGTACACACTGCAGCACGGTACACACTGCAGCACGGTACACACTGCAGCACGGTACACACTGCAGCACGGTACACACTGCAGCACGGTACACACTGCAGCACGGTACACACTGCAGCACGGTACACACGCCCTACCGGAGCTGTAGGTCGCTGGAACACAAGAATGATAGACTGAGCGAGAAAACAAAACAGTACTGTATACACAGCGAATAGTACAGTCTAGAATACAGTCATGAATACTGTCAAGATTACAGGCAAGAATACAGCCAAGAATACAGCCAAGAATACAAGCAAGAATACCTAGAGCGAGAGTTGTTGTTGTTGTTGTTAAAGATTCGCTACTTGGAACAAACAGTTCCAAGTAGCACGGGCTATGGTGAGCCCGTAGGTACTATAGAGCGTGAGGCAGAGAGCGTGAGGGGTTGGGCAGAGTAACAGTCAGTCTTCAACATGGCGCCCCGTGTGGCTAGCTGTGAGGGGATAGTTCTCTTTCGCTGATTTATTTCAATTCAAAGCTCGAATATAATTGCCGTACTGGCGCGCGTGAGTTATGCGATGTATAATAAATGAATCTCAACACTAAATAGTGTTTAAACATTCTGATCTCGTTCATACAAAAAATATATATGTTATACTGCCTCGAACATTGAATTGCTGATTTAATTTTATTTGTTAAATATGTTTAGGAATATATCTTCCTCCTGCGATCGTACCGCCTTTTGGTAGTTACACACACCAGTAGCGTGTGTGTGTGCACCTACACCAGCAGGTGTATGTGTGTACACTCACACCAACAGGGGTGTGTGTACACCCACACCAGCAGGCTGCGTGTACACACTCAGCATGTACATGTCAGTAGCAACAATCAAGTCATGGATAAATAGCAACACGACTGACCAGTCATCCGCCTGATACCTTGTGTGAGTGCAATTAACCAATACCCCTCCTCCTCCCCCCCTCTCCCCAACCCACCCCCCTCCCCCCCTCTCCCTTCACCACCCCCCCTCCCCCCCCTCCACCACCCCCTTCCCCTCTCTCCCCAACACCACCCCCCTCCCCCTCTCCCCTTCACCACCCCTCCCCCCTCCCCCACCCCCTTCCCCTCTCTCCCAACACCACCCCCCCTTTCCTCCCCTCCCCACACCACCCCATCACTTCAACCCACCCACCACAAGCACCACTCCACTCCCCACTACTCACCGCCGCTACTGATATCAACATCCTTACACGTGAAGGACACCGCAGAGGGACTTCCTCATCCACTAACATTTTCAATAAACACTCGAGACAGGAAATCCCCCAGATTTAAAAAAAAAAAGGGCGCTGTCTGGAGGCACTGAATTGCAGACCAATTGCATAATTATTCAGCGTCAGGTACTGGATAACGTTTTCAAGTTGAGTGCAATGGAACACCTGGGAGGGTAAACTTTGCAGCGAAAGAGCAGCATGGATTTAGGAGAGGAAACTCATCGCTCGATCGAGTTCTATAACATTGTTAGTAAACTAGGACATGGTAAAGAAGGCAGGGTAGAAGGTATTCTGCTACACTGCCACAAAACTATACTGTATCTCATAAGTTGGTGCACCAGGTGGAGAAGCGATAACTGTATGATAAGGACTGATCGCAAGGATTCACAGAGAGCATGTTTAGGGTTTAGTCATTATGCTCCCTATTATGCTTCTAGCTGAAGGAATGTAACAACTGGAGTCCTAAAGATGTGGGAGTGGATATAATTCCAACACTTACACCAGAGGAGCACACACAAACGGCGTAACATCGGCAGCATGTGAAAGATTGGTCAACAATTAGAACGATATTTCAAATCCTAACACGATTCCTTGTAGGCATTCTACAGTCTTTATCAGACCGACACAGTGACGTGCAGCACCGGGCAGCAATCTGCACCTTGTGGTGCATCAAACTACAGAGGTTTGCCACAAGATTAGTGCCAGAGCTTTCTTGATTATCTTGAGATGATTTCGGGGTTTAGCGTCCCCGCGGCCCGGTCCTCGACCAGGCCTCCTTTTTGTTACACCCCTTCCCCCAGGAAGCAGCCCGAAGCAGCTGTCTAATTCCTAGGTACCTATTTACCACTAGGTGAACAGGTACATCAGGGTGAAAGAAACTACCCATTTGTTTCCGCCTCCACCGAGTATCGAACCCGGAACCTCAGGACTACAAATCCCGAGCGCTGTCCACTCAGCCGTCAGGCCCAGCTAAGAGGGTTAAGCTACGAGGGTAAATTAAAGCCACTACATCTCCCGACCCTAGAGAAGACACCAATAGGAAATGATCAGGGAGTTGAGGACCCTGAGCAGCCGTGGAGTGCGGACGTGTCCCTCCGTGACTGCTAGGGTAGTCTGCCGTTTGATCGCCAGGTGGCGGGGCGTAGCTGCCCCCCCCACCCCCAGTGTTGTTGCCTGCCGGGCGGTGTGCAGACGTGGCAGGGTGTTGGGTTCACCAGGTGGTGGTCCCCTACCTGCAATCAAGCGTGTGAACTCGGTAGGACTGGAATTCTCTGGCGTGCTGGGTATCCAGAGGTAGCGGAGGTACTGTTCGACTTGCTGCATATCCCGGTGCTGGATATTGACGGGATTGAGCTGGTGACTGCGCGTCGCGTTGTCATCAAGCTGGCGACGGAGGAGGTATATCGTGCCTTCCTCAGTCGTTACGAGGGGCGCTCGCTGCCCTTGCCATGAGGTGTACCGGCTCAGTCGCCATAGATCAGACCGAGTGGTGCGCTGACCTATGTCAGCGTGCATGGGGCGCCCTTGGAGTTTCCCGAAGAGCTTCTGCGGCGTTATTTCCAGCGATTTGGGCCCGTCGTCAGTGTGAGGGTCAATACTTTATCTCCGGAAGTACCGGGAGGCGGACGAATATTCGCACCTTGGGCATGCGTCTGCGGTCGGACATTCCGTCTTCGGTCCGGCTTCTGGGTTGCTACATCCGGGTGTACTATGCCCGGCAGCCTCGGACCTGTTTTCCGGTGTGGCTTGATGGGGCATCAGGCTGCAGGGTGCGAGGCGGATCCGGTTGCACCTGTCAACCTGTACCTCTTTCGGGAAGAGGATTTGCCCCGCCGCTTCCACTGGACGAGGACCTCTGGGATGTGGAGCCCGCCCGGCTCGTTGCTGCTGCGGCTCCCCCGGCGTCTCCTGACGTTTCCCCGATGTCGCTGGCCCTCCTCCGGCTGTTGCGATGAGATCAGTGGATTCCCCTGATCC
>WNGS01009631.1:15130965-15154612 GCA_020271785.1 Procambarus virginalis
CCTGGAGCTTTGCAATTACTTTATTAACTCTCGTGTTCTTGAAGATATCCTCACAGTGCCCCCAGAGTGTGCTAGTGCAGGCTACTGACCACTGGCCTGTATGATGACCATCTGTGACATGGGGACATTAAGCATCACGTAGCTATAGCTCAAGACACACTGTCCTTCCTCAGAACATTAGGGAAGCCGCTCAAATGCAAATGTTCCTAAATGTCTTAATAAACACAGACACACACACACAACACACACACACACACACACACACACACACACACACACACACACACACACACACACAACACACCTGGGAGACGGTGCCTGTATAAACACGCGAACGCGCACCTCTGGCAGTTACTCATATGTTTGCTTACCTTCGCCCGCAAGTGGTGCACAGACTTGCTTCATAATTAACTTTAAACCGGAAAAGCTAACGATTAAACAGCTTTCATTGTAAGGCTTCATCTTACGAGGGGATATATATATAACCAAGTTGCTCATTAACGAGGAAACAATCCTCTGTCGAGTTGTAGATTTACAACATAAACTCTCCCTGGCGCACATAGTTGTATTTTTAGCACAGTGCATTCTTGGAAGGTTGTGACATGGCTCGCCGAAATATTTTCACACGTCTGAACCGCTGGTGTCTTTGGTCACGGGTGACACGCTTTGATCAGCTGGTGGGTGTTCCCGCCTGTACCTGCCTGCCTCCCACCTGTACCTGCCTGCCTCCCATCTGTACCTGCCTGCCTCCAACCTGTACCTGCCTGGCTCCCACCTGTACCTGCCTGGCTCCCACCTGTACCTGCCTGGCTCCCACCTGTACCTGCCTGGCTCCCACCTGTACCTGCCTGCCTCCCACCTGTACCTGCCTCCCACCTGTACCTGCCTGCCTCCCACCTGTACCTGCCTGCCTCCCACCTGTACCTGCCTGCCTCCCACCTGTACCTGCCTGCCTCCCACCTGTACCTGCCTGCCTCCCACCTGTACCTGCCTGCCTCCCATCTGTACCTGCCTGCCTCCCACCTGTACCTGCCTCCCACCTGTACCTGCCTGCCTCCCACCTGTACCTGCCTCCCACCATGTATACAGCTTCAGCAGAGCCCGAGGACAGACAACCCAGCCGGTAGAGTTCTTCAGAAGAGCCCCGGAGCTTAACTGTTCAGACCAGACGGTGTCATTACCATGTTATCTAATGTCAGACATTGGCTTGGGTAAGCAGGTGAGTGACGCCGGCATGAGTGATGGTGAGGAGGGAGACCCGGTGAGTCACATGAGTGATGGTGAGGAGGGAGACTCACAGACGGACGACGTCTCCCCCACTAAGCTCTCTGGCAGAGGTCGCTCCTCAACACATCTTAATATGTAAGTTAACGCCTGACACTTATATACTCCAAGGACGAGTTAGAACTTATATGTAGCTACTTACCTGTTCTTCAGTTACAATAATTATCTTAACGATTCTTACTTCATTAATATCATTAAATCAACTTTAATCAAAAGAACATTTACAACCAATTAAAAGACTCTTACCAATTAGAAAATAAATTTGCAGCACTTGAGACGACCCGAACTCGCGAACTATCAGCCGCTCACCTTGAGGGTTGGGCACAGGGTCAATAATACCCCTCCACCCCCCCCCCACACACCAGGGGCATGGGTCTCATAATAAACCGATTCAACAAGACACACAGGTCGGGAGGATTCGTCATTCCCATCCCTTGAGATGACTGCTTACTGAGCCTGTGTGGATGCAGGAGAGGGGGAAATAGGGGAGAACAATGAGGGAGCAAATGAGGCAGAATGAGGAGATTATTTGTTTTGACGGGCGGAGACAGGAAGCACTTCTATAAATGAGAATGCAAACGATGAGACACAGTAACGGGGATGAAGGTATGATGGCCAAACCCACACATCAGAAAATGAAGAGACGACGACGTTTTGGTCCGTCCTGAACCGTTATCAAGTGGTGTGTGTAGACTTGATAATGGTCCTGGACGGACCGAAACGTCGTCGTGTCCTCATCTTGTGACGTGAAGTCTGGTTACCACTGAGAATGCAGGGCATCACTACCCAGTCACGTCGACAAGGTATCTATCTCACTTCTCTCTATACCTGCATGATATATATATATATATATATATATATATATATATATATATATATATATATATATATATATATATAGCTGTGCCCATTTGTATTCCCTTTTCCTCTACTTCTAAAGATGCTAAGGCGCGGGCACACACACCCACGCACGCGCACACACTCACGCACGCACACACACGCACATGCGCACACACACGCACATGCGCACACACACACACACACACACACACGCACACGGGAGTGCTGGAACACAATACCTAGAGCAGATGTCAAGCGGTGGTTATGGCATGTCGTTAGTGAGGAGGGGGGACGGTCGCCCGGGAGAAGCCAGCCAGGTGAGAGGCTCTTCATTACATCACGTCAGTGGTAGCATCACCAGGCCGCTTGCCCACACCAGGCACGACTCTCCTTTCTCACGCACCACCCACCAGACAAGGTGTGTGTGTATGTTGGTGTGCGTGTGTGTACCCACCTAGTTGTGCTTGCGGGGGTTGAGCTCTGGCTCTTTGGTCCCGCCTCTCAACTGTCAATCAACTGGTGTACAGATTCCTGAGCCTACTGGGCTCTATCATATCTACACTTGACACTTTGTATGGAGTCAGCCTCCACCACATCACTGCCTAATGCATTCCATTTGTCAACCACTCTGACACTAAACAAAGTTCTTTCTAATATCTCTGTGGCTCATTTGGGCACTGTGTGTTCCTGTGTTTCCTAGTGCGTGTGCCCCTTGTGTTAAATAGCCTGTCTTTATTTACCCTATCAATTCCTTTGAGAATATTGTATGTGGTGATCATGTCCCCCCTAACTCTTCTGTCTTCCAGCGACGTGAGGTTTGATTCCCGTAGTCTCTCCTCGTAGCTCATACCTCTCAGCTCGGGTACTAGTCTGGTGGCAAACCTTTCAACCTTTTCTAATTCAGTCTTATGCTTGACTAGATATGGACTCCATGTTGGAGCTGCATACTCCAGCATTGGTCTGACATATGTGGAATACAAACTTCTGAATGATTCCTTACACAAGTTTCTAAATGCCGTTATGTTAGCCAACCTGGCGTTTGCCGCTGATGTTATTATCTTGATATGGGCTTCATTGGACAGGTCTGGCGTGATATCGACCCCCAAGTCTTTCTCTCTTTCTCTCTGACTCTTTAAGAGTTTCATCCCCAAATGATACCTTGTATCTGGCCTGCTCCCTGCACCTATCTTCATTACATTGCATTTGCTTGGATTAAACTCTAACAACCATTTGTTCGACCATTTCTTCAGTTTGTCTAGATCTTCTTGAAGCCTCAAGCAGTCCTCCTCTGTCTTAATCCTTCTCATAATTTTCGCATCGTCAGCAAACATTGAGAGAAATTAGACTATACCCTCTGGGAGATCATTTACGTATATCGAAAACAGGATAGGTCCGAGTACAGAACCCTGTGGGACTCCACTGGTGACTTCACGCCAATCTGAGGTCTCACCTCTCACTGTAACACTCTGCTTCCTATTGCTTAGGTACTCCCTTATCCACTGGTGCACCTTACCAGTTACTTCTGCCTGTCTCTCCAGCTTATGTACCAGCCTCTTATGGGGTCCTGTGTCAAAGGCTTTCCGTCAATTCAAGAAAATGCAGTCCGCCTATCCTTCTCTTTGTTGTTTAATCTTCGTCACCTGGTCGTAGAATTCTATTAAGTCAGTCAGGCAAGATTTACCCTCCCTGAACCCATGTTGATGGGTTGTCACGAAGTCCCTTCTCTCCAGATGTGTTACTAGATTTTTTCACGATCTTCTCCATCACCTTGCATGGTATACAAGTTAAGGACACTGGCCTGTAGTTCAGTGTCTCTTTGTCTGTCACCCTTTTTGTATATTGGGACTACATTAGCCGTGTGTGTATACTCACCTAAGCTTTTTAGTATCTTTTCACGCAATTAGTAGGGTGTATTGCCTGTCCTCCTTTGTTATTACATGCCATTTATTTACGGTGAATTCCGTCTTCCATGTGTTCTTACACACGCTTTGTCGAAGTCATTTTGGAGGGCAATACTGTCACCTAACTCCCTGACTCTCCCTGACAGTGTCGCATCAGCTGCAAATACATTCATGTAACTCTGTATTACTAAGGATTTGGGATGGGACGGGGGGAAAGGAATGGTGCCCAACCAATTGGACGGTCGGGGATTGAACGCCGACCTGCATGAAGCGAGACCGTCGTTCTACCGTCCAGTTCAAGTGGTTGGGCGTTGAGAACCTTGAGGCACTCCGCTAATGACACATCTCCAGTGAGAAACGTCGACTCTTATCGCTGCTCGCGTTTCTTCAGCCTTTCTGGGAGCAGTTGTGTCAGCCAAACTGCATTTTCTCAGACTGCATTTGTATTATTTCCCTGAGAAGTGTGGAGACTAGAGTGGGGAAGAAGGGGGAAGGTTCCGCCAAGATATCCGGACTAAGGAAGCCAGGCCTCAGTAAGGGCGAGTCACAAACATGTCAGCGGACCGCTGTTTGTCCAGACGGGACTTGTCTGCTGCACACCACAAGCCGAAATCATTGAAGACGTCGTTTCGTCCACGCTAATGTATATTCTTCTTGATTTTCAATGTTAATAAATATAATTTTCCAATGTTTAGTCATTATTCACCTTTTTAATATCTGTGCCACTTCTTCACCATTCGAAATCCGAGAATTTTAACCAAAATAAATGTTTTCATTAAATACAGACCTAGATGCAAAACCTAAGCTGATTGGACAACACCATTATAATTCTTTAATTCAGCATAACCAGGTTATTTAGATTTGACAGAAAAAAACTCTGATAACAGAAAATAAATTTCAGAAGACCTGTAATCAATGCAACACAATACTTCAATATATGGGAAGGCAAAAGGAAGGTGTAGTATGCGGCGAAAAAAAAGAATATAATTGAAATATTGGTTCATGAACATGTGAACAAGAGGAACCTGCAGACGACCTAATGACCAATACATGTGAGGTTCTCAGGGGTAATATCCCTTCTGGGCAAGTTGTCAATTAGAGATCTTACTAAGATCGTTATTTTGTTCATGTTTTTATACCCACATTCCTTCCCCCCGGCCCATCCCAAATCCTTATCCTGACCCTTCCAAGTGCTATTATATAGTCGTAATGGCTTGGCCTTCCTCCTCATAGTTCCCTTGCTTTGCATTGTATTGATTAAACTTTTGATGATGTGTTGATTGTATAATACACTGGAGGCCTGGAGGGACTCCACTACACATGTAAGCCGGGCAACGAAGACACCAGCATCAAGCAGTATATCCAGAAGAGCCAGAAGAGGAAAAACTGAGGAAATAACCAAAGAGAAACAGTTCAGGGAGAGAAGAAACGAGAGAGCGGGAGAGGAAGACGTTGATTTCTTATCCTCCTTATCATTCGCACTGACATTTCACACATCCCGTGAGAGTGTGCTCGCTCTAAGTAAACACCGTCCACTTAACTCTCCCCGCGACACCCAATGCCCACTCCGCCTCTACTGTCACCAATGAACACCCTGGTGAGCGACGGCACCAACCACCGCCCTCACCAACTACACCAAATGACAAACTAAAATGTCAATAATTGCAGTTAGCACAGTGTTCCACGTCACCCACCAGGCGGCACAGTGCTCAACCCCACGGCAGTGTACCTGCTGTGTTCCTAGAGGGTCACAGGGGCAGTTAGACTGGGAAGAATAGGATAGATGTGGAGCGGCCAAAAGGATATATACCTAACCATATGAAAGAGATTTATTACACTAGAGGAACGCAAGAATGAGGAGCAAGGGGACGCTATTAGTATGGTAGAGCTTCGGGAGAGCATGGAAGAAGTAGTGAGAGAGGATGGAGAAATGAATGATGAGATAAAGAACATGGGGGAAAAGAAACACGGGCATTCAAGAAGCTGCAGCTCCTCTGAGAAGACAGCTTCAAGAATGACAAGAGATGGTAGAGAAAATAGATGAGGTTATTGAAGGCCAAAAGGTAAAGCTTGACAGGAGTGACGAATTATACATTGCAGCCTAGAATCAAGTAGAACTGAAGGAAATAAATTGCAAAGGCAGGCAAAGTGTGAATAAGTTACGGGGCAGAATAGACACGGTTGAAGCGGAAGCGAAAGCAACAAAGAAAGTGAGCAAGTTAACAGAGGAAAGAATTAAACAGAAAATGTAACCAAGATTATGGGAGTAAGACCAGATAAAACCTTCGCTGAGACAACAAAGGGTTTAGAGGGAAAGAACATAATTAAGAAAACAGTATCAGTGGCTGTAAAAACTACCCAAGTCAGGAAATGTACAAGGCAGGAGTTGGAAGGGGAAAGATCAGTAGGAATATGCAACCAATCAGAACCTGAGGGGGGGGGGGAAATAAGGAGATGGAACGGAATGATATAACATAAATTCTACTCAAAATTCAGGCTGGAGATGCAACGAGGGAAATGGAGCACTTCTGCAGGCTAGGTAAGTTTCAGAGAGGAAGAAATCGACCAGTGAAGGTTATTTCTATGAACAGCAACTCAGATAAGTATATACTGTACTGGCAAATATATATATATATATAATATATATAATATTATATATATATATATATATATATATATATATATATATATATTATATATACAAGAAATGAGGAAAAGCACCATGTAGTATTTACTAGACAGGATATGTCTAGGAAAGTAATACAAACAGAGGCACAGGACGCAGCAAATCTAGCAACACAGAGTCGAATACAAGGAAATAGTGGGGCAGACAAGCTTAACAATGAACAGAGAGTACTGCAGAGTGAGATAGTATGGCTGCCTAGCCTAACGAGGCTTCTACACAAATGAACAGGCAAGAGTGACTAGTTCACCATATCCCCCCCCCCGTCCTCCTATCAGATATGGAAAAGCAGCCACATGAACAATTCTTCCTTGGGGAAAAACAAAAGCAGCCCAACAGCCATGCATAGCATAAAAGTAATATGCCCAAATGCAGATGGAATTGTTAATAAAGGCATAGAGTAACAAGAAAGAGTGACAGAGGTACAACAGGACATAATCGCAATAACGGAAACAAAACTGATACGCAACAGTTCCGTTTCTGTTATCATGTTATCTCTACTTTGGACATCACAGACCATGTGATGTCCAGAGTGGGGATAATGATTTCGAGGAACCATGTCCGCAGTTCCCGGAAATCAGGATAATTGAACATTCTTCTGAAACTTTGACGTCCCTGGGAGCTTAATCACGACGACATCTAATGATGCACGCCAAGTGAGGCGCTCTGCCAGGTTCATAAACGCAAACTTTAAGAATCTTGTCCAGAACACTGTATACACTACCTTGAGAAAGGACGTAGGTTACAGGGAGCCGGTCGGCCGAGTGGACAACACGCTGGACTTGTGATCCTGTGGTCCCGGGTTCGATCCCGGGCGCCGGCGAGAAACAATGGTCAGAGTTTCTTTCACCCTATGCCCCTGTTACCTAGCAGTAAAATAACACCTGGGCGTTAGTCAGCTGTCACAGGCTGCTTCCTGGGGGGTGGAGGTCTGGTCGAGGACCGGGCCGCGGGGACACTAAAGCCCCGAAATCATCTCAAGATACATTAAATAAATCGTTTTTAATACATTTATACATATATTGGGGTCTTTCCTTCACCTTCATTCAAGCATTACGACATTGTGAATTTCTCAATAAGAACCTTTTGATGTATTTATCACCAGAGAAGGTAAAGTATAAAGAGAAAACACTAAGCCATTTCGACTACATAGCACTTGGAAGGGCTATGAGGATAAGGATTTAATATAGGACGGAGGAGAAGGATGGTGCCCAACCATCTGGACGGTCGGGGATTAAACGCCAACGTGCAGGAAGCGAGACCGTCCTTCTATCGTCCAGTCCAAGTGGTTGGAATTATCACCAGAAAAATAATGCTGATAATTCTGGTAAAGGAAGGGCATTTTCGCGAGTCGTCCAAGCAAGGATTAGGTACATGAGACTAATATATATATCCTCCGCCGGAAACTCATCTTGTAACATAAAGGTTAAACAATCTCGGAGCGCCTTATCCAGTGTTGACAGCTGGGGCGGATGTGAGGACCTGACAGTCACCAGGAAAACTAGGAGATCTTGTCGCTGTGGACGATAACATAACGTAGGAATAAAGGAAACCGCATATAAGACCTATTTACCCAAACAAGACGGCTCCTATTTATACCCACACAAACTCATCAGGACAACAGACGACGCTTCAGACTTGCAAGCGAGCCAGAGCCACGGCCTACTGCCTCACCACACCCCTCACTCAATCCTCATTTTCATTTACCTCTATTGAAATAGTTTTTACGTACTCACATAGTTGTGCTTGCGGGGTTGAGCTCTGGCTCTCTGGTCCCGCCTCTCAACTGTCAATCAACAGGTGTACAGGTTCCTGAGCCTACTGAGCTCTATCATATCTACACTTGAAACTGTGTATGGAGTCAGCCTCCACCACATCACTGCCTAATGCATTTCCATCTGTTAACTACTCTGACACTGAAAAAGTTCTTTCTAACGTCCCTGTGGCTCATTTGGGTACTCAGTTTCCACCTGTGTCCCCTTGTTCGCGTGTCCCCGTGTTAAACAGTTTATCTTATCTACCCTATCGATTCCTCTGAGAATTTTGTAGGTAGGGATCATGTCTCCCCCTTACTCTTCTGTCTTTTAGTGTCGTGAGGTGCATTTCTTGCAGCCTTTCCTCGTAACTCATGCCTCTTAGTTCTAGGACTAGCCTAGTGGCATACCTTTGGACTTTCTCAAGCTTCGCCTTGTGCTTGACAAGGTACGGGCTCCATGCTGGGGCCGCATACTCCAGGATTGGTCTTACATATGCTGTGTGTGTGTGTGTGTGTGTGTGTGTGTGTGTGTGTGGTGTGGTGTGTGTGTGTGTGTGTGTGTGTGTGTGTGTGGTGTGTGTGTGTGTGTGTGTGTGACAAACGGGCCACATCAATGGTCGTTAGTTTGGTGTTGGAATTAAGGTCTATATCAACCTCTGGATGTTGACTAAGGCATCAACAGTTGTTACTGAGGGACCTGTAAGTATACAGTATACCCGGCCACCGTCCACAGCTGCAGTAAACTCTCGGAGTATACCTTAGAGACGCGGGATACACCTCTCCGTGTATATTTCCCTTCAATAATGCTGGTTACCTCAGTTATAAGGTGGGCGGAGGTCAGACGCCGCCGACAAGCGCGTTAAACAGCCAACAGTATGGTCGTTAAGGTCGCTAAACAGCCAGCCAACCTGTCCTCTTAAAAATAACGTCGCTTTTGACCGTTTGCCCGTATCCCGTATGGCCGATAGAGGACGTAATTTGAAAATGGAAAAACAAAATGAAAATTTGCGATTTTTTTTTCAACAACAGTTGCCAGCCAACAGTATGATAGAAATAGCCTAATCTACTCAATCCTTTTGAGATGTATTTTAAGGTCTTAATAACCGTACTAGAACTAGCCACACAGGCCTCCAGCATGACGCTTGCTCACACTAGAGGTTCTTCAGGTCAACTCGGCCGAAGAACAGTTCATGACTGAACGTTTCCTGTCACGCAATTAAGAACATTTGAACTGTTCTAGTCTCGACTACAGGCGGCGTGCCCAGGGGGCGCTGGTATTGTATCACCACAGTGGAATCTATTAATATAAGTATATGAAAACGTAAATAGAAAACTATAGGAAAAAGCTGACTACAGATTTGTCGAATAAATTGGTGTTTTTGGAGTCATACACAGGGCCCAGAGGGGGGGGGGGGTGTTGCCACCAGTCACTGGTCGAGGCGACACGTGGCAACCTGGTGCCATGACGTCATACACAGGGCCCAGACGGGGTGTTGCCACCAGTCACTGGTCGAGGCGCCACGTGGCAACCTGGTCGCCATGACGTCATACACAGGCCCAGACGGGGTGTTGCCACCAGTCACTGGTCGAGGCGACACGTGGCAACCTGGTCGCCATGACGTCACACACAGGGCCCAGACGGGGTGTTGCCACCAGTCACTGGTCGAGGCGACACGTGGCAACCTGGTCGCCATGACGTCATACACAGGGCCCAGACGGGGTGTTGCCACCAGTCACTGGTCGAGGCGACACGTGGCAACCTGGTCGCCATAGTGCAGACATCAAAGCCTCGACAAATCATCAATCAATTCATTTCTCTCGCGGTTATAAAAGTTTTTGTCAATTA
The DNA here is from genome assembly GCA_020271785.1 of Procambarus virginalis. Lineage (NCBI taxonomy): Eukaryota > Metazoa > Arthropoda > Malacostraca > Decapoda > Cambaridae > Procambarus > Procambarus virginalis. The sequence goes on from WNGS01009631.1 coordinate 15,141,276, forward strand.
AATTACAGAATAAAGTAGAATCAATTATATTAAGTGTCGACTTCCGCCGACACTTGTAAATCTATTTACAGTGAACACGGGACAAGCTGTAACACGGGGGGAAGCTGTAACACGGGGAGAAGCTGTAACACGGGGGAGAAGCTGTAACACGGGGAGAAGCTGTAACACGGGGAGAAGCTGTAACACGGGGAGAAGCTGTAACACGGGGAGACGCTGTAACACGGGGAGAGGCTGTAACACGGGGAGAGGCTGTAACACGGGGAGAGGCTGTAACACGGGAGAGGCTGTACCACAGGGAGAAGCTGTAACACGGGAGAAGCTGTAACACGGAGAGAAGCTGTAACACGGGGAGAAGCTGTAACAGAAGACAGATTCCGTTACACTTAGCACACCCAGTTCCGTTAACGGTACCTGGTGTGCCAGTACTGGTCCCATTACACTTGCAGGGGGCAGCACTGCGCCCTGTTAATGGCTGGACAGTGCCGTCACTGTGCATATAATACACGCGAGAGACAGAGAGGAAACAGGTGTTTCAACAGTGACCGCATTGAAAAGGGCAACAGTCTCACTGTTCTTCTCAGTGAGACTTGAGACATTCAGGGAGGCAGGGGGGGGGGAGTTATTGACATGTACGTTGAATTTATGTCTGTTCATTTATGTTCATTTTCTGTTCATTTCTGTTCATTTGGAGACATTTCTCCTCGACTAAATCTTCTTTTGTGTTAGTATTGATCTAGTGAATATTGGCGATTCAAAATGATTTATCTGAGAGAAATGGTGGAGAAGTCGTGCCTTTTTTATGACCTTGATGCAGACACTAAACTCATCTTGGATCACCAAGACTCACGGCTTCATTTTGTTCACTTTGAGTCTGTTAAAAGTAGTGGCGAAGAAATGAATTAAATGCCAGGCATACTTATCAACGAGCGATTTAAAAAAAATAGTGTCAAACAGTCTGGCATATTTAACATCAATACCAATAGCCTCATCGAACACACTCACACTCCAGTGAGTATTTTCGAGTCTTAGGTCAGACTCATAGTAAGACCTTAAGTTGTTTACAATGTCACTGACGAGAGCACCAGTAGGTGCCGTGATAACTGTCTATTATCTTGTGGTGGTGATGCTAAAATCTGGCGTTCATTGTAGAGATAACACTACCACACTCAATGATTTTAGTGTAGAGCTGTCGGGCTGTCCGCCTTGCTGACACTGTGTTGTGGTGTCTGGCAGCCAAGCTGAGCCTCGTTGCCAGTGCGAGAATATTTTATTCTACATGAAGACCTTTTAATATAATTGCCTCGCATTTTAATCCACTTGTAAATGCTTCTCTTCAACATTCTGTTCGAGAGTCTCAGCCACTAATCTTTGGGAAGATTGGATATTTAATTTCATTTTAAGCCGATTTTAGTTACACTATATATTAGATGTTTGAAATTTAAATGAGTTTTACAGTTTTTCTAAGTAATTTCGTAACTTATAGTTAATGTTATTTATCCATGCATATGTTCGAATGTATTTTGTACGATAAAGTCCCTTCTCGTTTTTCTGTTAAATACTCAATATTTATATTATTAATATATACCATATCTTGTTCCAATATCTTTCACATGAACGTTAAACATCCTTTATATCAAGTTAAAATTCCTGTAATATTAATGCTAAGTATATTTGGCATAATATTGTGGGCCTTAGGCCTGCTGGGAGGGACGAGGCGGACTGATCCACGAGTCTGGGGTGAGAAGAATACATTGTTCACCCCTGTAAGTGACCAGACCTACTGGCTGGGGGTCCTATGGATGGGAAGTCGCAGCACTGTCACGGGTTTTGTCACTGCTGCAATGTGAGGACCGGTTCACCTTGCCTGGCGTAAGTAGACCTCTCAAACCTCTCTCTCTCTCTCTCGTTCTCTCTCTTCTCTCTNAGTCTACTAATATTTAGCAAAATAATTCACAACTGATGGGAGAGTTTTGTCACAAAACTAGAGCAATTGCTTATTAACCGACACATTTTAATCTATTGAGGATGATGAAAAAATAAGGTTTTAATAATTGCAGTTTCAGCCAAGTTTGTGGCTACAATCCTGCGTCACATGGTTGCGGTGGTAGTAATTTCCTGTTGCTAAGGTAGGCCAGACAGGTTGGCTTTGCGAGAGCGTGCCTGTGGACTTTAGTTCATCTATGAACCACACCTAAGCTTTTTTTAGTAGTACTAATAACATGCTAAATGCTACCGGCTTGCGCAAGGACATTGCCAAGCCTAAGTTAAAAATAATCTAAAGTTAAAACAAATATACATATGATGTATAAATTTCCATTTAATTATGGATATAGTGAAAAGCAAATACTGCCAGTATATTATCAATAAAATCCACATTTCTCTCCACATGAATGGAATCATTATCATGTTATCTTGCGGATATACCTACCCACTGTAATAAATTTATAATCATTTACAACTGTAGGGTTTAAATGTTACAAGAGAGACGAGTGAGACGGGCCCCTGGGAGACTGTCAGGGTACAAACCCCCAGCAGCTGACCAGACACTAGACACCAGCCCGTCTCTCCCCCACACCCCAGCTTCATTATCATGTCGCCGTTCTCAACGCCTCTCAACTGCCACCCCTTGCAAATTTGCAAATATTCTGCCAACTAATAAAGGGCGCAAAATGTATATAACTTGTTTAGGAAAACGTTGAGGGCTGGTGTAGCAGGGGGGGGGTGATATGAAGGCAGGCAGGCCACCAAGTAACACTTCCCGTGACCAGCAATATTAAAGCGACAGTGCCACTTGTGGAGGCAACGTTGCGGTCCCAGCTTGTGCTGGAAGTGACAGTCGCCTCCGCCAGCTCCACTACACCACTCATTGCATCTCGCCACCACCACACTTTCAATTGCATATGTATTTTCTCAACGGCATATGCTATACACCTTCCCATAATTGTTCTTCAGCATGATGCACCTAACAAGTAAATGCTAACGAATATTGCATGTACAATCTTGACAGTTTTAACTACACGTTATCTTTTCACAAGTCCATCATTCTTGACATTGGCTATTGGTTCACGAGGCCGAAACCCCTACATAGTCACATTTGCTTCGCAGTCCACAGGCCCTCGGTGGCATTACAACCCGACACTTTTCTGCCGGAACTGATCAAGTTTTATCTTTAAGACAAATATTTAGGCATTTCTTTATTTTCTGACAAGATTAAAGCGTTGTAATCCTCTGCAGAGCTATAGAGCATTTGGAGCCTATCATATCTCGGAGAAGGTAAAGGTAAATTGACAAATCTTTTATAGGGATTAGAGATTTACAAAGTATTTTCCATGTACTGATTATGATATCGCTTTCATCTCGGTTCCAGAGAACATTACAAGTTTTGGGGGAGTTTAAAGCCTACAAATGTAATAGTGGTTATTTCGCCTGCCTTGAAAAGGAATATGCGCACTGATCATAGCTCAAAACGGTTATGGTACTAAAGAGGCTACGTTGAACATAGTATCCACCCATTTTTATATTTACTGTGCTTGCTATACGTTAGGTTGTCCAACTATCATTTAATTTATTTTGTTTTCCCTCTCTATTCAATGAAATTATCAGACTGCATCTGTATCTTGTAACCGTTTTGTTGTGCGTTTTCCTCGACGAAATGCAAGAGTTGAAAGTTATCATCGGTGCCCACCACAAGACTGCAGAGGCATGACTGAAGTTTTCCAGTATTTACCGTAAACATTCATCATGCTGGCAATTAAAGACGTCATTCGTTTTTAAATAACACAAAGTTCTAGTTAACGTTTTGTCGATATTTGATGTGAGCCTACAGCAATGACGAGAGAGAGAACCGTCTTCAGAAAACTGGCGTTTTACTAAACTAGGCTAGCATATGCTAAGCCTTTAAACCCTGTTTGATTTAATATCACTATTTGTGATCTGTTAGGATAATATTTACATGCCAACGTGATCGTCATTTGCTCAGATAGTCCCATTTTTAGGGCTATCGTTCCAAGGTCACACAAACTAAATGCCTCGCAAAATGCTTACAATTTAGATTTTTATATTCTTTATTACCTCAGCATTTTTCACAATGATCTAGTAGGACCTTGTACCTTGCAATGATCTTGCAAGGTGCAAGATGTGCACCTTGCTCCAAAACAATGTTTACCTGGGTAATGTAAGCCCTTTTCCATACAAATGGAAAGTTGGCTTTATTGCGCTCTCGAAGATTTTCGTCATATTAGTTCAATCACCTTAATAAGGTGGACTTATGTTGATTGCCCATAGATATCCTTCAATGCAAACAGTAAGTTACAACAACGTGGCTGAAAATTTGACTTCCAACCCATACATATGAAAATAAAATAAATGAAGTTTTGGTCCGTCCTGAGCCATTATCAAGTAGTGCACAGTATGGTAGAAAAAGTCTATATACAAGGTAAGAATGTGAGAAGGTTGAAGTATACCATAGAATGTGAGGCGATAGGCGAAAAAGTTGAAATACTCAATATACAAACAGAACAAATCTTTACTTCTCGGAGAGTAGCCAACTAATTCCTGATATTCAAGAGGGATAATATCCCTTAGTGCGAACTACAGTCCGATTAGACTTTAATCGTGGGAAAGTTCATCGAAGCTATAACGGCAGATTAAATATGAAGACACCGACAAAAATGACCTGATAGTAGACAATCAACATTGTTTCCTGTTAAGGCTATATATAGTATAAAAAAAATGTGTCCTACACAGGGGTATTCCAGGCAATCGACAATAACACAAATTATGATGTTCTGTGTCTTGATCGCAGTAATGGACTTTGACACAACCACGAGAGACGGATCAGGAAAATTGTGGTCCACGGCATTGGAGCGAATGTTCTCAACTGGATCAAAATATAGTTGAAGGATGGGAGGCAGGATATTAGTATCAACCGAGTGAAATAAGTGCTGCAATCTCACTAGTGGTGTTCTGCAGAGTTGTATTGTCCAGAAATATGCCAATAACCAAGATGTTGGGGTTAACAAAAAATATCAGCAAATTGGGAATGACACGAAGGTGGGGTTAAATTGTAAACTGGATTATAACTCAAAAACTGAGACCTCATCACACTGTACATAAAACTTTTAATTTATCAACATAAGAAATTAAAAATCTAAAATTTAGGAGATGATAGTGACACCGTCCACTAAATGAACAATGCAGGATTTTGGCAAAGTTTTGTGTAAGTCTCTCTCGAGTTATGATTGGCAGCGACCTGAGCCTAGTCAACAATGTGGAACGAACAAAAATAGGATGCATGGGTTTATAACCAAACCGTCAGTAATAAATGCATAATCATTATCCTCCAATTATATTAGGCCTTGGCGAGGCTCTACTGTAACAACGCCCAATTCTGACCACTTAAAAAGACACCGATAACTTTTGAGAAAATCCTACATAAGAACACCGCCTGGCATTCCTGACCCGTTTGAAGAGATGTTGAAGCAGCTTGGCCGGCATTCACTACAGATGCACGTAGGGCGAAGGAAAACACGTCCGAGGTCGTTAAGTAACCTTTCCAAATGATATGTACTAACTTAGTGCTATATAATTATCTTACGTTTCAATGGATAAGAGGTAACAATAGCGTAGATAAGGCCATGCTCTTGAAACTATCTGGCCAGGTCAGAATCCATAATGTCTATGATCTGGAGTTCAGATTTGGGATGGATATAGTGTACGGATGTGCAATAAGGTGGTAGACGAATGTAATTGGTTGCCGGCCAACATCACTGAGGCAAATGGTATATCTAGCTTTACAAAAATACTCAATAGATACGTAGGAAAGAGAGGTGGAACTAATTAGGTACTGCCAAAAATAGGCCAATAGGCCCTTTGTGGTGATTCATAATTGTTCTGCGACAATTCTTCTCTAGGGCCTAGACCGAGTTGCAGAAAAAGATGCCTTGATATCCTAGCCAGACACACACTAGTGATGTAGGTAGTGAAGGGTAGGGAAGAGTTTGACAGCCACTGTCACATGTCAACCATCACAGCCAGAACGTTGTCTTCCTAGCTAAAGGCACAACACTTCGTTGCTGAGGCATTACGGACAAACTTTGTTAAAAATGGCAATTACTAATTTGTTCTAATTTGTTTTAGAAAGCACGATAAGAAGCCTAACAACTTAACCGAATGAAATCAAGTTTCAATACAAAATAAATTAGGCTCCTTTCCACAATTTAATATCTATATACAGTACTACCATTTACGTAATATTTGTGTTATGCCAAGTTGCAACTAAGACTTGCCTACCTGGATTGTACCTAGAGTGGGTTCTGGGAGTTTTACCCGTTCGAATAGGAAGTTTGTAAATTTAATATTGAGATTCTCTAAATTAAGGTGGGTCTTAAGTTTAGAAGCACCAGCCTGATCCAGGAATAATAGCCAATCTTTTACAAACTTATGTAGACGACCTTTCTTTTCAAGGAGTCTTGATATTAAATATTATTTGCATCTACATTTACAACACCACCAATTTTACAGAATTAAAGTGCAGGGATGGCAAACATTGACTCATCAATGAACTTAGTCCTTCAGACTCTCTGAAGGAAGGTCTTTATTCTAAAGAGAACACAGTACAGTACAGTATATATATATATATATATATATATATATATATATATATATATATATATATATATATATATATATATATATATATATATATATATATATACACATATATATATATATATATATATATATATATATATATATATATATATAAATATATATATGAATGAAAACTCTCACCCCAGAAGTGACTCGAACCCATACTCCCAGGAGCAACGCAACTGGTATGTACAAGACGCCTTAAACCACTTGACCATCACGACCGGACATAATGAGGTGATAGCCGAAGCTATTTGAACCACCCCACCGCCGGCACTCGGATGGTTATCTTGGGCATAGCATTTTACCAAATCACCTCATTCTTTGGGGCACACGTGAGGAACACAAATGCGAACAAGCCTGAATGGTCCCCAGGACTATATGCGAATGAAAACTCACACCCCAGAAGTGACTCGAACCCATACTCCCAGGAGCAACGCAACTGGTATGTACAAGACGCCTTAAACCACTTGACCATCACGACCGGACATAATGAGGTGATAGCCGAAGCTATTTGAACCACCCCACTGCCGGCACTCAGATGGTTATCTTGGGCATAGCATTTTACCAAATCACCTCATTCTTTGGGGCACACGTGAGGAACACAAATGCGAACAAGCCTGAATGGTCCCCAGGACTATATGCGAATGAAAACTCACACCCCAGAAGTGACTAACCCATACTCCCAGGAGCAACGCAACTGGTATGTACAAGACGCCTTAAACCACTTGACCATCACGACCGGACATAATGAGGTGATAGCCGAAGCTATTTGAACCACCCCACCGCCGGCACTCGGATGGTTATCTTGGGCATAGCATTTCGGCTATCACCTCATTATGTCCGGTCGTGATGGTCAAGTGGTTTAAGGCGTCTTGTACATACCAGTTGCGTTGCTCCTGGGAGTATGGGTTCGAGTCACTTCTGGGGTGTGAGTTTTCATTCGCATATAGTCCTGGGGACCATTCAGGCTTGTTCGCATATATATATATATATATATATATATATATATATATATATATATATATATATATATATATATATATATATATCAAGCTAACCAGTATATAGAAAAATCCAGGTTAGATCTGGTGCAACTTTTTGACTAACAGATACAAAAACATCAAAATATCTTGTATATATTATCAAATTAAAATTAATATTATGATACATCCTCTCCCCGGAAGAAATACCATTGTTTACGTGTATCAACACCACTTTATAATTGAAATCACTTGGCCTAAGCCTATGTCGAATTGTGAAATATATTTTAGGTTATCATGGGTAGGAGCAAATTAATATAAGCTTCATACTGCTTTGCTAACCTTGACTTGTATTAAGTAAGACGGGAAATAAAGCATTGGAGACATGCTCCCAACTATTTTGCTATGTGTAAAACACCGTAATACAGTACTGTATTAAATGAATAAGCATGAGAATCCTTAAGGAGAAAGGACATAAATAGCACTAAAAATGTGCACTATTTTTACCATGGTAAGGTAGCTTAATACAGTTGATTTTTTTTTAGACACTAAAAATCTGCCGATTTTGTAAATCTGCAATGAAATATTATGCAAACAAAAATATTGACAAATATAATGTAGGAGTTAATTTATCCTAAACCACAAGAGTTCGCACGAAATGTGTGGCTCGTATAACTAAATTCACTAGTGACATCAAATTAATATTAACAGAAAAAAATATTACAGGTGATTACTGATCCCAACTAAAAGTCAAGCACTATATTTAGTTAAAACAAATGGACTACCACTCAACGGATGAATTAGTTGCCATAATAACTTAAGTACAGTACAACTCATGGTTTACATGCACTTCCACGAAGAGTATCTCATCAGGAGTTGCGCACATGAGACCGCCTAAACTTAAAAGTGTCCAACAACAATTGTGAAGGTGGAAGACCAACATGGAGGAAGGACTCGGGAAGCCTGTGTTGAGAGCAGTGCTCTTGGGAAGGGTGTGGGGGCTACCAGCCAATATATTTCTCCATCACGCTTGCTTTAATTGAAGCCTGACCTGATAACATGAAAGTAGGAAAGAACTCTCAAATCAAAAATAAGTTTCTAAAATTAACATTTTAGTACAGAAGCTAAACTCTGACAGGCGACTAGAAAAAATTAGGTATTACCAGACATTCTGGAAATGCCTGTATTTCCTACCAGAATGCTATGCGTGCTAGTGGCTTTACAGGAATGTAAAACATCAATGCTATGTACTCTCATAAACCCAATGTACCTTCCTGTATATAAATAAATACATAAATTCTTTAAGGCACACGATATTTTAGAGAGCACTGGATGTGTGCCAACTTGGATGTACCTTACCAATCTCACTACTGCCCCAGCCATTTCTACACATTACAATGCGACATGCGTTTTTAGGCTTGCTTCAGCCTGGACGTGCATAGTCAATGTGGCAATTTGGAAAAGGCCATACAAATAAGTTTATATGCAAAAGTGAAATTAACAGGTATTCAATAATTGCATACATAATTATTTAAATATAAAACATTCCGAAATAAATACAGATTAATTTCGGCGAGTATAGGTAATTGTGTCACTATGGTAACAAACCCTTCCTGGGAATAGTAATAATGTATCAGGATAGCCTCAGTGTAATTTATCAGTGATACCCTCAGTGTATTTGTTCAGTGATAGCCTCAGTGTATTTTATCAGTGATAGCCTCAGTGTATTTGTTCAGTGTAAACAATTCCAGGAGGGTGTTAAGTGAACCAAGCATACTCCCAAGACGGATACATGCGGGACATACCGACAACTGAACTTGGGTACGCCACGAGTTGGGTATGAAGGCGGGGAGGGATAGGGGTGGGCAGGGATGGAGGTGGGGGGGGGGGGGAGTGAGGGAGGTGGAGCCGGAGTGAAGCCAGGCTAACACTGGCATATCCTGGGTAAGAGGGAGGGTGGGGTTGGCTAGTGATCAATAGCCAGGCGCATCTTAGCTCACCGCGTGTCCCCAGTGATTCTCGCCTCTCGCTCCACAACCTTCTTATAAAAACTATAAGAGGTTAGGGTACGATTGTACATTCTATGATACTTGGGTTATTGTAAAACTCAATTGGTGTTCACACACAGTAACCAGGAGCAACACCTTAACTTCAGAGGTGCCAAATTTATCAAAGTAGGAAGGCCCTATATGACTAACCATCCTGCGAGATGGGGTCTTTCAGTATCACTGCTACCTTATTCACTCTTTGTGTTGATGATATCCTCATAATGCACTTAGAGTTTGCCAGTGCAGATTACTTATCACGTCTTTGTATGACTAACCCTCCTGTGTGATGGGATTTTTACCATCACGTAGCTAGTTTTTTGACACGCTGTCTTCCCCTTCATATAGTCTAGGGTAGCTGCACAAATGCAGATGTACCTAAATGTGTTGATAAAATAAAGTAGGAAATTACATCATGACATATGTTCACAGAGGCTGCAGCCATCAAATCCTATACCACCATCGAGCATGATTAAGGAACATTCGAACATTCAGCATGGCTAGGCCTGCCCTTCTTGCTAAATTAATACCATAAAAAATAGTACTGTAATTGAAAAACACAGGCTAAGCCCTCACATCTCCGACTTCCTCACATCTTTACTTCCCTGACCTTATCCATATTTATTTTCCTTTCATAAGCACTAGCTCTATGTATTTTATACATTATACAGACCTTACATGCGTAACGTCATCTATCAATAAAGACTAAGCAAACCCATCCCTTAGTGTTTATCTACAAATCTTCACGTTGTCAGCACTCTGCTCCCTTCAACCTCTACGGTTCCATTTAACAAAAGATCATAATACAGTATAGGTCTACTATGCCAGTCCAACAATGCAGAATGCAACAATTCTTAAGCTGTATCTTATCAACGATTTGTAACTTTTCCATCACGGCCAGTAGAGGAAAGCATTCCAGGTATGGTAGGTATATTACACAATGGTTGGTGATGGTGGGCTCGCTCTGGAGACAAAAACAGTTCAAAAGTACAGCAGAATGAGGTTGGTAAGTAGAAAAGGGCTCAAGTCTCCAGAGGATTCCCGTGTCATATAACACCAGTTACGTGCTTGACTAAACGCTGCTGATCCACTAAGCAGAGCCTCATTATTTATTTTAAGTAATGCGCTATGCATTTGTTTGAGGTGTGCTGGTAATCTTCAGTCACACTCCCGTGTTCAATGCAGCTATGCAAGCACTTATTTGGTCATACCCTTTGCATTTTCATTTTATTATTGCAGTGAAATGTCCGTGTACATATTGCACAGAGGGTGTATTTAAACGAAACCTTCCTAGTATGAGCCAACAGGCCTGCTACGGTGTTACATAATTCTTATGTGCGTGTGTTACATGTTCGCTGTGCCCATAGTGATTTCACAGTACTGTACAACTGAATTATGTCAATGAGCAAGTGGGTTCCAGAATTTCACACACATTTTCTTGTCACAACGTACAGTAAACATATCACCTCAGTTAGAGTTGACTTTATCAACAAGTTCAATAGAGTTAGCCAAAGAATGCGCCACTTTCCCTATTCAGCCATCTCGGTAGCCTTATTTTCCTCAAATGCAGATCTCAGCACCGGGGTGTACATTTTTTGTAATACTACCCAGCTCGAACCCAGCATTACAGATTATAGCACCCTAGGCTACATGGTTAACACCTGCCAATACGCTCATCTACAGTAAGATTTTACACTGTTGTTTACAGTACACACTTCTTTGGTTGAACTATGACTAATGATCCAGAACTGATTTGCATATGCTAGTGGCTGCTGCAAGCATTGTTGAATTTTGCCTGGATACGTTGAGAATTGAGCTGTCTCTTAAAAAACTGTTAATCCAAATGCATTTAATAAATGGCTGCTTAGCCGGAACCTATTATACTTCAACAAGTGGCAAAATTTAAATTTAAATTTTAAGGAGCAGTCGAGGGGTAATTTACCTGGCGCGAGGTCTTTAGTTGTTCTGCAATCATGCCAGGTGATCGAGACCAACACAGCTATAACAACCTGGCTGATCCGGCACTTCCTTCATCTGTAGTTGATTCTGAGAGTTGTTCTATTTCCCAAGTGCGGCCTTAGGCTAGACTTTTCTTGTAATAACTTGTTAAAAGCTGCTGTGCTCGGAGCAGCCCACAGGCATCCACACGTATCCATTACAACCAGATTGGTCCTGCACTTCCTGCAGGAACTTGCCAAATTGTCTTTTTAACACCACTTGTGTTCTGACAATATTGCTTGTACTGTACTGTATTTGGTGAGAGGAGGTTGAAGAACCGTGGACCTCTAATGGTTAGTATGTTCTCTATGCACCTTCACTCTTCACTGGGTCTATTCTGCATTTCCTACAATATCCTTCGCTGCAATTTATAATTTTATGGGTATTTGAGACCTGTCCTTCGGGTACCTTCCATGTATATATTATGAGATCTCTGCTTTCGTTCCATAGAGTAATCTTAGCGAAGTATCCAAAATCAAATTTTGGATACTTCGCTAAGATTCTTGGTAGTACATCATTATGAATGATGTACTTACACATTTCTTGGACACCATTGATGGTGTTATTTCTGAATTCCGTAACTGTTTTCACATTCCATTAAATAATGACGCAAAGTATGTGAATAGTTATTATTTAGCAGTTATTATTTAGCCAAATCTACATCAGCAGATGGTGCAAACTCCCAGAGGTACTTGTAGGCGAACCCAAGCCTAGCGATGGTAACATCTCGACGTCATATATATCTCCATAAACATCAGAGAGCAATGTTCTTTAACCCAGCCAGTCCCTCCTAAGATTTCCCAGAGGGTCTTAATAGTCTTTCCCAGTAGTTTCCTAATATCAGGTATTAGGAAACTACTCTGATAATACATACAATACTAGACAAGGGAAGGCGAGGTGGGAAGGACGAATGACGTCTAAGACTAATGCCATTAACATATGGGATCTACAGTGCAAATTAGTTTTGCACCATTCCATCATTCCACCATTCGTTTTTGCATTCCATCTCCAGTTATGGAATTATTTTTTCTTGATGCTAGCCAATAGCTGCCGCAGTAGGCTACTGGGGAAAAGTGTGCAAGAAAAACATGGAAAGAAAAGTTGAAAAGACGTCATGTATTGTCTTTACCAAAGTCGTCTACTGGGAACACTAGTCTGGCTATATTAAGTTATTATACAAGATGTTGTAACAGATCCCAACAGCTAAAGTCAGGACAGAAATACCGCACAAATCTCTCTCACTCCTACATGATAAACGCTTGATTTCACCATGCTAATAGACATCCAATACGGGCTCACCATAGCCCTGCTCTACTTGGAACTTCTTGTTCCAGGTAGCGAATCTTAACAACAATATCATAGGACCTTTAACAGCATGAACATAAATAAAATCTAAATATTCTCCCACTACAACCTAACAGTAGTACTTTTACTTGTTATTAAAATCGTACTTTTGCTGTAACCCAATTTCTTCGCTAGTTTTATATGTTATATTCAAAGTTAACATTGAATTATAACGTAATTAAATGTTAAAAATTATTTAACATACCTAGTATGGAATATGTAGAATATGAAGTTCAAGCACAATGAAGTCACTAGACACCCAACCAATTCCTAACTTAGAAGATAAACCTATAGGGTATTCTAGAATGTTTATGTT
>WNGS01009631.1:15154637-15235433 GCA_020271785.1 Procambarus virginalis
CCAAACAAACACCTCTAACCACTTCTTCCAACGAATTTGCAACAGCAACAACCCCAGCTCTCGATAGATGTACCCCATCCCGAGCATACATTTCATTTCTTCCATAGAAGTGTTCCCAGTTGTCTATATAAGATATTGCATTAGATTTGCAATATCTTTCCAGCCTGCAATTGACACCAAGTGCCCTCGACATCCATTCATTTCCCACTCCCTTTCTTGGAAGAATGCCACATATGATCGGGATTCCTCCCTTGCTCCTAACTAATTCTATTGCTGTCTTGAATTTCAGTATTAGTTCCTCACTTCTAACTCTCCCAACATCATTACCCCCTACACTAATACAAATAATGGGTTTGCTCCCATTTCCGTCATAATATCTTCATGTTTCCAACAATATCACCAATACCAGCTCCAGGATAGCAAACCCTTAATCTGTTAAGGGTTGAGATTGAGAAGATCTAAGAAAGTCAACATAGGAAGAGATAGGCATTTTATGAGGAGGAAGAGTATCATGAGCATCAATCTTGTCAATCCTGTCCTGCTTCCTTCTTACGACGGTAATTTTTGCCTCCAGGACCGCCTCGATTGCTTGAGGGCCAACGGGGGCACCCAGGAGGGTAGTTAGCTGGCTCAACAATGCTAATGTCCGGAAGAACAGTTCTTGTTATGCCAGTTATGTCTAGGTAGGGGAGACTATTTCACGTTTGGATGCATTGAGAGCCCTATAGTTGTTCCTTGCTCCTGGATCTATCCTCTTCTATCCTCCATTGTGTTATCCAGGATTCCGATAAGGGTGCCACCATCCAGAAACCTGATTTATCTCTGGTTCCATATTATCACTAGCAAGCGAGCAGGTTTAGTTCGCCTGCCATATTACCAATGACCTCTTTGATAACAAAGCAAAATAGGAGGCGGCTATGGGATCGCCCTGTTGGACACCTTCACAAGAGAATTTCATGCTTTCCAAAAAGAAGCTTCGAGTCGGCACTTTCATCCTTTCATTGGATGAAAGGATAATGTGGGACGAAATGGTTACGTAGAGCTTGGGGGACAGCATCTCTTCCGACTTGATTGACGGTATTTTTTAAGTCCAGCTTAACTCGTGCCTTCTGGTCAGAGATTGGCAATGTAAGCACGTGCTGCGTGTGCTGCAGCCTCTCAGCCTAGGGGGATCCCAAACCCGAGCTGATTAGGTTTCAACATGGTGGCTGCTACCTGGCTGGCTGATCTCACTGCAGCCTTAGCTACGAGGCGTCTGTGTGTGTTGCCAACGGGAAGGACCCTGATCCCCCCCCCCCCTTTTTTGAGCACAGAGGCTGTTCCATGAAAGAGACCTGATGTCCTCAGGGACGCCGCCAGCCAAACACATGTTGGAGAATCTGGTAATTTGCACTAGAAGGTTCTTTGCGGCGGCTCCAAGAGCTGGGTTGAGCCTTGTTTGATGTGCTGGGGTCTTAGGCTTGTGAAGCCCCTCCCCCCCCCCCCAGCTGAACATAGCGGAAAAGACATGACTGCTTGCATGGTGGAAATAGACACTGAAAGGTGCTTTGTGCACCTCAGACTCTTGAACAGTTAAGGGTTGTACAACGACATTTTTCTCCTGGGGGATCACAGCTGCTGTCTGGAGCTCTATGATTGTCTTGTAGAGCTCGTGTTGTCGTGGCATTCCTAATTGCAATAGTATCCTCGCTGGTTGTGAGATTGAGTGTTCCTGCCGTATTGCACTCTGTTTCCTGGTGATCTATGCTCTCATTTTATGGTTCTCGTTCTCAGGTGAGTTGTTGGTCGTCCTGCGGTTGGTGTTCTTGGCACGAGGGAAAAGGCGAACTAGGTTGTCTTCTCTAGAATTCATTAATAGCTCTAATAACTGAGGTTGCTAATGACTTCTCTCTCCTCTGTGGTATAACAAGGTATGCATTCCCAAATAGGAGGAGATTGTGTTATGCTCTGATGGTTCTGGGAGCATTATTGACTATTGTCAGAAAGAAAACTTGAATCTGAATGCTTCTCTATGCACCATAGTACACTATGACCCCTCTCCAGGATTCGAATCTGGGCCGCCAATGAACCAAACCCTGGCAGCTCAGTACGATAACCACTCAGCCAGCGAGTGGCTACTGTACCGAGCTGCCAGGGGTATGGTTCTATATACATGTTCCTGTTTATAACCGACCAAGTTGTGTATATAGTTGCCGGAAAATGATTAAGTTTAAAATTGAGCACAGGGAGAGGAAGAGGGCTTGTGTTGTGTCAGCACGCGGCAACAAAGAGACCCGTGGAGCGCGTGCGTGGCCCGTCATCCCCACCCCCTCTCCCAGAACCAAGATATCCAACAAAGTCCCCCCTCTCCCTCTCCCTAGAGCCAGATACCCCCCCCCCCTCCCAGGACCAAGGCAAGCCACCCCACCACCCCTAGTCACCCTGCCGCCGCCTGCTGTTGCTACCCGACCTGCACCTATAGCTAGCTCGCTCAGTCTCTCCCCACACACACACGCGCGCGCATACACACACACCTCCAGCTCTTACACACGTATACCACTCCAACTATAAACCTGCAATTATTCGCCAATAACTCACGGAATTTTTGAGGGTAAATAATAACTGTTGCAGAGAATGGCAATTAAACATGAAGAATGTTTGCAACCTACATAAGAGCCACCAACCCATCCTCCTGTTTAGATAGTACTTGTTGCAATTATGTGCACCATAGTACAAACATTGACGTACTAAACAATTCAATAGTAAAAGTTTGTACAATTCACTTTATAGTCCGAAAAAAATGAAGCTGAAAAACATTCCTAGAATAGCAAACACACATACTATATTAGGCTTCAGATAGCGTGTCTTAGGTCTAGAAAGGTTAGGTTGGTTTAGTTTTTTCTCTGCAACATAACTAGAAAATCGTTTTCCGGTTTGTCCAAATTCAATAGTACCGATTTCTACTTTCTAATTGCGTTGTACGTCGGTATATGTACTATGGTCCCTCATCATTCCTACAAGTACTCCCACAATAGGGGGGGGAGGGGGATGGGCTGGAGCAACTAATACAAAGAGCGTATTAGTGGCTTTATATAATTTTGTGTGCCTACAAATACTCAAGTGTAACATGTTCAAATGTATATTGTATGAATACATTATTATTATTATTATTATGTACACACTGAAAATATAGTCCCATTACAGCTACCTGGAATTGATAGAACAATGTTCCAACAAAAATGGATAAATCGATGAACAAAAAATCGATCCACACTCGCCTTCTTGAGGAAAAATATTAAGGCCCCTATCCAGGCACCTTACATCAACAGCACTAATACAAAACTAATGTAAGTGTAATTTTCATATTTGACGAGTGATAAAGTGTAGAACTTTAAGTGTAAAGTTTAAAGTGATACGGTGGAGTGTTGATGCCGCCTTGATCATGGTAAGGAAATTAAGGCTAACTTATCATTTTATGAACAAGGGTCGTGACGAGGATTCGATTTGTGACGAGAATCCTCGTCACAAGGGCCGTGACGAGGATTCGAACCTACGTCCGAGAGAATCCCAGACGCTGCCTTAATCGACTGAGCTACGACATGGTAATAATAATTATTATTTCTCTCCTACCACTAATAGTACTCTGGTCTCCACTGCTCTCACTAAGTCAGTGAACATTCTAAATGAGACACACATACGGTCCAAGGACATGGCGACCCTGCGCCAGTGTAATATTAATACAGTAGGGCTTGACCTGAAGCTGATAGTAAACTGATGGACATCTTCAATTTGAGAAAAGTGAACGCAACAAACAAAATTACTGTTCAAAAATAATTAGACCGCTTCAGATTCGGAAACTATCCATAACAACTTACACAATATACAATAATGGCTGGGTTAAACACGTGTGCCATTTAACAGTCGACATTAAACATACAGTTTTGCCATAAAGCGAGCAACACTTAACTTATAATTTGAAAGGTGATATATATATTGGAAAAATAAAGCTTAGTTTACCATTAGACCGGTAAGATATTGACATAATTTATATCACAAAATTGCGATAAGAAGATAATTTAAATAATATACACTAACCATAACGTGAAGTTATATACATTTTTTTTTACAACCTCGGCATTCTACCTCAACAGATTCGGGGAATATTACCGATCAAAATCACTCCAAACACAGCTCATGTAACGAAGATCTGACTTCAATAAGAATAAAAATGCCAGTCAGTAAGCTATCTCTGACAATAGTTCCTTCATAATTCCGAATGATAACTGTCACGTTCCCGTGAATAACGGCGAGGCCCTATACATAGGTGCAAACGTTTCTCGGGTGACGAGTTCTTTCATTCTTATGAACAAATCCACAAGGGCCGTGACGAGGATTCGAACCTGCGTCCGGGAGCATCCCAGACACTGCCTTAATCGACTGAGCTGTTTTTTCATTCTTGTAAAAGCCACTAGTGAGCATAGCCTTTCGGGCAGATCCTTAATCTTAATTTTCCCTGGAATACAACCCACCAAATCGTTAAACAACCAGGTACCCCATTCACTGCTGGGTGAACAGCTAAGGATTGGCACCTTAATCAATCCTCCCTGGCCAGGATACGAACCCAGGTAAATCGCTCGCGAAGTGCCAGGCAAGTGTTTTACCACTGCGCCACAGGGACTGTCATGGAAATTAGTGTCTTATTATTCTAAGGGGACTGTCTACCAAAATAAAGAACGAGCTGAATACGTTGTATAAAGCGTTTACTAAATACTTAAAGTAGCCGACTGCAATTTTTATGTACAGTTCTTAAGTTTTTAAATAATATGATCTATAGGGATTCTTATTTAAGATGCTCATCGTCAAAAATAAATTAATGGAAAAACGAGTGATAGCTTTATATATATATATATATATATATATATTATATATATATAATATATATATATATATATATATATATATATTATATATATATATATATATATATATACCACATTTCCACGAAATATAAATGTGAATAAACTGGTGTAAGTGACCAATTAAGCCATCATGTCAGCCCGTCCTCCCGAGCGTTCCCAACCGTCACTAATGTACTAATTTGCTGGAACCTAACCTAACCGAGGGCCTACGAATAGAAAACGGGATATCGCGTCAATTTTTCAAGCCACAAAGACTTTTAGTACACAAGTTTTTGAGAAGCAAAGTACTGTTGGAGAGGCCGGGTTGATGAGGTAGGCACACTCGCCCCTTCCCCCCACGGCAACACCATGAGTCACCCACAACGGGCTCAAGGTGATCTCACACAATAACGTGAAGCGGGGTCGCTCTCCTCAAGTTCTTGCCGCGCTTCGTCAATCCCAGACTCGTCCCGTGCGAACATCAAGGTCAACCAGCCTTTGGCTAACCCTTCGCGAGTGGTACCAAGTGGAACGAAGAATTAACACGCTCAATGACGGTTTAATTCACGGTGTTTGGTAGCGTACCATTATAAGCGGGTATCGCAATCCTTAAGTCTACTAATATTTAGCAAAATAATTCACAACTGATGGGAGAGTTCTGTCACAAAACTAGAGCAATTGCTTATTTAACCGACACATTTTAATCTATTGAGGATGATGAAAAATAAGGTTTTAATAATTGCAGTTTCAGCCAAGTTTGTGGCTACAATCCTGCGTCACATGGTTGCGGTGGTAGTAATTTCCTGTTGCTAAGGTAGGCCAGACAGGTTGGCTTTGCGAGAGCGTGCCTGTGGACTTTAGTTCATCCTATGAACCACACCTAAGCTTTTTTTAGTAGTACTAATAACATGCTAAATGCTACCGGCTTGCGCAAGGACATTGCCAAGCCTAAAGTTAAAAATAATCTAAAGTTAAAACAAATATACATATGATTTGTATAATTTCCATTTAATTATGGATATAGTGAAAAGCAAATACTGCCAGTATATTATCAATAAAATCCACATTTCTCTCCACATGAATGGAATCATTATCAATGTTATCTTGCGGATATACCTACCCACTGTAATAAATTTATAATCATTTACAACTGTAGGGTTTAAAATGTTACAAGAGAGACGAGTGAGACGGGCCCCTGGGAGACTGTCAGGGTACAAACCCCCAGCAGCTGACCAGACACTAGACACCAGCCCGTCTCTCCCCCACACCCCACCTTCATTATCATGTCGCCGTTCTCAACGCCCTCTCAACTGCCACCCCTTGCAAATTTGCAAATATTCTGCCAACTAATAAAGGGCGCAAAATGTATATAACTTGTTTAGGAAAACGCTTGAGGGCTGGTAGCAAGGGGTGGGGGTGATATGAAGGCAGGCAGGCCACCAAGTAACACTTCCCGTGACCAGCAATATTAAAGCGACAGTGCCACTTGTGGAGGCAACGTTGCGGTCCCAGCTTGTGCTGGAAGTGACAGTCGCCTCCGCCAGCTCCACTACACCACTCATTGCATCTCGCCACCACCACACTTTCAATTGCATATGTATTTTCTCAACGGCATATGCTATACACCTTCCCATAATTGTTCTTCAGCATGATGCACCTAACAAGTAAATGCTAACGAATATTGCATGTACAATCTTGACAGTTTTAACTACACGTTATCTTTTCACAAGTCCATCATTCTTGACATTGGCTATTGGTTTACGAGGCCGAAACCCCTACATAGTCACATTTGCTTCGCAGTCCACAGGCCCTCGGTGGCATTACAACCCGACACTTTCTGCCGGAACTGATCAAGTTTTATCTTTAAGACAAATATTTTAGGCATTTCTTATATTTTCTGACAAGATTAAAGCGTTGTAATCCTCTGCAGAGCTATAGAGCATTTGGAGCCTATCATATCTCGGAGAAGGTAAAGGTAAATTGACAAATCTTTTATAGGGATTAGAGATTTACAAAGTATTTTCCATGTACTGATTATGATATCGCTTTCATCTCGGTTCCAGAGAACATTACAAGTTTTGGGGGAGTTAAAGCCTACAAATGTAATAGTGGTTATTTCGCCTGCCTTGAAAAGGAATATGCGCACTGATCATAGCTCAAAACGGTTATGGTACTAAAGAGGCTACGTTGAACATAGTATCCACCCATTTTTATATTTACTGTGCTCGCTATACGTTAGGTTGTCCAACTATCATTTTAATTTATTTTGTTTTCCCTCTCTATTCAATGAAATTATCAGACTGCATCTGTATCTTGTAACCGTTTTGTTGTGCGTTTTCCTCGACGAAATGCAAGAGTTGAAAGTTATCATCGGTGCCCACCACAAGACTGCAGAGGCATGACTGAAGTTTTCCAGTATTTACCGTAAACATTCATCATGCTGGCAATTAAATACGTCATTCGTTTTTAAATAACACAAAGTTCTAGTTAACGTTTTGTCGATATTTGATGTGAGCCTACAGCAATGACGAGAGAGAGAACCGTGTCTTCAGAAAACTGGCGTTTTACTAAACTAGGCTAGCATATGCTAAGCCTTTAAACCCTGTTTGATTTAATATCACTATTTGTGATCTGTTAGGATAATATTTACATGCCAACGTGATCGTCATTTGCTCAGATAGCCCCATTTTTTAGGGCTATCGTTCCAAGGTCACACAAACTAAATGCCTCGCAAAATGCTTACAATTTAGATTTTTATATTCTTTATTACCTCAGCATTTTTCACAATGATCTAGTAGGACCTTGTACCTTGCAATGATCTTGCAAGGTGCAAGATGTGCACCTTGCTCCAAAACAATGTTTACCTGGGTAATGTAAGCCCTTTTCCATACAAATGGAAAGTTGGCTTTATTGCGCTCTCGAAGATTTTCGTCATATTAGTTCAATCACCTTAATAAGGTGGACTTATGTTGATTGCCCATAGATATCCTTCAATGCAAACAGTAAGTTACAACAACGTGGCTGAAAATTTGACTTCCAACCCATACATATGAAAATAAAATAAATGAAGTTTTGGTCCGTCCTGAGCCATTATCAAGTAGTGCACAGTATGGTAGAAAAAGTCTATATACAAGGTAAGAATGTGAGAAGGTTGAAGTATACCATAGAATGTGAGGCGATAGGCGAAAAAGTTGAAATACTCAATATACAAACATAGAACAAATCTTTACTTCTCGGAGAGTAGCCAACGAATTCCTGATATTCAAGAGGGATAATATCCTTAGTGCGAACTACAGTCCGATTAGACTTTAATCGTGGGAAAGTTCATCGAAGCTATAACGGCAGATTAAACTATGAAGACACCGACAAAAATGACCTGATAGTAGACAATCAACATTGTTTCCTGTTAAGGCTATATATAGTATAAAAAAAATGTGTCCTACACATGGGTATTCCAGGCAATCGACAATAATACAAATTATGATGTTCTGTGTCTTGATCGCAGTAATGGACTTTGACACAACCACGAGAGACGGATCAGGAAAATTGTGGCCCACGGCATTGGAGCGAATGTTCTCAACTGGATCAAAATATAGTTGAAGGATGGGAGGCAGGATATTAGTATCAACCGAGTGAAATAAGTGCTGAAATCTCACTAGTGGTGTTCTGCAGAGTTGTATTGTCCAGAAATATGCCAATAACCAAGATGTTGGGGGTTAACAAAAAATATCAGCAAATTGGGAATGACACGAAGGTGGGGTTAAATTGTAAACTGGATGATAACTCAAAAACTGAGACCTCACCACACTGTACATAAAACTTTTAATTTATCAACATAAGAAATTAAAAATCTAAAATTTAGGAGATGATAGTGACACCGTCCACTAAATGAACAATGCAGGATTTTGGCAAAGTTTTGTGTAAGTCTCTCGAGAGTTATGATTGGCAGCGACCTGAGCCTAGTCAACAATGTGGAACGAACAAAAATAGGATGCATGGGTTTATAACCAAACCGTCAGTAATAAATGCATAATCATTATCCTTCAATTATATTAGGCCTTGGCGAGGCTCCACTGTAACAACGCCCAATTCTGACCACTTAAAAAGACACCGATAACTTTGAGAAAATCCTACATAAGAACACCGGACCGACGCCTGGCATTCCTGACCCGTTTGAAGAGATGTTGAAGCAGCTTGGCCGGCATTCACTACAGATGCACGTAGGGCGAAGGAAAACACGTCCGAGGTCGTTAAGTAACCTTTCCAAATGATATGTACTAACTTACTGCGATATAATTATCTTACGTTTCAATGGATGAGAGGTAACAATAGCGTAGATAAGGCCATGCTCTTGAAACTATCTGGCCAGATCAGAATCCATAATGTCTATGATCTGGAGTTCAGATTTGGGATGGATATAGTGTACGGATGAGGTGGTAGACGAATGTAATTGGTTGCCGGCCAACATCACTGAGGCAAATGGTATATCTAGCTTTACAAAAATACTCAATAGATACGTAGGAAAGAGAGGTGGAACTAATTAGGTACTGCCAAAAATAGGCCAATAGACCCTTTGTGGTGATTCATAATTGTTCTGCGACAATTCTTCTCTAGGGCCTAGACCGACTTGATATCCTAGCCAGACACACACTAGTGATGTAGGTAGTGAAGGGTAGGGAAGAGTTTGACAGCCACTGTCACATGTCAACCATCACAGCCAGAACGTTGTCTTCCTAGCTAAAGGCACGACACTTCGTTGCTGAGGCATTACGGACAAACTTTGTTAAAAATGGCATTTACTAATTTGTTCCAATTTGTTTTAGAAAGCACGATAAGAAGCCTAACAACTTAACCGAATGAAATCAAGTTTCAATACAAAATAAATTAGGCTCCTTTCCACAATTTAATATCTATATACAGTACTACCATTTACGTAATATTTGTGTTATGCCAAGTTGCAAATAAGACTTGCCTACCTGGACTGTACCTAGAGTGGGTTCCGGGAGTTTTACCCGTTCGAATAGGAAGTTTGTAAATTTAATACTGAGATTCTCTAAATTAAGGTGGGTCTTAAGTTTAGAAGCACCAGCCTGATCCAGGAATAATAGCCAATCTTTTACAAACTTTATGTAGACGACCTTTCTTTTCAAGGAGTCTTGATATTAAATATTATTTGCATCTACATTTACAACACCACCACTTTTACAGAATTAAAGTGCAGGGATGGCAAACATTGACTCATCAATGAACTTAGTCCTTCAGACTCTCTGAAGGAACGTCATTATTCTAAAGAGAACACAGTACAGTATAATATATATATATATATATATATATATATAATATATATATATATATATATATATTATATATATATATATATATATGTATATATATATATATATATATATATATATATATATATATATATATATATATATATATATATATATCAAGCTAACCAGTATATAGAAAAATCCAGGTTAGATCTGGTGCAACTTTTTGACTAACAGATATAAAAACATCATCTTGTATATATTATCAAATTAAAATTAATATTATGATACATCCTCTCCCCGGAAGAAATACCATTGTTTACGTGTGTCAACACCACTTTATAATTGAAATCACTTGGCCTAAGCCTATGTCGAATTGTGAATTATATTTTAGGTTATCATGGGTAGGAGCAAATTAATATAAGCTTCATACTGCTTTGCTAACCTTGACTTGTATTAAGTAAGACGGGAAATAAAGCATTGGAGACATGCTCCCAACTATTTGCTATGTTTAAAACACCGTAATACAGTACTGTATTAAAGGAATAAGCATGAGAATCCTTAAGGAGAAAGGACATAAATAGCACTAAAAATGTGCACTATTTTTACCATGGTAAGGTGGTTTAATACAGTTGATTTTTTTAAGACACTAAAAATCTGCTGATTTTGTAAATCTGCAATGAAATATTATGCAAACAAACATATTGACAAATATAATGTAGGAGTTAATTTATCCTGAACCACGAGAGTTCGCATGAAATGTGTGGCTCGTATAACTAAATTCACTGGTGACATCAAATTAATATTAACAGAAAAAAATATTACAGGTGATTACTGATCCCAACTAAAGGTCAAGCACTATATTTAGCTAAAACAAATGGACGACAACTCAAGGGATGAATTAGTTGCCATAATAACTTAAGTACAGTACAACTCATTTTCTACATGCGCTTCCACGAAGAGTATCTCGCCAGGAGTTGCGCACATGAGACAGCCTAAACTTAAAGTGTCCAACAACAATTGTGAAGGTGGAAGACCAACATGGAGGAAGGACCGGGGAGCCTGTGTTGAGAGCAGTGCTCTCGGGAAGGGTGTGGGGGGCCACCAGCCAATATATTTCTCCATCACGCTGCTTTAATTGAAGCCTGACCTGATAACATGAAAGTAGGAAAGAACTCTCAAATCAAAAATAAGTTTCTAAAATTATAATTTTAGTACAGAGAAGCTAAAATCTGACAGGCGACTAGAAAAAATTAGGTATTACCAGACATTCTGGAAATGCCTGTATTTCCTACCAGAAATGCTATGCGTGCTAGTGGCTTTACAGGAATGTAAAACATCAATGCTATGTACTCTCATAAACCCAATGTACCTTCCTGTATATAAATAAATACATAAATTCTTAAGGCACACGATATTTTAGAGAGCACTGGATGTGTGCCAACTTGGATGTACCTTACCAATCTCACTACTGCCCCAGCCATTTCTACACATTACAATGCGACATGCGTTTTTAGGCTTGCTTCAGCCTGGACGT
Source organism: Procambarus virginalis (assembly GCA_020271785.1). Classification (NCBI taxonomy): domain Eukaryota; kingdom Metazoa; phylum Arthropoda; class Malacostraca; order Decapoda; family Cambaridae; genus Procambarus; species Procambarus virginalis. The sequence goes on from WNGS01009631.1 coordinate 15,166,325, forward strand.
GCATAGTCAATGTGGCAATTTGGAAAAGGCCGCTACAAATAAGTTTATATGCAAAGTGAAATTAACAGGTATTCAATAATTGCATACATAATTATTTAAATATAAAACATTCCGAAATAAATACAGATTAATTTCGGCGAGTATAGGTAATGTGTCACTATGGTAACAAACCCTTCCTGGGAATAGTAATAATGTATCAGGATAGCCTCAGTGTAATTTATCAGTGATAGCCTCAGTGTATTTATTAGTGATAGCCTCAGTGTATTTTATCAGTGACAGCCTCAGTGTATTTGTTCAGTGTAAACAATTCCAGGAGGGTGTTAAGTGAACCAAGCATACTCCCAAGACGGATACATGCGGGACATACCGACAACTGAACTTGGGTACGCCACGAGTTGGGTATGAGGCGGGGAGGGATGGGGGTGGGCACGGATGGAGGTGGGGGTGGGCAGGGAGGAGGTGGGGGGGTGGGGAGTGAGGAGGTGGAGCCGGAGTGAAGCCAGGCTAACACTGGCATATCCTGGGTAAGAGGGAGGTGGGGTGGCTAGTGATCAATAGCCAGGCGCATCTTAGCTCACCGCGTGTCCCCAGTGATTCTCGCCTCTCGCTCCACAACCTTCTTATAAAAACTATAGGAAGTTAGGGTACGATTGTACATTCTATGATACTTGGGTTATTGTAAAACTCGATTGGTGTTCACACACAGTAACCAGGAGCAACACCTTAAATTCAGAGGTGCCAAATTTATCAAAGTAGGAAGGCTCTATATGACTAACCATCCTGCGAGATGGGGACTTTCAGTATCACTGCTACCTTATTCACTCTTGTGTTGATGTTATCCTCATAATGCACTTAGAGTTTGCCAGTGCAGATTACTTATCACATGTCTTTGTATGACTAACCCTCCTGTGTGATGGGGATTTTTAGCATCACGTAGCTAGTTTTTTGACACGCTGTATTCCCCTTCATATAATCTAGGGTAGCTGCACAAATGCAGATGTACCTAAATGTGTTGATAAAATAAGTAGAAATTACATCATGACATGTGTTTACAGAGGCTGCAGCCATCAAATCCTATACCACCATCGAGCATGATTAAGGAACATTCGAACATTCAGCATGGCTAGGCCTGCCCTTCTTGCTAAATTAATACCATAAAAATAGTACTGTAATTGAAAAACACAGGCTAAGCCCTCACATCTCCGATTTCCTCACATCTTTACTTCCCTGACCTTATCCATATTTATTTTCCTTTCATAAGCACTAGCTCTATGTATTTTATACATTATACAGACCTTACATGCGTAACGTCATCTATCAATAAAGACTAAGCAAACCATCCCTTAGTGTTTATCTACAAATCTTCACGTTGTCAGCACTCTGCTCCCTTCAACCTCTACGGTTCCACTTAACAAATATCATAAAACAGTATAGGTCTACTATGCCAGTCCAACAATGCAACAATTCTTAAGCTGTATCTTATCAACGATTTGTAACTTTTCCATCACGGCCAGTAGAGGAAAGCATTCCAGGTATGGTAGGTATATTACACAATGGTTGGTGATGGTGGGCTCGCTCTGGAGACAAAAACAGTTCAAAAGTACAGCAGAATGAGGTTGGTAAGTAGAAAAGGGCTCAAGTCTCCAGAGGATTCCCGTGTCATATAACACCAGTTACGTGCTTTACTAAACGCTGCTGATCCACTAAGCAGAGCCTCATTATTTATTTAAGTAATGCGCTATGCATTTGTTTGAGGTGTGCTGGTAATCTTCAGTCACACTCCCGTGTTCAATGCAGCTATGCAAGCACTTATTTGGTCATACCCTTTGCATTTGCATTTTATTATTGCAGTGAAATGTCCGTGTACATATTGCACAGAGGGTGTATTTAAATGAAACCTTCCTAGTATGAGCCAACAGGCCTGCTACGGGTTACATAATTCTTATGTGCGTGTGTACATGTTCGCTGTGCCCATAGTGATTTCACAGTACTGTACAACTGAATTATGTCAATGAGCAAGTGGGTTCCAGAATTTCACACACATTTTCTTGTCACAACGTACAGTAAACATATCACCTCAGTTAGAGTTGACTTATCAACAAGTTCAATAGAGTTAGCCAAAGAATGCGCCACTTTCCCTATTCAGCCATCTCGGTAGCCTTATTTTCCTCAAATGCAGATCTCAGCACCGGGGTGTACATTTTTGTAATACTACCCAGCTCGAACCCAGCATTACAGATTATAGCACCTAGGCTACATGGTTAACACCTGCCAATACGCTCATCTACAGTAAGATTCTACACTGTTGTTTACAGTACACACTTCTTTGGTTGAACTATGACTAATGATCCAGAACTGATTTGCATATGCTAGTGGCTGCTGCAAGCATTGTTGAATTTTGCCTGGATACGTTGAGAATGAGCTGTCTCTTAAAAAACTGTTAATCCAAATGCATTTAATAAATGGCTGCTTAGCCGGAACCTATTATACTTCAACAAGTGGCAAAATTTAAATTTTAAGGAGCAGTCGAGGGGTAATTTACCTGGCGCGAGGTCTTTAGTTGTTCTGCAATCATGCCAGGTGATCGAGACCAACACAGCTATAACAACCTGGCTGATCCGGCACTTCCTTCATCTGTAGTTGATTCTGAGAGTTGTTCTATTTCCCAAGTCCGGCCTTAGGCTAGACTTTTTGTAATAACTTGTTAAAGCTGCTGTGCTCGGAGCAGCCCACAGGCATCCATTTTTGTATCCATTCTGGCCCTCTCGCACTTTCTGTTGAACAATCCTGTTTCGTAGTTCTGCATCACTGTTTTGGTATAAATTTTTTTGTGCTTTTATCATATATTTCACGAAACTTGACATACATCTCATTCACTTCCTTGCCTAGCAACAAGTCTGTCCAATTATACTCCCTAAAAAATTTTCTAAGGTTGCCATAATGTCCTCTCCTAAAGTCAGGTTTTTCAGTTACATCAACCTTCATATTTTCTTCCAGATTATAACGCATTGCATACTTTATTCCCAAATAGACATGGTCACTTTTACCCAAGGGAGGAAGGTACTGAATGTCAAATATTTCTTCCTCCTTCCTGGTAAATATCAAATCTAGCATGGAGGGAACGTCCCCTTCCCTCATCTTCGTAGCTTGTTTAACATGTTGATACAAGAATGTTTCCAGGATGAGGTCTACAAATTTACAGGTCCAAAATCTTCTGTTTTAACTTCATATGCTTCCCAGTCAATGGATTTCAAGTTGAAGTCGCCAACTATCAACAGTCGTGACCTATCGTTATCCGCTCTCGCTATGATCTCTCTCATTATTGTTATAAGACCTTCTCGTTTACTATCTAGCTCCTCTTTTGACCATGTGCTGCTTAGCGGTCGACTATATGCATTTATGACCATTAGTTTATCATCCTCATGGCAGATCTCTAGTGCTATTATGTCAACTTCTTGTGGATTGGCAGTCATTATTTCGTTCACCTTTAGGTGTTCTTTCACCAGCACAGCAACGCCACCGCCTCTCCTAATTTTTTGTCCCGTCTTCAAATTGAGTAGCCCCTTGGGAATATGACCTCATTTAAAATAACATCTTCAAGTTTTGTCTCCGTGAGTGCAACAATGTCTGGTGTCTGCAGCTGTATTATATCACTTAACTTCAGTATCTTCGATCTTACTCCATCGGTGTTGGTGTATGCAATCTTCAGGAACTTTTTCCCCCACTTCCTATTTTTCACTCCCCCTCTCTAATGATTTTGTTGGTTTGCCTTTATGTACCACTTTACTGGTCTGCCTTCCCCTATCACTTTGTAGAAAAAAGAATTGATTTCTTCTTCATTCCTGCTCTCATTTAAATGTTTTGCCTCGGCGAGGTTCAGTTTCAGCTTCTCTCTATCTTCTTTTGAAAGATCTCGTCTTAACGACCACACTTTCCCATCCTCATCACTTTGTAATTTTCTAGCATTCCTTAGTACTTCTTCATTTGTTTGGCACCATTTAGGGTGATCCTCAAAGGTCGATCTTTCCCTTTTACATATCTGCCTATTCTCCTGTAGTCGCACACATTCTCTATGGTTGTAATACCTTCCACGAGGCCAACAATTTTTTCTACTACTTTTGCTTCTTCTACAGCTCTTTCTGACCTAGATGTTATCTCCTTTTCTTTGCAGTCAAAAATGATCAGGGACTTCCTTCGATCAACTGTGTTTTGCACCAACTTCGGGATAGATGCCAATTCTTTTCTCACTTCCAGCCTAATGTTTGTTTTATCTTGGTTGCTGCAGCGTTTGACTTCCTTTACTGCTTCTTCTATATTTTCCTTCTCCTTGGCCACTTGTGCATAAGTGAGTTGCATATCTTTCTTGCACTGTTCTATTCCCTGTGTAACTTCCTCCATCTGTGCTGACAAAAGCTGTTTCTCCTGTTGAATTTCCTTACCTAACCTATTGTAGTCATTTATGTTTAAATTTACTTTAACTTCTTCCAAAGCTATTTTTAAGAGTTTATTTTCTTCTTCCATGGCTTTGCAATTTTTTTCCAATTGATTCTTATCTTTGCACAGGTCTTTCACTACACCCTCAAGACATACCACTTTGCTATTTAAATGGTCATTACTTTCATTCAATTTACTAATTATTTCTACATGAGAGGTCACTATAGTATCTAATTTTACCAACTTGTTGTATAGACTGGTTATATCAATACTTTCTTCATTGAATCCAGCAAAATCAAGCTCTGTTTTGTATTTCCTCTTGCCGGCGGCCATCTTTAATGTTGTTCTCTGCACTGTAAACACTAGGGCAACTTTTTCTCATTCAATTTTTCACCTCCCTTGGCACATTCCTGTTATCTCACCTATTTTTCAAGAGCACTATACCTTTATGTTCTCTGGGACACCACTCACTATCATCATCCTGTACTACAATACTTAGGATTGTTGAAATATGCTGGAGCTCCTCTTGTCTGCCTCTTGGGAAAGAACTTGGGATGCGTGTGTGTGTGTGTGTGTGTGTGTGTGTGTGTGTGTGTGTGTGTGTGTGTGTGTGTGTGTGTGTGTGTGTGAATGTGTGTGTGTGTGTGAATGTGTGTGTGTGTGTGTGTGTGTGTGAATGTGTGTGTGTGTGTGTGTGTGTGTGTGAATGTGTGAATGTGTGTGGTGTGTGTGTGTGTGTGTGTGTGTGTGGTGTGTGTGTGTGTGTGTTGTGTGTGTGTGTGTGTGTGTGTGTGCGCGTGTGCGTGCGTGCGTGCGTGCGTGCGTGCGTGCGTGTGCGTGCGTGCGTGTCATTAATATACTGTAAGACACAAGGAGTAGCGTGTCAGGGAACCACTCAAGCGCACTGCTACCCGAGACTATGCTGTATATAATGATATATAATGATATATAAATAGTCATTTGTCAAATTGCTTTGGGTTGGAGAGCCGCTCGTGTTGAGAGTGAGCGTCTGTTTCAGAGGAGCCCCGGTCCACGCCGGGCCAAATACACCAAAATTAAATATAAATATGTACATTAACACGAATTAGGTTGCAAAAATATGTCATCTATTTTATATTGTTATTTTTGTCCAGACTCCTCGTTACGGTGAGGATAATTTGTGAGAATTATTCATGTTGATAATGTTTTTTTTTTATTTATTGAGATTCCTGAGTTTAAATAGTCTCCTGGTGGACGATTTTGGAACTATATATTGACCTGTATACTTTCACTGGTGTCATGTCATGGCGTGAATATTATCTGCTGTTCCCGCCTGAGGGCGTCTTCCATAGTTATTTTGCGTTATTTGTTTTGTAGTCTGACTTGGTTCACTTCACTGTATGGGCGACGGTGATCGTAACCGCAAATGTGGTCCACCGCAGTGTATTATAGATTACTAGGAGGGGAACCCGGCGGCGCCCGGGGTCACGTCTCGACTCACTCACACCATTCCCCTTTCCACTCGTCTTCTCCAATTCCTCCCTCAACCTATTGGTTCACATCCCCTCTTTTCCCCACATCCCTCACTTCCCCACCACCTGTATCCTCCCTATACGTCCCCATCCCTCCACCTCAGGTCCTGCCCCCCCCCTCCTCTTCCCCCTTCTCTCAGACAATATATTATTATGATTTTTTTTATTTTATTAACACATTAGATACATCTGCATTTGTGCAGCTGCCCTAGACTATATGAAGGGGAGTACAGTGTGTCAAAAAAGCTAACTACGTGATGCTAAAAAATCCCCATCACACAGGATGGTTAGTCATACAGAGGTATGTGATAAGCAATCTGCATTGGCAGACTCCGGATCCATTTTGAGGATATCATCAACACAAGATTGAATAAGGCAGCAGTGGTAATAAAGGTCCCCATCTCGCAGGATGGTTAGTCATACAGGGCCATATGCTTAGTAGCCTGCACTGGCAAACTTTGGGTACACTGTGAGGATATCTTCAAGAATACGAGAGTGAATAAAGTAATTGCAAAGCTCCAGGTACCTCATGCCAACTGGTCTGAAAGGTCTAATAACTGGGCATTCAGTCATGTAGTGCGGGAGATCGTGCCGTAGTTCCTGCTCACAGAGTTTGCAACTGAGTCACAGAGTCGTTTGGAGTCAGTAAGTTCTTTCCTATCGGATCTGAATGTTTGGACCAATACAGTTTTGACAGCAGAGATGGGGATACCTAGATCTAATTCAACTTCAGACTTGTTACACGCAAATTTGGCTGCAATGTATGTCTCATTATGATGGGTTATATTTATGTGTGAAGGTATCCATACAATGGAGATTCGAGACCCTTTACTCTGTGCATCAATTAGGTCATTTATAATTGGGAGTATGAGGTTCTTGCTGTCGATCTTCCAAGAGAAGTTTTCGATTGCTTGAAGAGCAGACTTTGAATCACAGAATATTATTCCTCCTCCAATGTTTTTTAATGTACTGGTAGCTAAGTGTAATGCTGCTAGTTCTGCTTGTGTGGAGGTCAGCCAGTTGTTTAACCTGACACTGACAGTCTTTGTGCAAATATTATTTCTATAAAACCTACACGCCGCTGCAGTGCGTCCAGCAGAGGATTGGACTGAGCCGTCGGTGTAGACACAGTGCTCGTGAGATCTTAAACTCTCGATGGAGGAGGCAATTGTTTCAATAGTGACAGCTTTGAGAAGAGCAAGATTCTCATTATCTTTCTTGGTGACAGGTGTGTATGATACTTGAATGGTGGGGTACAGATAAAGAGGAATATCAGAGACAGGTAGATTGCACTTAAAAGGAATGTTAAGTTTAATGAGATTGTAAGCATTGTTGCTCAGTCAATTATCATAAAAGGAGTGAGTTGGTATGTCGGCACCAGTCAAAAGGGTGTTAACAGCACTAAATAATTTGTCTCTGAGCAATGCAGGAGATGTAGGGTCTCTCATGACTTTAAGGCAAAAGGTGGTGTTGACTTGCATTATTCTCTCTAGTATGGTTGGAAGCTTCAGTTCTTCCCGCATGTTGATGATTCTTGTGCATCTTGGGGCACCAAGAATTATCCTCATGGCATCATTCTGTACTACTTCAAGTTTGTCCAACACAGAGGAGGGGAAATTAATTAAGTGCAGAGCATTATAATCAACGAGAGATCTAACGAACATCATATAGAATAGTCTAGCATATTTAATATTGATACCAATATTCTTACCAGTAAGTGTTCTCAATGGTTTTAGTCTTTCTTTTAACCTACGGTGTAGATCATTTACAATGTCACTGTTCTGTGAGAATTCTGTGTTGCGTTTCACTTACGAGATGGAGAAGGATGGGAAGCTGCCCTTTCTAGATGTAACAGTCATGGAAAGGAGCGGAGGTTTCCACAGTGCAGTCTACACTAAGGAAATAAACATAGGAATGTGCCTAAATGCCAACAGTGACTGCCCAGACAGGTACAAGAGGCGTGTTGTTAACGCTTATGTCGACCGTGCTCTCAGCCACAGCTCAGGATGGAAGCAAGTCGATGAAGAACTCTGTAGGATAAGGCAGGTCCTAGTCAACAACGGCTTCTCCAATGGTTTCGTTGAAGACATCATAAGAAGGGAGGTGAAACGCCATGCAACCTCTGAAGAGACAACTGACACAACACCTATACCCCCTATTAGACTATTTTACAGGAACTTCTTTTCCACAGCTCATAAAACGGAGGAAAGGGTCCTGAAAGATATTGTTAATAGAAACGTTATCCCTACAGACAAAAATCAGAAGATACAACTGACGATTTACTATAAAACCAAAAAACCGGCCAGCCTACTCATGAGAAACTCTCCAGACACAAAGCAGAACGTTTTAAAAGAGACCAACGTCGTCTATGCCTTCAAATGCCCACTTGGGGACTGTAAGCCTCAAAGAACTCAGTATATAGGCAAGACAACAACATCTCTTTCCAGGCGATTAACGATGCATAAGCAACAGGGCTCCATTAGGGAACATATAATCTCTTCCCACAACCAGACCATCACCAGAGAAATCTTAGCAAACAACACAGAAATCATCGATAGATACAGCGATAGCAGGCGGCTTGACATCTGCGAGGCACTACACATCAAGAAGTCAACACCAGCAATCAACAGCCAATTAATGCACAACTATATTCTACCCACTTCAAGACTCCGCACCAATATAGAAGCATCAAGAAATATGGGCCAATAGGCCCTCTGCAGTTACTTCCATTCTTACCTTCAATTTACCCAATTAATACCCATTGTTTCGTGTTCTGTCCTGTGTTGAAAGTTTTGTTCACCTCATCCAAAACTGTTGTAACATATCACCTCACCCAAAATGCGGGTATAAAATGAAAGCTGTTTAAATCATAGCATTGTAAGAACTCTGTTTAGTGTTTGCAGGTTATAGTTGTGTGTGTGTAAACTAAAAGTCTTTGAAAATGTAATAAGTTATTACGAAACGCGTTCAAGTGTCGCGCCAGACTAGAAATAAAAATGAATTTTGGAGAATTGATTTTTCAATTACCATCAATAGTGAAAAGAAACATAAGAAATATTGAGAAAATTCGTGTTAGAATTTTTGATCTTACTTTTTCGGTCATATTTAATAATATTATATATATATATATATATATATATATATATATATATATATATATATATATATATATATATATATATATATATATATATAAGAGAATGTCGGTGTGTCTTTACTATTTGTGTCTGCAGAATAAAGTTGTTAGCTCTTGGACCCGCCATTTTAACCGTCGGTTGTCTAATGTACAGACTCCCGACATACATATACTCTATCACTATATATTTCCTCTACTACATATTTCTCTTCCTCTAACACACACACACAGGCACTGGAAGCAGCCGGTAGAGCTGTCTAACTCCCAGATATCTATTTACTGCTAGGTGAACAGATGTATCAGGTGGAGGAAACTCTGCCCATTTGTTTCTGCTCCGACCGTGAATCGAACCCAGGCCCTCAGGACTACGACCTCAAAGCGCTGTCCACTCGGCTGCGAAGACCTGTGTGTGTGTGTGTGTGTGTGTGTGTGTGTGTGTGTGTGTGTGTGTGTGTGTGTGTGTGTGTGTGTGTGTGTGTACTCACGTAGTTGTGCTTGCGAAGGTTGAGCTTTGGTTCTTTGGTCCCGGCTCTCAACTGTCAGTCAACTGTTGAGTGTGAGAGAGAGAACTACACATGGTCTCCAGTACTGAGTAAACACTCCTGGTCGACATGATAGTTTCGGGGAGAGCGAAGGAGGCAACATTCTTGGTCATGGAAGGGGCGGGGAGGACTATAGAATAATCTTGGAAGTTGCGGTGGAGGTTACTTGATAGTCTCAAGAAGACGGGCGGGGGGGGGGGGGGGACGGCATGATAGTCTCGAGGGGACGGGCGGGCCGGCATGATAGTCTCGAGAGGACGGGGGGGGGGTAAGGGGAGGGGTAAGGGATTCAAGGACACAAGAGAGGTTTAATATTACACAACATTAAACTGACCGTCTCAGTCTTCAGCAGGGTAATCACTCATCTCAGGGGAGACAACCTCAGGCACTTGTTTAAAAGATTCATCAATTGTTTGAGCGTTTATACTGTGTCGTGTAGACTGGACCTTGTCCCAGTGAGGGAGGATGGGTATAGTGTAGTTGTTTGGTTCTATTTGTCTTCATCTTCTATAGCTGTAATGCCCGGATAGAGCCTCAGCTCTTGGACACCACCTTTCCAGACGTCGGTTATCTAATCCAATGACCACCAGCCAACATTTATTTTTATAATTGACACAAATTATAAATTTTTATCATTTTATAACGGACAAATTACTGACTCCCAAAGGCCTGAAAACACCAGTATAAAAAGCTATGATTTGTTCGGATCTGAAACCTATGTTGATAGGCAGCACCAAAACGTGGACCAGACTGTGCGACACAGTGGTTGCCAGGATCAGGTTGGGTTACCGTTACCTGTGGCAGGTGGCTACCGTTACCTGTGGCAGGTGGTTACCATTACCTGTGGCAGGTGGCTGCAGGTGACGGATCTCCCAATCCTGAGCACTCCAGTTGCAAACTCTGTGAGCAGGAACTGCGACATGATCTCCCACACTACATCACCGAATGCCCAGTTAATAGACCTTTCAGACCCGTTGGCATGAGGTACCTGGAGCTTTGCAATTACTTTATTAACTCTCGTGTTCTTGAAGATATCCTCACAGTGCCCCCAGAGTGTGCTAGTGCAGGCTACTGACCACATGGTCCTGTATGACTGACCATCCTGTGACATGGGGACATTAAGCATCACGTAGCTATAGCTCAAGACACACTGTCCTTCCCTTCAGAACATCTAGGGAAGCCGCTCAAATGCACATGTTCCTAAATGTCTTAATAAACACACAGACACACAGACACACAGACACACACACACACACACACACACACACACACACACACACACACACACACACACACACACACACACACCTGGGAGACGGTGCCTGTATAAACACGCGAACGCGCACCTCTTGGCAGTTACTCATATGTTTGCTTACCTTCGCCCGCAAGTGGTGCACAGACTTGCTTCATAATTAACTTTAAACCGGAAAAGCTAACGATTAAACAGCTTTCATTGTAAGGCTTCATCTTACGAGGGAATATATATATAACCAAGTTTGCTTCATTAACGAGGAAACAATCGTCTGTCGAGTTGTAGATTTACAACATAAACTCTCCCTGGCGCACATAGTTGTATTTTTAGCACAGTGCATTCTTGGAAGGTTGTGACATGGCTCGCGGAAATATTTTCACACGTCTGAACCGCTGGTGTCTTTGGTCACGGGTGACACGCTTGATCAGCTGGTGGGTGCTCCCACCTGTACCTGCCTGCCTCCCACCTGTACCTGCCTGCCTCCCACCAGTACCTGCCTGCCTCCCACCTGTACCTGCCTGCCTCCCACCTGTACCTGCCTGCCTCCCACCTGTACCTGCCTGCCTCCCACCTGTACCTGCCTGCCTCCCATCTGTACCTGCCTGCCTCCCACCTGTACCTGCCTCCCACCTGTACCTGCCTGCCTCCCACCTGTACCTGCCTCCCACCTGTACCTGCCTGCCTCCCACCTGTACCTGGCTCCCACCTGTACCTGCCTCCCACCTATACCTGCCTGCCTCCCATCTGTATCTGTACCTGCCTGGCTCCCACCTGTACCTGCCTGCCTCCCACCTGTACCTGCCTGCCTCCCACCTGTACCTGCCTGCCTCCCATCTGTACCTGCCTGCCTCCCACCTGTACCTGCCTGCCTCCCACCTGTACCTGCCTGCCTCCCACCTGTACCTGCCTGCCTCCCACCTGTACCTGCCTGCCTCCCACCTGTACCTGCCTGCCTCCCATCTGTACCTGCCTGCCTCCCACCTGTACCTGCCTCCCACCTGTACCTGCCTCCCACCTGTACCTGCCTCCCACCATGTATACAGCTTCAGCAGAGCCCGAGGACAGACAACCCAGCCGGTAGAGTTCTTCAGAAGAGCCCCGGAGCTTAACTGTTCAGACCAGACGGTGTCATTACCATGTTATCTAATGTCAGACATTGGCTTGGGTAAGCAGGTGAGTGACGCCGGCATGAGTGATGGTGAGGAGGGAGACCCGGTGAGTCACATGAGTGATGGTGAGGAGGGAGACTCACAGACGGACGACGTCTCCCCCACTAAGCTCTCTGGCAGAGGTCGCTCCTCAACACATCTTAATATGTAAGTTAACGCCTGACACTTATATACTCCAAGGACGAGTTAGAACTTATATGTAGCTACTTACCTGTTCTTCAGTTACAATAATTATCTTAACGATTCTTACTTCATTAATATCATTAAATCAACTTTAATCAAAAGAACATTTACAACCAATTAAAAGACTCTTACCAATTAGAAAATAAATTTGCAGCACTTGAGACGACCCGAACTCGCGAACTATCAGCCGCTCACCTTGAGGGTTGGGCACAGGGTCAATAATACCCCTCCACCCCCCCCCACACACCAGGGGCATGGGTCTCATAATAAACCGATTCAACAAGACACACAGGTCGGGAGGATTCGTCATTCCCATCCCTTGAGATGACTGCTTACTGAGCCTGTGTGGATGCAGGAGAGGGGGAAATAGGGGAGAACAATGAGGGTGGGTAATGAGGGAGCAAATGAGGCAGAATGAGGAGATTATTTGTTTTGACGGGCGGAGACAGGAAGCACTTCTATAAATGAGAATGCAAACGATGAGACACAGTAACGGGGATGAAGGTATGATGGCCAAACCCACACATCAGAAAATGAAGAGACGACGACGTTTTGGTCCGTCCTGAACCGTTATCAAGTGGTGTGTGTAGACTTGATAATGGTCCTGGACGGACCGAAACGTCGTCGTGTCCTCATCTTGTGACGTGAAGTCTGGTTACCACTGAGAATGCAGGGCATCACTACCCAGTCACGTCGACAAGGTATCTATCTCACTTCTCTCTATACCTGCATGATATATATATATATATATATATATATATATATATATATATATATATATATATATATAGCTGTCTGTGCCCATTTGTATTCCCTTTTCCTCTACTTCTAAAGATGCTAAGGCGCGGGCACACACACCCACGCACGCGCACACACTCACGCACGCACACACACGCACATGCGCGCACATGCGCACACACACACACACACACACACACACGCACACGGGAGTGCTGGAACACAATACCTAGAGCAGATGTCAAGCGGTGGTTATGGCATGTCGTTAGTGAGGAGGGGGGACGGTCGCCCGGGAGAAGCCAGCCAGGTGAGAGGCTCTTCATTACATCACGTCAGTGGTAGCATCACCAGGCCGCTTGCCCACACCAGGCACGACTCTCCTTTCTCACGCACCACCCACCAGACAAGGTGTGTGTGTATGTAAGGTTGCGTGTGCGTGTGTGTACCCACCTAGTTGTGCTTGCGGGGGTTGAGCTCTGGCTCTTTGGTCCCGCCTCTCAACTGTCAATCAACTGGTGTACAGATTCCTGAGCCTACTGGGCTCTATCATATCTACACTTGACACTTTGTATGGAGTCAGCCTCCACCACATCACTGCCTAATGCATTCCATTTGTCAACCACTCTGACACTAAACAAAGTTCTTTCTAATATCTCTGTGGCTCATTTGGGCACTGTGTGTTCCTGTGTTTCCTAGTGCGTGTGCCCCTTGTGTTAAATAGCCTGTCTTTATTTACCCTATCAATTCCTTTGAGAATATTGTATGTGGTGATCATGTCCCCCCTAACTCTTCTGTCTTCCAGCGACGTGAGGTTTGATTCCCGTAGTCTCTCCTCGTAGCTCATACCTCTCAGCTCGGGTACTAGTCTGGTGGCAAACCTTTCAACCTTTTCTAATTCAGTCTTATGCTTGACTAGATATGGACTCCATGTTGGAGCTGCATACTCCAGCATTGGTCTGACATATGTGGAATACAAACTTCTGAATGATTCCTTACACAAGTTTCTAAATGCCGTTATGTTAGCCAACCTGGCGTTTGCCGCTGATGTTATTATCTTGATATGGGCTTCATTGGACAGGTCTGGCGTGATATCGACCCCAAGTCTTTCTCTCTTTCTCTCTGACTCTTTAAGAGTTTCATCTCCCAAATGATACCTTGTATCTGGCCTGCTCCCTGCACCTATCTTCATTACATTGCATTTGCTTGGATTAAACTCTAACAACCATTTGTTCGACCATTTCTTCAGTTTGTCTAGATCTTCTTGAAGCCTCAAGCAGTCCTCCTCTGTCTTAATCCTTCTCATAATTTTCGCATCGTCAGCAAACATTGAGAGAAATTAGACTATACCCTCTGGGAGATCATTTACGTATATCGAAAACAGGATAGGTCCGAGTACAGAACCCTGTGGGACTCCACTGGTGACTTCACGCCAATCTGAGGTCTCACCTCTCACTGTAACTCTCTGCTTCCTATTGCTTAGGTACTCCCTTATCCACTGGTGCACCTTACCAGTTACTTCTGCCTGTCTCTCCAGCTTATGTACCAGCCTCTTATGGGGTCCTGTGTCAAAGGCTTTCCGTCAATTCAAGAAAATGCAGTCCGCCTATCCTTCTCTTTGTTGTTTAATCTTCGTCATCTGGTCGTAGAATTCTATTAAGTCAGTCAGGCAAGATTTACCCTCCCTGAACCCATGTTGATGGGTTGTCACGAAGTCCCTTCTCTCCAGATGTGTTACTAGATTTTTTTCACGATCTTCTCCATCACCTTGCATGGTATACAAGTTAAGGACACTGGCCTGTAGTTCAGTGTCTCTTTGTCTGTCACCCTTTTTGTATATTGGGACTACATTAGCCGTGTGTGTATACTCACCTAAGCTTTTTAGTATCTTTTCACGCAATTAGTAGGGTGTGTTGCCTGTCCTCCTTTGTTATTACATGCCATTTATTTACGGTGAATTCCGTCTTCCATGTGTTCTTACACACGCTTTGTCGAAGTCATTTTGGAGGGCAATACTGTCACCTAACTCCCTGACTCTCCCTGACAGTGTCGCATCAGCTGCAAATACATTCATGTAACTCTGTATTACTAAGGATTTGGGATGGGACGGGGGGAAAGGAATGGTGCCCAACCATTGGACGGTCGGGGATTGAACGCCGACCTGCATGAAGCGAGACCGTCGTTCTACCGTCCAGTTCAAGTGGTTGGGCGTTGAGAACCTTGAGGCACTCCGCTAATGACACATCTCCAGTGAGAAACGTTGACTCTTATCGCTGCTCGCGTTTCTTCAGCCTTTCTGGGAGCAGTTGTGTCAGCCAAACTGCATTTTCTCAGATTGCATTTGTATTATTTCCCTGAGAAGTGTGGAGACTAGAGTGGGGAAGAAGGGGGAAGGTTCCACCAAGATATCCGGACTAAGGANGCAACATAAATGTTAATTTCTGTACTTAATATGAATTGCAGCCACATTTTGCATAAAGTTACTAAGTAGTAAATGATCACAACAAAGGCAATCATAAAAGTTTGTGTGTAATGCACACAAATAATTCTCACATACCTGCACTATGGCTGTAGAGGCACTTAATCCAAGGTCTAAGAGCACCATTATTATAAATCACTAACCGCTATCATTTACAAAAAAAAAATTGTGTACAACAAAGATAAGGCGAATGTGGAAGCGTGAAGGAGGTGGAGAAGAGTGAGAGCGGTGGTGCTGGTGACACCTCGGCTCACTCTTACAGACTGAGCCATCTAGGCTCTCTCACCCGCGCCATCACTGCACACCCACCACCATCCCTCCCCCACACACCCATCCTCTCTACCACCTTCCTCTTCACCACAGCTGCGACCCAACACCTTTGCCAAGCTTTCTTTAGACCTTGCGTCAGTGATGGCAGATATCACTGTTCATGTAATTTCTAGAGCGTGTTGAAGGTCTATTATATGATAATTATAATGTTATTTATAATCTTACTTTAAGTATATGCTCGTGTAACTACTTTTACGAGGTTAAAAAGTCACAATTTTATCAAATTTACAAGAAAAATACTAATTTGCAAATGATTTCGCTGAAAAAACAAAACAATTGAATATACATTTTTTGTTATATATATTTTTCAAGGAAAGACGTGATAAGCGAGGGAGGTGCTGCTCCCATGCGGCCGCTGACATTACTAACGTCGGCCGGCCGCTGCATCCACCACCACCACCCCTCAGAGATTTATTTCCCATTTATCTCAAGTTTAAAAAGCATTTTTTAAACAATCCCTTGAAGTTTGTGTTGCAAACGTTCATAATTAGTTCAATTAATTTCCTTACACCCCATATCTATCCCGAGTGATAGCGGAATAAAAGTTTGAGCCACAAAGCCTTGTATGTATGTACTTTTACCTGAATAAACATTGATTTATTTATTATTATAAAGTGAATTCAGAAACTTGTTCACCCAATCTCTTGTTTGTCCTGTTTTTTACCTATTCTAGTTTCGAGATGTTGAAAGCCTTCCTCATCTTTTGATGAAGTATCACCTACACCATCATTGGTTTAAATTTAAAACATAGAGGTAATTGGTCAAGCCTGGTCATATAAATTGGTCCAACAAAATTGCTTGGAGCGGCTCACAGCCCCACACATCCACTACAACCCGGCATTTCTTGCAGGAACGTGTCTAATGTTTTCTTTAAGTCCACCTTTGTTCCATCAATATTTCTTATGCTTGCTGAGAGGGTATTGAGCAACCGTGGACCTCTGAAGATCATAAGTGTTCTCTAATTGTGATATGGCACCTCTACTTCACTGGATTTATTCTGCATTTCCTACCAAATCTTTTGTTTCAGTATATTGTTATTTTACTGTGTAAATTTATGACCTGGCCTTCCAGCATTTTCTATGTATATATTATGTGATACCTCTCTCTCTCTCCTTTTTAGAGGTGAAAGGGTTATTTCAAAATATCATACTTTGAGACCTTAAGAGACGATTCCAATAATTTAGATGTTTTACCTTGTTTATATGTGGTGTGTATGTTCTCAGTATTTCCTTGTAGTGGGATCCCTGGATTTGACGGCTTTCATATATAATTCTCACTACAATTTTCCTGGCTGACGTTATATTTGTTTGGTTTTATTCACAAAGCGTAAGGTCGTCTTTTGTTATTTCAAAATACTTTACACGTTGTTGTTCTTCCACGAGTAGATCTGGCTGTATAATTGTACCCTGCATTTCGTTTAAGTTCTTCATTATTACCATACCTATGTATTTGCCACTTATCACTGTTAAACATGTTATTTTCCTTTGCCCAATCGAATACTATTGATATAGGCTTGTAGTTATTCAGTGTCTTCTACAGCAGTAATTTTCATGCCGATTTTTGTATCGTCTGCAAATTTATGATTTATTATTTACAAGTAGTGTTCCCGTAAATTTTGAATAAAGGTAATAGGGTAGATATTTAATTTTATTACTGTATCTAACGTAACGCAATAGTCTACGTAATCGGGTCGCAACCAAAGGCACTGGATTCAATTCCCGGGCACAACAGAGATGTTGATGCTTCTGTTCACCGAACAGTAAAAGGGTATCCGGGACGTGGATAACTGTTGTGGATTGCATCCTGGGAAAGGTCAGTAGTTATCCAAGGGGGACCTCGATAAACCTAAGTACCGGCTTCCTGTCCCTGACAACTGGAAATCATAAGCAAATAAGTCTTGCAAGCAATGCAAGTTGTGTGTGCACTTTCTACAGCAAGCAAACTTGTAATACCTGTACAGGATTTGGGTAATACATCCCGGAATAAAATATAATTTAACTTTTCTGGCTGGATGAAGGGGACCCTTAGTCTCGGAGGAAACCACACACAACGCATTAGAGGGAATGTTTAGGTCCCCTCCCATACAGTTTCTGTGCGCTTTTCTCCTACCACCCGCTTCCTTTTGATTTTTTAACATTTGTAATTAAGTTTTCTCTAAATTTTTATCTTGTCTCACATTCAACGGCAATGACGCAAGCTATGTGAACAGTTTTGCTGACAAAGTTTACACTTGATCAGATCTGTTTCAGAAACTCCCAGCGGTATTTGTAACCTAGAATAAGCCTCTCTGTGGTAATGTCTAGAAGTCTACTGACTTAATGGATGACCCATGTAGGCTGTTCCTACGTAGTAGTGTAATTGAATAGCTTGTAAATTTGTCTTGGGTCTATTTTTTGAGGGGTGGGGGTTGGGTTCTCGAAACATTAGTGGCCTTTTTGCTGTTAATAGGCATTCGAAGGTAAAAATCAAATCCTCTAAGAGCATGTTTGACTATTTCAGTTCCAGAGTGCAATATGAATATGGATGGGATCCACAGGACACAGAGCTGAATATGGATGGGATCCACAGGACACAGAGCTGAATATGGATGGGATCCACAGGACACAGACTCCATCATTGATGAAATATTTTATTTGCCTAGACGTGTTTATATCAAGTGTAAATTTTTTTAAAATCAATTTACATTCCAATTTCATCATAATTAATAACACTCTCGCCATTATTACTCAGAGTATTTTAACATACCGACCCCTGCAGGAGTCTCATATACTGCCTGTCACACTATCCGCTGACAAACCACTTCTTGTAATCTGAGCACGACGCTAGAGTTTTAACATGCACTAGACGACGTAAATACGTGCATATATGCACGCACAAAGTGTAAATCCTCAGCTTTCATCCCACATGCAAGCTTATAAATACTTAATGTAACTTCAAACATAATTTCTGACCTGAATCTAGTCTTTTTAAGCACATAAAAAACGAAATATAGTAAAGCATTAAGGCGACTTACGTAATGTCTATTAGTGAGGCGTGAGGTCGAAGAGAGTTTATGATGGAAGGGATCAGTGCAGCGCGACCACCGCCCAGTAATAATGATTTGGTTGGTGGTGCTCACATTTCGGTCGTGTGTGTGTGTGGAGGCTGACGCTGTACCCATGAGTTAGGATGAATGCAAGCACGTGGGCAAGCAAGAGTTGAGAAGCGGTTGCGTCAGCAGCCACGGAACTACCGGGTAGTTTGATTTGAGAATACAAGCTCTCAAGATCACATAAATACTATTTCTTGCATACTTTGAGTAAACTAACAGGAAAGATTATTTAACAATTTAAATGAATACAAATGATCAAAGTTGAAAATTCCCAACAAATATAATATTTACTCTTTTTTCGCAAGTAATAAGAAGAGCAGTAACCTTGTATGCTCAGTCAATGGACCCCCCTTGCATTGACGTCACGCGACCACGTGATTGTTGTTCACATACGGGTTTGGGAGTAAGCAGCCTCCTCATGTAGACTACACGAGACCAGCAAATACCAGTACTTTTTATCTAAGTTGTGCAAGTATTAACTAATTTTTACTATGCCATTCTAGTCCTGCTACTAACATGTAATAATCATTCATTCTGTACATCATACGCTAATTATTTACAATGATTTCGAACAGTTTGCTACTCGTATTTAGCACTCCCTATGCATTACCCAATTTTGTCTCTCCTCGTTTTCATAAATTTTTAGGCATGATATATTTAAATATATAAATGAAACTGGCTTTCCCATTGCCTTAAAAATTGTCACTAAGTAGCATTCTTTAGCAATATTACCAAACACTGATAAATATTTATTAAATAACTTTAATGAAAAATACTGTGGACGAAAACACGTAATTTTTTCAGTCAATTCCTAATTGCACTATTTCATCTTTTATTACACCCGTTACATCTGAATTTATATCAATACTGAGTATCAACTATAACAGCATTAGGCTGCGGATATAAATTTTGGCGACTACGTACGTACGTACGTACGTGTGTGCGTGTGCGTGTGCGCGTGTGTGCGCGTGTGTGTGTGTGTGTGTGTGTGTGTGTGTGTGTGTGTGTGTGTGTGTGTGTGTGTGTGTGTGTGTGTGTGTGTGTGTGTGTGTGTGTTAGTTAATGTAATATTTTTCCTTTTAAAAATATTTTTTTTATGAATAGAACAGGAAATAGAATAAACAATTCTCCGTACTACAGTATTCAACACATCCTCCTAAAATGATGGAACTTGTAACAAGTACCTGAGCGAAAGTACAAAAATAGACTGCCGCAGCCAAACAATGTTCACGTTTTGGACAATTAATTTTGTAGAGCATAATAAAAGGCAAAAAATCAAGCTACAATTTTACTGGGCCTTATATGGCACAAATGTATTATAATAGGCCTAATATTAAGACTAGGACTGCTTGGATAGGTTAGTTAAATTTACAATTGGTTAATTTAATAATACAAAACGTGAACTTTTTGGGCCCAACAGTCCATATGCTTACGTTTGACTAAAATATTTTTTATAAGTACTATCATTTTAGGAGGATGGTCTGTAGTATTGGTCTAGCACGTCAACGAAGTCATGCTCAAGAGGCCGACTTTGCTGCATTCTTTAAAAAAATCACGAATACTTTTATTACTATATACAAATAACAACTGGCTTACATTTAAACTAAATTTATTCGTTTACGACTATCCACTATTGACAGATTAGTATCAAAGGTGGAAATTGTGTCCAGTAAATAGCTGATTTGAGCTTCATTGTCTTGTATTAACGGCAGAGTAACACTTCATAGCCTGACTGTTATATGTGCCCCCGACCCCATGGTAAAACACTTCAACATCCCAATTTGGTTGAATTTCCATAAAGTTTAATGTTACCGACCCCGCAATCGAAGGGTTAAAAAGTTAATGTAAATATATTCCTGCACACTACTGTGCAGTCATCTAACTTCTTACAACCACCCACCAGCAATCTGTTGTATAACTGTACTTATGTATCAAAATGGTGTGTACATTCACATTAAAATTAAGACTTCATAAATTTAACAAGTAGCTAATGATTTATTATCAACTACACGCATAATGACACGTTTAAAAATTATATGTATTAGGACTATAGTTTTTTTTTTGGGGGGGGGAGGGGGTTGTGCGTCCATGCATTTTTCATCTGTTCAAATCCACTAGTTTACTGATAGCCTATACATGGTATATTTTATTTTATGTAAAATTTCAATGCTAAAACTGCTGATAAAACAAGCACCGATTTACATGGCACACATACAAGTATATACAGAGGTGGACTCTAATGATTCCAAACCCGCATGTAAACAAGAAGCACGTGGCACCGTGACGTCACCACACGAAAGGGGTTCATGACGCACGAAGCTTGTTCAGGTGGAAACTTGAATGATCTCGGTAACAGCAGCCACCTCTCCTCCATCTACAAGCTGCGTTCTTCACCGTGTGAACACCATGGTCCTAATTTTGGCCTAGACACAACCAACAAATATATATCACTGATATATTACGTAGTTGGCCTGGTTGACCAGTCCAGCAACGAGGAGGCCTGGTCTAGGACCGGGCCGCGGGGATGCTAAAGCCCCGAAACCATCTCAAGGTAACCCCCTCCCAAGATAGCAATTACTACTATCATTTTATTGGAGCCGTTATTATTATTATTGGAGGAGTTATTGGAGCCGGTCGGCCGAGCGGACAGCACGCGGGACTTGTGATCCTGTGGTCCTGGGTTCGATCCCAGGCGCCGGCGAGAAACAATGGGCAGAGTTTCTTTCACCCTATGCCCCTGTTACTTAGCAGTAAAATAGGTACCTGGGTGTTAGTCAGCTGTCACGGGCTGCTTCCTGGGGTGGAGGCCTAGTCGAGGACCGGGCCGCGAGGACACTAAAAAGCCCCGAAATCATCTCAAGATAACCTCAAGATATCATATTATAAGTTGGAATCAGCTTGTAACTTTCCAGATACACCAGAAGAGCGTGTCGCTAGGTAAATGTGGTTGTTCACGTTAGATGTATACGAGTCAAGAATTGCAGTTTTATTTCACAATTTATCGCTACATCTCAGTTCTGAAATACCAAAATGTTGCCCCTTGTAAGGTGGTTTGGTGTTTAAAGCATCGTAATACTGATGCTTTTATGTTTTTCATTCACCCCCTTAACTTAAACCATACATGCTACCTGTAAATTCCATGACTTTGCCTATAGCACCCAACCAACTGTCGTGACCTAGACTCCTAGAGAACGACAGGAAGCTGTGTGGGAGGAAAGGGTCACAGCTGGGCCTGGCTGGGGGGCAATGAGAGCAAGTGACGAGTAGGAATGAGGGCGCCTGAGAGTCGCCACCACGGTGCTAGATGATCACTCACACCACAAGGAAGTCTAAGTGTTACAATCATCACTAACACAACACACTGCACAGACTTTAAACCATTTGCTGTAACATTACATTTTATCAGTGCCCCCATAAATATATTTACATTCGCCACCATTATTACTTTCCCATTATTTTAACTGAGAAAACTCGAATGTATACTTAAACATCCCTTGCTAATCACCACCACAACATACGAGGATGCAACACCACCTGACCATAAAGTATGTACGTTGATTAAGCACATTCCCAGTAATGGACCCTTGCAACCCGTTCTCACATTAGGCTGGTTAAAGCAGAGGCCGTCCTCCCTAGATACCGGCATAATCAAAGAAAACTGTACGACATTGGAGGGTCCACGCATCTTTAACCACTCAACCCATTCTCCTGAGTGGTGCATCGCATTTTGATGTAAGATTTCCCTAAGGCCAAAAATTGACGTACTAAAAATGGTAGCGGCTCACGAAATTGACGTGATGTCCCGTTTTCTGTTCGTGGGTCCTCCTTGAGGTTACCTTGAGGTGGTTTCGGGGCTTAGCGTCCTTGTGGCCCGGTCTCCTGGTTGCTGTACTGGTCAACCGGGCTGTTGGACGCGGCTGCTCGCAGCCTGACGTATGAATCATATCCTGGTTGATCAGGTATCCTCTAGAGGTGTTTATCAATTTTTCTCTTGAACACTGTGAGGGCCAGTTATGTCCCTAATGTGTAGTGGAAATGTTGAACAGTCTCGGGCCTCTGATGTTAACAGAGTTCTCTCAGAGTACTTATTGCACGGCTGCTTTTCAACGGGGATATTCTACACATCCTGCCATGCCTTCTGGTCTCTTTTGGTGTTTTTCTGTGTGCAGGTTTGGGACCAGCCCCTCTAATATTTTTTACATGTAAATTATTATGTATCTCTCCCGCCTGCGCTCAATAGAATACATTCTTAGGCATTTTAGTTGGTCCCAATAGTTTAGATGTATTACCGAGTGGATTCTAGCAGTAAAGGATCTCTGCACGCTCTCCAGGTAGGATCTCTGCACGCTCTCCAGGTCAGCAATTTCTCCAGCTCTGAAAGGGGCTGTCTTGTGCAACAGGCTGAGCCACTACCAGAATATTCAGATGGTAAACTCTGTGATAAACCTTTAATGCATTCACTACAACACTATATTGTTGAATGTGAAAACGTAAAATATTTTAGACCTCCTGGCCTATTGTACCACTAACTGTGTATTTCATTGACTGAGGTGTTCCGAGGTGTCCTGACGATTTATCCAAAATTTGCTTGTCCATTTTAAGGAATGATGAACACAAGTAAAGATGTTTAAGAGACAGTTGGACAAGTTCATTTCGGAAGTGCTGGTTCTATGGGTTGTATGTGGAGCCTGGCCAAGGCGGGGCTTGAGAACAGAGATTAATAGAGATCATAAGACTGAGATCAGGAAAGCTACGGTAAGCATACATAGCGTAGCTCCAACTTTCACTGACAGTAGCTCATCTTCCAGGCTTCATCGTGACTACGAGTTACTCATTCTCACACCAGTACATAGACTAGAGTGTGATGTGTGCTGAAGCATATTACATAGGCTACATGAATTTATATGTAGATATGACAGCCCCATGGATTCGGAATAGGTACACCTTATACCTGAAGCCTAAGGCGAGGCCGAAGAGTTGAAGCTCAATTTATACAAAAACAGCTAGGTGAGTGTAGACATGCAAACTGCATCTAACGACATTAACAGAGAGAACGAAGCATGAAATACTCGGGGAAAGTGACAGGGGTGAGAATAGTTGGCACGTTTATTGGTTTATCCGTTTCGCGAAATCTTCTGCGCCCTCTGTCTGGCAGCTCGTCCGCCAAAGATTTTCCCAGCGTCAAGGAACTGTCGTACTAAAGTGTTCTATCCTAACCTATCAGGGGACCCAAAACATAAAACGGGACAGTGTCAATTTCGCGACCGCTACCATTTTCTAGTATGACAATTTTTGGTCTCGGGTAGAGTTTGCGTCAAAATGCGACGCTCTATTAGGAGGACAGGTTGGCCCAGCGCCCCGGGGATTTTCTGGTGATAATCTGACAACTAAGGCTGATGGCAATGGACCAAAGGTTAACAAAACCATCACAGCCCAGTCATCTGGAACGTCCTACAAGAACCTGTATAATTTCCTATTAAAAACTTATTTTATCCTGCAATTTTTACTATATATTTATTCTATTTAGGTACATCCGCATTTATGCAGGTAGCCTAGACTATATGGTTACATAGCTTGTCTTGAGCAAGCTTGCTAGTAAATGACTGTTTTGGGCCTCTTATAACTATACAATGTTCTCACTGTGCTTACAGTACCTCTGCTTTTCAGCATATTTTTAATTTTCTACCATATCTCTTGCATTAATAAATTACTACATCGCTTCAGACTAGGGACCCAACCTTCGAGTATTATTACTGTATAGAAAATATAACATCCCACCTTCGGGAGTCACTGCTGGAAAGGCAGGGACCAAACACTAAAGTTCAACCCTGCAGATACAAGGCGGCGAGCACGTACGCACGCGTAGAGTCCATATCTAGTCAAGAACAAGAAGATGGAAAGCTCACAAGTATGCCACCAGACTAATTCCAAAACAGGATAAGAATTATGAGGAAAGGCTACAGAAATTAAACCTCTCGTCGCTGGAAGACAAAAGAGCTGGAGAGGACAAGATTGCCACATACATAATTCTCAAGAAGGAATCGATAGGGTAGGTAAGGCCAGATTATTTAGAATGGGTGGGGACACAAGTGGAAAGTTAGTACCAAATTGGTACATTAGAAAATTATTTCAGTGTCAATAGTTAACAAATGAAGAAGAAGCGAAGGTGGTGGAGGCAGACTGAATACACAATTTCAAGTGTAGAGATAATAGAGCCCAATGGGCTCAATAGCCTGTCCATCATTGGTTGTTGAAGCGGGACGAAAGAGCCGAAGCTTAACTCCCGCTAGGACAACTAGTCTAGTACTAGACAAGTACTAGACAACCACCGGCAGGAAAGACTGGGTCCCAAGAGCTAACGCCTCAGTCCAGCAGGCATAAATAGGCGAAATACAAATATGAGACACACGAGCTCATTACCGACCTACCAATGAAAGTGGAATCTTTCATTAACTGTTTGCAAATGATGCAAACCTGACGAGGCACAACGCCGACAAAGAAAACAGCTGACTGCTTGAAAATAACCTAAACACGCTACAGTAGTGACCAACCTAATTTCCATTGGAGCTCAGCAACCTAGTTGTGGATCTAATGGTCTGTTGTTTCAACTTACGTGTTATCCTTTGTAACACCGACAAGTACAACATTATGGGTCTGGTTAAAGGAGAAAGGGAGGCCAGAAAACCACTAGATTGAAAGGAAGATGACTTCGATCCTCTCACTACAAGCGTAGAAGCGCATACAAAAATGGCGGTTATAAGAATAGCTTTTTTTAAGAACCTACACAAAGACCTCTTTACAATGCTGTAAATGACCGTCTCTCGTAACCTGACGGCCCACAGCCAGGTTGATGCGATAGCTCCAGAAGAACCTTGTCCGGTACGCTTAAAAGCCACCGGGGTGGGTGTTTGTACGTGAATAGATGTTAATAATAGGCTAGAGTGGGAGTATGGCTGATAGTGTGGTTGGGGTTCGAGTAGTGGGGGGGATGGTGAGGGTCAGGCAGTGACCATTATAAATCTGCTAATTCACGACGTATGCGCTCCAAAAACTAGCTGTTGCTGCCAGTCATCATAACCAGCGCGTGTAGTTGCTGGGTGATGAAACCAGCAGGTGGTGAGCCGGTTGCCGTGCGAGTAGCAAAGCTTGTGTCTGATCAGCAAAATGCGTGTTGGAAGCGCTGGCGGTGCAAGTTAGCAGAGACGTTGTAGAAGGTAACGAGCTGTGTTACTGGTCGTAACCTTCACTTCTTGTATTATCCTTAAGAGGATAACACTTCACTAACACCTACCCGACAATTTTTGTTTTATATATTTCCCATACACAGCTTATTTCAGAACTAGCCTTCAACTGCCATGTTAACACGCATACTTAAAATTAAACGTTTGCTAGCAATTGTTGTTGTTGTTGTTAAAGATTCGCTACTTGTAACAAACAGCTCCAAGTAGCACGGACTATGGTGAGCCCGTAGGTACTTTCTTTGCTAGCAATTATTGCCCATCATCTTAATCGAATTTCAAATTCGGATATTTAGAGGCTATATTCATGAATATATGCAGTTCATTTTTAAATAAATGCATTAGCTACTATAAAGATTTAAAGAGCGACCAATGGCTAGTTTCAAACATTTTCCCATCCAGGCCGTGAACCTGGTTACCTGGTTGATACCTGGTTGATGGGGTTCTGGGAGTTCTTCTACTCCCCAAGCCCGGCCCGAGGCCAGGCTTGACTTGTGAGAGTTTGGTCCACTAGGCTGTTGCTTGGAGCGGCCCGCAGGCCCACATACCCACCACAGCCCGGCTGGTCCGGAACTCCTTGGAGGAATAAATCTAGTTTCCTCTTGAAGATGTCCACGGTTGTTCCGGCAATATTTCTTATGCTTGCTGGGAGGACGTTGAACAACCGTGGACCTCTGATGTTTATACAGTGTTCTCTGATTGTGCCTATGGCACCCCTGCTCTTCACTGGTTCTATTCTGCATTTTCTTCCATATCGTTCACTCCAGTACGTTGTTATTTTACTGTGTAGATTTGGGACCTGGCCCTCCAGTATCTTCCAGGTGTATATTATTTGATATCTCTCTCGTCTTCTTTCTAGTGAGTACATTTGGAGAGCTTTGAGACGATCCCAATAATTTAGGTGCTTGCAATGATTTCGGGGCTCAACGTTTCCGTGGCCCGGTCCCCGTCCTGGCCTCCTGGTTGCTATACTGATCAACCAGGCTGTTGGACGGTGTATGTAAACTTTTTTTTTGTTCGAAAGTTCAGCTAATAAATTACCGTTATTACTTTTTCTCGCGGTATGACCAAGGAAATGAAAATAAAACAATCATACGAGTAAATAAAAACATTATGATTATGAACCCTTCGCCGACTGACAATATACAAAATTGTGGCAACTCGTTAACAAACCATAACGCTCTTATATGACACTGTGTTGGAATAGATTGATGATTGATGAAGATTAAGCCACCCAAAGGTGGCACGGGCATGAATAGCCCGTAAGTGGTGGCCCTTTTGAGCCATTACCAGTATCAATAGATGATACTGGAGATCTGTGGAGGTGCGACTGCACCCTGCGTGACGGGAGATGCCTCACGTGTGTTGGACTAGTCACTGTGATGTTTATATATCCCAAAGGATACCTGATCAACCAGGCTGTGACTCATACGTCAGGCTTCGAGCAGCCGCGTCAAACAGCCTGGTTGATCAGTCCAGCAACCAGGAGGCCTGGTCGACGACCGGGCCGCGGGGACGCTAAGCCCCGGAAGCACCTCAAGGTAACCTCAAGGTGATATGAACCAAGTTCTATAACCATGTTTATTACATTATGAAGAAAATTATATCTAAACCATTTGTATTTTCGTGAACTACATACACGCTTACATATGGCGCCAATAATTTATTTTTATTATTGTCAGCTGTCCGCAGTATGGGGTAGTTTATGGGTTTGACTAGTAAATTCTTATTACACTGGTGTGTTTAAACAACATTTTTAGGCTGCTCATATTACAGTTGCTAACATATGTTTTTTTCAGAAAAGACCTGGGTAAATATTGGCTTTGAACAGGATTTTTGATTCATGGAACAGATTACCAGGTAACAGACGCGGAACAGCAGGATTGTTTTAAGTGTTGATCAAACATATGGTGGCCAACTGGTCATCTGCAGTTTTCTTTATTATCATGTTCTTAATAGAAGAAGAATCTGCATTAGTCTCCGTTACTTGTACTATCAGTTCTATCAAGGGAAATGTAAATCACACAACAAATACACGTTTAAGCCTGTTAACAATGCTTGGATGAAGTGGGCCCTTCAAGACAGCAACAAATAATTACATTAGGGCTAATACTGACTTCTCAGTTGCCTGTATTTGTTTGATTTTGCCGCTTCCTGTCTGATCAGCACCGAGGTGTAAATTGGTGTCAGCGAGGGCGGGTACACGTGTAGTCCCACACCAGCTGTAGGGGAACATTGTGGGCGAAGATGGAGATCGTCGAGGTTTTGGGCCGTTAAATTAAGATGCGAGAGGTCTCTCAGCTGGGCAGTGAGCCGAGGCAATGCTCCTCTTAATGATGTCATTCATTTCATTGTGTCTTGCTTGCTAGCCCTTGGAGCTTCCGCAGTGCAGCCTATGCAGTTCATATTGGTCTGCTACCACTGTTGCAAATACACGCGTATTTGGTGTGAATTGGGGCACCAAGGCAGAGGGCTACTGCTACACGGAGGGTCTCTGAATCTAGACGTGTGTATGCTGTAGAGATGGGTACAGCCAGAAAAAAAGATCCCCACATGATGGGCACCCACCGTTCTGAGGCGGCCTTTCTCCTTATCTGATGCTGCAGCATTCAGCATGGCATCAGCTATTTTATCCACTATTGGGCTGTGTGCATTTATATTGGATCTAAGTTGGGTTATGGAGCTGCAAACATGGGTATAGGCTGCTAGGGCATCCCATTGATTTGAACATTCAATAAAAGCAAGATCGTGTATCTCTGTCTAATCACCCAGAGGTTCTGGTAGGATTTCTCTTAGGTCGTTTGATGCATAGGAGTGGAATGGCAGGCTGAGCAATCTGAGAGCCGTACAGATGCCAAGGCCACTGAATCTTACGGGGAGGGTTGCTTGCTCCCATTGAGTCGCCGTCCAAGGGGGTTCAGGACCTTCTCTAGCACGGACTNTGTGCGTGTGTTTTACCTAGTAACCAGAATGCAGTACTCGGCCTACTATGCAAGGCCCAATTTGCCTAATAAGCCAAGTTTTCCTGAATTTATATATATTTTCTATTTTTTTTTCTTATGAAATGATAGAGCTATCCATTTAATCATGCATGAGTTAATTTGTTAATATTTGAGTTAAAAATAAGCTCTCAAAACAGGCAACTTGAAATATTGTTTAGTCTTGTACAATTTTGTAATCGGGTGTTGTTCCTTTGCAGGCATAAAACAGGTTTATGGTAACCATTTATATGATGGGTTATTATTAGATGAAGAAGATATTTCATCGAAGTATTCTTCGTGGAATGTCAATTGCCACAACAGACAGCTTGTACTGGGTGTGCTGCTGGCAGGAATTGGACGCGTGTTGCACATTCAACGAGGCATCTTCTCAAAGGGCATCCTAAACTCTGACTCTGTCATCATTAAGACTGAGTATATATTATTCTGGTTTTCATAAATTTTTATTATAAAGCTAGTTTGGTAATAGTTGGTAAACACAGCTTTCCCTACTGTTTATAACAAAGGATTTCCTCGTTTAATTTCACCACTTTCACTCCGTATTTAAAGTCTTTAATTTTGATTTTTCTATCTTGGATATGTGACCGATAAGAGGAATTTGTACAATAGCCTAAGCTGATTCCTCCCTATCCCATGAAAGTAGGAAATGGGGAAATGATAATCTGATGTATAAATCTTAAATGTGTTTAAGCCATATGTTATCAGACTAAATATTTATTTCAGTGAAGGTGAACGCATAGAAACTGGAAGTGAATGTGTTCTTCATCAAATTCCAAGGGATACATCTGTTTTTTCAAGTCATCTCCTGTGTGCTAATCTAAGCAGAGATGATTTATCAAGAAGGACACTGGCACGTGACCTGTCAGTATTACATCCTCTTTGCATTGCATTGTTCGGTGGTCACTTGCTTACATTGGAGGAATCTGAAAGTGGATGTTTGATTATCATTGATGGAAAAGAAAAATTGATTTTTCAGGTTGACAAAAGGTAATATTATGTGTGCCAGACTGGCTTACATAATGCCACTATAGTTATACAAAAACTCCCAATATTCATCCATATGCTGAATATATAAATTGTCATATCTAATAACAGCACTGCACTACTTGGCCTAGTTTCTTGTACCTGCTAGGCCTAGTAAGCAAGGCCCATTTGCATATTTGTAAATATTTCAAAACTAGCCCAGCTGACTATTAGCATTGGAAAGCTTGGTTTGGTCTGGGTTTTTAGGGGGTTTCATTTGAGGCAAAACTTATATTTTGATTTGTGCCATTTGCCATTCTCTTGAAATTGTTTGCCTCTTCAACTTGCCACCCTTTTTCATTGCCAATTGATTAAGGTTTCATTTTATATATATTGGATAAAAATAATTTTATTTGCAGGACTGGCATGTTTATATGCAAGCTCCGGAATGTGGTGGATGAAGTGGTGGAATATATAATCGAGACACGCGGTCTTGGTGCATCTCCATCACAAGTAAACAAGTTCTGTGATGACCTTATACAGTATGTGAGTTATCTAATAGAAAATAGTGAATCAACCACTATGAAAAATCTTTGGACATTCCTCTTACATGAATGCATCAGTGTAGTGACAACACTATAATTTTGTACATTAAAAATGGTCTTAATATTGTACATAGAGAAAATCTACAGGAGCCGTGATGAGGATTCAGACCTATGTGCTGGGTATTCCCAGACACACTAGACGACTAGGTCACGACATGGTCAAAAGACTTGCAATCTGGGATCCTGCTGAACCGAAGATTCCCGAGGCTGCTTCTGAAACCGTACCAGTGTTTCACACAATTTCCCCTGTGCACTCCTGCTCTGTCGTCTATGAATTCCACCTATGGCAACCCTAATATCTACCCCTGACAATGTAATTTCTGTGTATTGAAAGAGGGGTGTCATAGATGACAGAGCCAGAGTGCACAGAGGGGGTGGAATCATGTGAAACCCTGGGGAATCCTCATGGGTTCAGCAGGATCTCGAGTCCATTCTTTTGTCCATGTCATGGTCTATTGTGTGTGTGTCTGGGAAAACCCAGTGCATACGTTTGAACCCTCCTCATGCCTCCTGTGGATTTTCTCATTTATATATCACATTGTCATTTCTCAGTGTACTGTACATAAAGGTAAAATAAAATACTATAAACAAGTGCTTATTAATTACCATATTAAATATATTTAATTCCAAACATACAATGAATAAAAAGTTTTTCCACACATTTTTGTGAGGGTAGCATTTGTGCATCCTACAAGAACAGGATCTGGACTTAACCCACTGAGGTTGTGATGAGTGCCCTCATGAGATGCCCCACCTTACTGTTGTGAGGTTGGTTAACTCGGTTCTTTGGTGTGACCAAGTACATTAGTTAATCTGGTGAGTGAGACATGATTCCACATTGTATTGTCCCATTTCCTCTATCTTAATCAAATGCACACCCACTACTCGTTTAAGTCCAACCAATTCAAAATAATTGTAGTGGTCACTGAATGCTTCCTCTTATGTTTGACATATATCTTTAATTTACATTATTTTAAATTGGCAATTACAAAACAAATGTACTGTAAGGAAGTGGAAGAGGCTCTTTTGATTTGTTATTGCTCATATCTATTAGCATCTATTTCCATCCCATAACTGCCATGTGAGGAAGTAATTATCAAAGAAGGAAATAATTATTATTATTATCATAGCCGGGAAGGCTATGTAGCATCAAAGCCATGTGAGGAAATAGATACTAATAAACATAAGCAATAATATAAATTAAAAGAGCCTCCTCCACTTCCTTACAGTACATGTACATTTGTTTTGTATTTCCAATTAAAATCTAAATTATAAAGACATGTCAAACACAAAAGGAAACATTCAGTGACCACTACAATAATTTAGAAATGGCGGGATTTAAACGAACAGTGCACACACATTTGATTAAAAAACACAGGGAATAGGACAATACAATGTGATATAATGTCTTGTTCATCAGATTAACTAATGTACTTGGTCACACCGAAGAACTGAGGTAACCAACCTCACAACAGTGAGGTGGCATCTCATGAGTGCACTGAACACACAACCTCAGTGGGTCAAGTCCAGATCCTCTGTCCTCGTGGAATGCAGGGATGTTACCCTCATTAAAACACGCAGGAAACTTTACACACAGAGGCATAAACATTTTCTAATATACAATATGTTCAATTATGTATTAGTGCAAATGAAAGATAAAAATTAACAAAAATAAAGCAAACATACTTTTACTAAGACATTTACCTTAATAAAAATAAATGCTACACTTTATATACCAGTCATTGCAATTTAAGGCAACACCAATATGGCTGGGAACTCGGCAAAATTCAACTATCTTAAATGTGCTAGAGATAAGAAAAACCCAGTACAGTACTTGATTTCATCCACCACAGGATGCAAGGTTAGACGACTTCAGATCCATAAGGGTACCGCGAGAGTCAACCACAATGACAAAAGAATCGTAACGTCAGAAATGTAGCTGACGAAGCGCATACAAAATTGCATATAGTTCAGCTGTGAAGATGCTAGCCTCCAGGGGCAGGAAGCACATAGGTTTAGTCAGGAAAGTCAACAGAGTAGCCAACACTGTTGGCAAACTTAGAAACATCTATGAACAATGCAATGGAATGGGAGTGAAAAAAAAGTGTTCAAGGAAAAGGCATTAAACAACAGCAGTAGTACAAGCCTTTACCACATGGGTCAAAGTCTTGCAAAACTTTGCAAGTGGGACCCTCCATGTGGTCAAGGTTGGAACAACACTTAAGAAAAAATCTGCAAATGTGAATTAGAAGAATCTTGAAAATGAGTTGTCCTTACATAAAGAAAAGGGAGGAGAAAAAACTCTAGTAACTGTCAAAGCATAGATAAAATAAGAGTAAGAATGTTGCAGATACCATGCAAGGTAGTAAAGATCACGATGATCCCGCAGACAGAGGACCCCAGTTTCAATGTACAAGCTCTGGGTGCGAGATGAAAAAAAGGTATCATATCTGAGGCATAACCCAGTATGGTGCAGAGCATAGATATAATGAAGGGTCAAGGGAGAGGAGAGGAATTGTCGGGACAGCCATAATCGAGTTCTGACAGCACAAGAGGAGTGTGCATTAGCTTCCAAAGGAAGTATGGGACAAACTTATCAGTTTAACAGTAACTTTATACAAAATAGGGGAATTACCATAGAGTGACAACAGGAGACAAGGAGCAACATGAATCTGAATAGCAGTCATAGCACAAACCTTAGTTGTACAGAATTTGGTGGATCTTGATTTGAAGGAGCCTGACAGCTGAGTGGACAGTGCTTCGGATTCGTAGTCCTGAGGTTCCGGGTTCAATCCCTGGTGGAAGCGGAAACAAATGGGCAGAGTTTCTTTCACCATCATGCTCCTGTTCACCCAGTAGCAAATAGGTACCTGGAAATTAGACAGCTGCTACGGGCTGCTTTCTGGGGGTGTATAACAAAAAGGAGGCCTGGTCGAGGACCAGGCCACGGGGACGCTAAGGCCTGAAATCATCTCAAGATAACCTCAAGATAGATCCAAGATGGCACATTATCAGCTACAAGTTGGAGCTGTTGTTGAAGAAAAGGAGTGTCATTTCTGTGACAGCAGAGAGATCAACAGAGATCAGAGTGCTAAGAAAATTCCAAGGAGGAAAGGAGACCACTTAGGCCAACTAGGAAAAAACAGTAGTGCTCAGTACACTACCATGAGAACACCATATTGTTGAAAAAGTCAGAGAAAGTGGAACAGTCTCACTCCAATGACGAAGGAAGAGTGGGAGATTGCCATGAAGGCCAACAGAATGTATACTTGGCAGAAAATATTGTATCTCCAGGTAGTTATAAGCCTTTTCCAGGTCAAGAAGAATGGTAACAACAGAGGTACTGTATTTGCAGTAAAGGCAGTATGGATGCAGCCCCCTTCAAGTCAACGAAGATATCAGTCATGCTACGACACTTGCGAAAGTCAAATCAGGAGAGGAGGTAGCAATAATGTTTCAAGAACCACATTAACACTTTCGTCCGGCGGCGATGCAGTCTGCATCAATAAATAAATTGGCGGATGTCCGCTGGTGACGTACGTTGTTTCAAAATTTAAAATATTTGTTAAAATTATATTTATTATCCAATCATTATGGGACTACAGTAGTATTAAAATGTGTGCCTTTAGATTGCGAACAATTTGATACTAAAATGAACGACATAGCACAACAATTGAGGTCAGAACACTGGAAAGAGTATAAATACTTGTGTGGTGATGAGCGTCCAAAATTAAAAAAGTTTATTAAAATTACATTTATTGTATGATTATTATGGGACTAGTTTTAAAATGCGTGCTTTTAGATTGGGAACAATTTGATACCAAAATGAACAATGTAGCTCGTAAACTGAGATCAGAACACTGGAAAGAGTATATACGTTAAGTGCGCGCTCCCAGGAAATGCCAGGCCCATCTTGGAGTGGGTTGGGGTGCATGCACCTGGTGCGCGAAAATTTTAACCAAACATTAACAAAATTTACAGACATAACTCGTCAAAACAATGAGGCAAAAATCCTTAAGGGAAGTCTCTCAAGTACCAGATTTCCAAATGAGAAGAATACTTGCTTCAAGCCAATCCTCAGGGACTAATGTAACTTCCCAAACATGGTTATAGATATACAGCAAATACTGAAAGACACACTGAGGGAAGTGATGAAGCATCTCATAATGAGCAGTACCCGTGGCACAGTGGTAATATCTATGAAAGTATATAGCAGAGACAAATGCCACCATCACTTGATACAAAAACACAAACCTTTACCTGTAATTTTTCTTGCTGCTTCATTTGTAGCTTGCAAGATTGCATATAGTTTGAAAATAATTATGGTACTGTATATGAAAAGTAGTAGCAAAATAAATGAACACCTGATGTTCAGGCAAAATATCTACCCATACAACACCCCATTTAAGCTTTCCTTTGCCTTAATATGATTACACCTCCATCACATTGTAGAGAATATTAAAATGTAAGTTTACAGTCTCATTTTTCAACACATTCGAATGAACCCCATTTAATAATGATTCATAGTTTTGGCAGTCATCTGTATTTTTACAGGATACAGCACATAAGCGAACAGCATTTTACCAGAGTTTACCTGAGAGCCACTAACACTAGTAGCCTCGATGAGGACAGGAAGCCGGCGGCTTGTGATAGGTCCCCCATTTGCCTTTATGATCTTTTCCAACTGTACTTTAAAAGTTAAAAGTGTATTGTCATTTACAGCTTCAGCAGGTAGGCAATTCCATGGGTGTATAACCCTGTGGGTGAAAAAGCACCTGTTCTGTCCTACATTGTGGCTTGTTAAGCTTGAAACCGTTGCTCCTTGTTTGTGTTACATCTGACCTTTTGAAGAAATTTTCCAAATCAACTTCCTCCAAATTGTTCAATATTTTAAAAGTTTCAATGAGATCCACCCTGTCATGCCTGACTTGCAGTGTTGTAGGCCCTGTGTCCCTCGACCGTTCCTTGTACACGAGTTGACTTAGCTCTGGAATGATTTTTGTTGCCTGGTGGTGCACTTTCTCCAGAGCAGCTATGTCCTTCTGAAGATCAGGTTTCCATGCTTGGATACATTAATCCAACTAAGGGCACACCAGAGATTTATACAATTGAATCACTACCTCCTTTTCCTTAAAGTCAAAGGTACTCTTGATTATTCCAAGCAACCCATCCTCTGAATGACAGTACGATTTAATACTAAGTGTAATAAGTACACTTTCTTACTGTCATAAACAGTGCATAATTGCACTTATGGGGCTGTTACATTTACCCAACTCCCTCCCCCGATTTAATTCTCCTCGTTTTCTGTTAAGACACTCAAAATTTTAGGTTGAAGTTTTCAATCTCGATTTGCTATCACAAGTTTTAAATATCAGGAATTTCTTTTTCAGGTTTATTAAACAATATAGATTTTATACAAAATTTTAACATATCCTGAGTTACTTTACAATTTATTGATATATTTTAGTTTTGTTTTATTAGTTTTATAAAACTGTAATATCAGTATAGCTATAAGTTAAGTACTAATTGTAATTAAGAAGCAATAAAATTATTATCTTCAAAAACTAAGACGGTTAGGTGAGGTTGTGGTTTTCTATTCAGTTTTTCAGGTAAACGCAAATATTCACAATATATTTGACAGTACGATTTAATACTAAGTGAAAATAAGTACAATTCCTAACTGCTATGAATAGTACATAATTGCACTTACAGTATTTGTCTTCTTACATTTACCACCCCATTTTTGGAGGACGGGCTGTTCCAAGTGTTTGGTTAGCTTTTTTGACAGCTGCCCCTACCTGCGATGCAACTTTCATTGAGTGGTGGATTTTAAATCCAAAGTCCTTTTCTTCATCAAACTGCTGTAATGTAATGTTATTAATTTGGTAGTTGTGGCATGGGTGGATTGTTATGCCCCACATGCCCCTAATTTTGTGATACTGTCGAGTTGTGCACCACATTCAAAGGATATAAGAATTTATTAAAACATTTTTAGTTAGATAAGGTATATAGCACACTGATGGGATATAAGAACAGGGTAGAGGAATGGTGCTGCCCAACCACTTAACACACTCGCTCATGTATTGTCTCTTAATACAAATAAAACCAATTAGATAAAATATTTGAGGTTCATATAAGTCTATTATAATCACATGATTACAGTGTTAATTCTGCAAGTTCTTATTTGTACAATTGTGCATGTGTGTGTGTTTAACAGTGCTGATTATTAAAGGATAGTGCAATATCCTCAATATCTTTAAATTAGTGTTTGTGATAAATTGCATTAATATATAGGCACCACCAACCACTTTATTAAGAGACCTCTTCTGTGGCCCCTGTGGTTTGACTTTGCTTCCGTCTCTTCTGCCTGGGTGCATCATACCACTCAATAGCAGCGTCATTACTCATCGCACTCATCTTGCTCTGTAGATGACAAAAATAATAAGTAAACTTCATACTTTATACAGGTTTGCTGCAAGATATTTGTATTGCTCTGCTTTTACATACCATTACAGTACAACCTTGATTCAACGAACTATATGGGACTAATCCCAATTTGTTGCAGTAATTGCAACCGGAGATGCCTGCAAGATGCGTTTAACACATCCTTTGGCTTGATTTCCCTTAGAGAAATTTTAATTTCAACCTATAGTATAATAGACAACTAACAAATGAACATGTCTGAAAAGAAAAGTAACCACATCTAGTTTATCTTTTATGTTCCCAGGCTCAAAACTCATTTTCAAAGGGTAGCAGTGCCATCTGAGTAACCATATAACCTTGCCAACTAAAAATAAAAACAAATCATAGAATTTGGTTTTAAATATCCTCAATAGCTTTCCCAAGGCTCCAAATGTTTCTTGTAATACTGAGCCCATCGACAAAAATCATCAAAACCGTGACTGGAGCCATATGAAGTGTGTTACCATTCATACTCTAATATTTCCGATGATCTAAGAGCTTATTTCACTGAACAAAATTTTAATTTCAACCTGACATCATGGCTCTTGTGGATTTGTTCATCAGTCTTAGTCCTTTAATTATTATAATATGTTGCATTTTTAACAAAATAGTCAATTTCATAAAAAATGTGATGTATTAGGTGAAAGAGCAGGTTGCAAAAAGAGAGCTCACTAGAGGCGAGGCAAGGTATCCAAGATCCAACCCTTTTTACACATCACTTTGGGCAGTTCACTTGCTCTTTCTTCCTCTATGACTCCCCACATCTCCCTCAGTGTTTATAATGATGGCACCATATGTCCTTATTAATACTCAAAGCCATGACATGGTATTCCCCAGTCACCTCCATCCAAGTTCATTGAATAATGCTACATAAGACAGTAGTT
This sequence comes from Procambarus virginalis, assembly GCA_020271785.1. Taxonomy (NCBI): domain Eukaryota; kingdom Metazoa; phylum Arthropoda; class Malacostraca; order Decapoda; family Cambaridae; genus Procambarus; species Procambarus virginalis. The sequence goes on from WNGS01009631.1 coordinate 15,204,338, forward strand.
TTATTGGGATCCCAGGCATACTGGTGTTGCCTACAATGGCATCACTGCTAAAGAAGCTGATTGTGCTTGTCCTATCTCCAAAAATCCAATTCCTAACTCAGAGTTATACTTTGTCATTCATAAGCAATCCACAACTGGGAAAATAGATGTTATTTATAACACATAAGTTACATACTGCATTATCAAATGTGACCACAACATCCTAGCCTAACAGGCAGAACCGACGACTTGGGACCCAAACCTGCCAGTCATTGAGATAGGACAAGGCACAAAGATCAAAATCCACAGCTTCGAAATGAACACTTTGGTCAATCTGGAGCATATCCTGGGAGCAAAGTTGAGTCCATAGAGGAAAGACCAAAAGTTGAAAAAAAATATGACTGACCCTAAAAACCACCCAGTCCTTAAATTTAAATGGACAGATATGCCAATACATGTCTTGGAGATCATGGAACATGAGACAGGAGTGGCTTAGGATCACCTGGTGAGCCATGAACATACCAATCAAAATGTTGGACACAAGATGTGAGAATTGATCCTTGACAAATCAAAGCTCATATGCCTCTTTGGGGAATTCCACATGGCAACTGTAGAGAAGGCGCAAACTTGAGAAAATTCTCCTCATTTATACTCCAGTCCAACATTCCCAAATATGAGGCCATAGTGGTGGAGTAGGAAGATTCCCCACACACTGAGGAATGCCTGTGGATGGAAAAACTACTGTATTGTTAAGATAGATCTTGGGAGAATGCCCAAAAAGCCCAAGTGTCCTCAGACTTAAAAAATCTGCACAATTTATTCTACCATGATAAACAGAGGATCACCAAGATAAAACTGATAATGCAGAGATCTTCCAAGAATCATCTGCCCCAGCCAAACAACTGGGGACCACAGATAAAGGAACGCCACCCAAATAGAAAGCCAGCATATAAGGTGTAGGAGCTGAAACGACAAATGACCACCCTCCAAAACCCATTCTGCATCCTCATCAGGAAAAACGAGAGCAAAAAAGGGAGTGGAGGGGGAGGGGGGGGAAGAAGGATGGAAGAATACAAGAGCAAAACGGTCCAAGCAGACTTTCAGAACAGCCAAATCACAGCACACATGCAGGCAAGGTGCGTAGTGAAGAGGTCTGACAGTGCACTGCAAAGGATAAGTATGAACTTTAGCAACAAAGCAGCTGCAGTAAAAACTGGTGAAAAGACAAGTAGACATTGACTTCTATAACACAATCAACTCTGCAAATAGTAAGCTTCAAATTTGGCTACAATTTGCTGCATAAATTGGGAAACCTGCACACAGTGCTGCCAGGCATATCATGTCATAGGATGGGTGCATACAGAGCCGAGTTGATGGAATTCAAATAATATTCAAATCCTTAAATAACACCAAGGACTGAAGCAACATACTTCCAGTTCAGCACCTGAGACCTGAAACACAATCTTAAATTCCCCATAGAAAACAAGGAATTGCCTGCTAGTCAAGAGGAAGCAGGAAAACATACAGTATAACAATCAGAAAGCAATCTTAGCCAAACTCAAGGAAAGCCAGGTTTAGTTCTCAAGCATGAGTACCATCCTGCAACAGGAACTATTAGTATTTCTGTCAAGACTCAAAACCAGGAAGCTAGGATTGAAGAAACTTGTGAAGAATTGGAATGTCAGTGCTCTTGGCAGGCTCCATGAACTGAATGTGAGGACAACAGAATTCATCAGGGATCAAGGAAAAACTGGGTATTATCCTCTGCAGGCAATGTCTCTGACCTGCCCAGGAGCAACCATTCCTAGAAGCTGACTAGGAGTGCCACAGCAGAAGCTTGGGAAGAAAGCAAGATGAATCTGCCACAGCTATCCATTTACATGACTGGTTCTGCCACCTGGTGATGGGTGGCAGTGGTGACTAGGCAGTCGCTTAACATTTGGTAGTTAGGAGTAGCAGAGCAATACTTTGCAGTCTCTCTGCTTTAAAGTATTGCTTACAGAAGGTATTTAAATGTAAAGGAATGTACCTTTTGATAGTCATTCAGGGCTAATTGGGAATTCTCCAGTGTTACCTTCTCATCTTCAACAAGTTAAACATGAGAAAGTCACATTGACATCTACAATGGAGTCTACAATCTTAGGGACAGTAGAATATAGACTGCAGGAGCAACCAAGTGACCTAGGCTCAGAAAAGAAATGTCGAGACCCAAAACAATCTCCAATGAAGGAGCAGATAAATGCAAATATGTATGTAGCCAAAAAGTTAAAAATAGTTCTAAAATCTGCTATCAGCAGATTACATGGCCCAATAACAATATGAACTTTCCCTGTCCCACCAAAGTTAGAAGGTGAAGGCAATTCTAAGGAATGCATGGACACTGCAAATTTTGGAGAAAGTGAAATTCTAACTAAACTATAATGCATTCTTACAAGAAATACCCAATTACAACAAGATAGAGTATCTACAGTATTTCCCAAAACCTTTAGCTCAGGAGACTTCATTTCTGCAATGCCAAGCTAATATGTACCTTTTTATTCTTGAGAAAATCTGAGATAAGTTCAGTGCAGTTTAGAAACTCCTCTCTTTCCCATGTGTCATCTGCTGGCTCAAACCCACGCCATCTAACAAGGAACTCTCGACCATGAACATTACGTCGAATTCCAACAATTTTCTCAACCTGCAATAAATGTCCATTACATGTAATGAAAAATTTAGATTTTAAGCCATATTTTAAAGCTTATCTAAAGCATCTATTACAGAAAAGCCCATATAAATTCAGATACAATACTTATCAACTATCAGTTGATAAGTATTGATTTATAAGTATAAGTTGATACTGTACTGTTCTTTTATATATTTGGTGTCATTTTTCCTTTATAGAAGGTAGCATTCAATGCTACTTTCATTTAATTTAATTTCATTTAATTAAAGCATTTAATTGTTTAAAGTAAATACTGTACATTTTAAAGAATGCATGAAACATTTGTTGCTAATTTCTACCTGCTGATTAAGTTACCTTAAATTGATGTAGTCACCATTTATTACATTTAAAAACAATGTGTGAAATAAATAAACACTTTCAAATAAGAAAACATGGTTCATTCTGTGGTTTCCTAGTCTATACAGTAGTCAAAAGTTTTTAAATTTATTTGAAATACCTTGAGCATACCTGGAGAGGGTTTCGGGAATTCTTCTACTCCCCGAACCAGGCTGGATTTCTGGAATTCTTCTACTCCCCAAGCCCGTGTTTGGGGCCAGGCTCAACAAATATTCACAACACTAAAACAATTCAAAATCTTTGTTAATATTTTTTACATGTTTACTGGTTTGGCCATTGCACGAGGGCAACAACCACCATCCAAATGTACTGAAAACAATAATGTAAGCAGTTCTTACAGATGATGCAGTGGAATGATACTAAAACAAGGGCATCATCAGGTTCCAAAAAGGGGGCAGGTACAACAAATAAAGCAGCATTTAATGTAACGAAATGCCAATTTCTGGGAGAGCCCTGGTGACTGCATGGAGCTACAGTGCTAATCTAGTGCCAAACTACTAATTGTTATCAATCGTGGAGTTCTTTTATGCCTAACAGGGACTACAAGCTAGAATCTGGCCCCCCTCTAATGAGGTGCAGAGAGCAGTGGCACTATGATAAAACTGTCAGTGAATTTCAATATGTGCCACCACTGGGGAAGCACCCACAAAGTGGGCAAAACAAAACAGACCACTGCTGGTTATAAAAAGTATCAAGACTTCAAAATCACTACAAGAACTTCCCCAAAATATAAATGATCGAAAACTCATGAAACTAGCATTAGCTTGATCACCCACCTCCTCCCCCTCATTTAGGGTAAGGAGGGAGGCAGATTGGGTCAGTCGGCTGTGCCAATCTCAGTTCGAAGATGATGGAAAAAAAGCCACCTTTGACTTCCTGGAAGAGAGAGGGTGGCAGGGAGCAACCGGGGCTCACCCATAAATTACCTTTTCATTACATTCAAAGCTGGTTTTCTGGGGAGAGCCCCTTGTGGCTCCCTGAAGCTACCTACTCACAGAGAACGAAAAGAAGGAGACTTACTAGGGAGAAGGGAGCACCACAGGTACCACAATGAAAAAGAAAACATGGGCTGCGGCACATAACCCAAAGTCACACAAGGTTGATAACGGGAAACATAGACAAAATACTTGGCTGCCAGGACCTTGTTTGACCGCCAAACCTCCTCCCCGAATATCGACCTAAGACATGTTGGCACACACAGCCAAGAGAGTAGCAAATTTCCAAACGTCATAAACACTAGGGAAGACTGCAGGCTGGCTACACTTAACACTGCGGACGACCTAAGAAACACAAAATCTGGAACAGGGTACGAGGGAAACCGGATCAACTCACAAGTCCACCAAAGCAAAAGTGGTGGCCACCGGACACAGCTCATGATGTACCCCTGGCCTAACCAAACCAAGTGTCCACCAAGAAAGGACCCCTTCAGAACCCAACTGACTCATTCTTCATCAGAAAAGCAGTAGCCAGCTGCAAACGAACAAAAATCCCAGCACTGAACGAGAGTGGAAAGCTCATCCGCACAACAAACGGAGGCAAGAGAGTAAAAAACAGAGCCTTATGAAAGCAATCACACCAAATAAGACACCATAAAATGAGCAGAAGGAAGAAAAGAACATAGTCCAAAGACCAAGCAGGTTCAGTTCATGAGTAGACCGGAGGTGAAACAGTGACTGAGAAAGCTTATGAAATAGGGCCGAGGAAATATCGACCCCGAACGCAAGCTGAAGTGGATCTACCAGCCCTGCATGATACCAGGCAACAGTATTCAGCATAAGATGTCAATCTATAAAAAGAGAAGACAGGAAAGACAGGACAACCAAAACTGACACTGAAGAGGAACAAGGAAGGAAGATGATTTGGGGAAAAGCATGCCAGGAGACATGCTTTTCAATTAACTTGCTCCGTACATCTATATCGCTATCTGTAAACCAGTGTTTACCTATTTCTTTTCTAAATCTAAATTTATAAATTGTGAATCTACTGTTTCATGTTCTATCTTGGGTCAATGCTTTTAGCACACTTTTAGCCTTTTATTAGTTTATATACTTCAATTGTCTCACTTTATGCTGCACCATTCTAGATAATTAAAACCAAGCTTTATTTGTCTCTTCCCAGTAATTAGTAAAGTTCCTAATGCCAAGAAACAACTTGGTCATTCTTCTCTGTATCTCATCAAGAAAATTTATATTAATTCTAGAGCACAATTCCTGAGCACAAATTAATTAAACCAACTATGACACTTATCACGTGTCTTAATTGGAGTAGTTGGACATTTTAAATTATCTGGATAGTATCTGGATGAGGTTTTGGGAGTTGTTCTACTCCCCATGCCTGGCTTGGGGCTTTCAAAGCAAAAAGCAAAGATTTTGATTCAACCTTATGTAAACAAAGAGAAATATATGACGTGTACCTTAAACAATTTGTATTTCCTGTCTGTACAATACAAGAATATTAATATTACATACCACAAGTTCTCCACTGTCACTCCCATCACTATCCTTTCCTTCCATATGACTGCCAGAATGAAGTCTTCCTTGTTCCCTCTTTGTTTCAATATCCATTTCCTCAGGATTCTCATTCTTATCATTAATTTTTATCAGTTTTTCAGATTTCTCTAGAGCGCTATCACTGCTACAACATTCTCCAGCCATGACTCTAGTATTAGACATGACAGAGTCTGGGTTCACAGTCCCTAAGCTATTTATATCACAATCATCCTCTTCAGGGTCATCCAGCATCCTCTTTTTGGTTTCAATCCTCTCCTCTGTTACCCAGCACATATTCTCATCCGGGATAAACCTATTGTCTTCTTTATCTAAAGTTCTCTTTTCAGGTTCGTCATTAAACTCTTCAGACATCTTTTCATCTTCAGCCATATCAAGTACACTTGATGATAACAAAGGAGATTTCATCTCTAAGGATTCCTCTGTTCGATACTCTGTTTGTACATTGGATGTTGAAGTATCAGCATAAGGCACCTTTGATGAAGTAATGTCTTTACACAATGGCATTTCTGATGATAATGCAGACTGTTCTGTAACTTTAGTTCTTCTCGCAGCTCGAATGTTCCGCAAAGTAGCAGAACGGTTCAAGCTGATGGCAGAGGCAGAGAGGTAACGTTCAATAGTTGAAGGAACCCTACGCTGGTCAAAATCTTGATCTATTCTTTGCACAACCTGTTGTCTGAAAGATAAGCAAAGGGCAATCTTAAAACTATGATGCACAATAACAAGTACAGTACTATATATCTATAAAATTATAGACTAAATTCATTGAAATATTTCTCCAAAAGTACAAAGGCATGGCCACTTTCAATCTTCATTATGTGTCTATTTTATAATTCACTCATAGACATTAATAAAAATATCAACCATAACCATAATATATAACTAAATAATTAAAATTGCAGATGCTACTATAATACAGAAAATATTTTAAATATTTAGCTTCGTGGAGAAAAATACAATTAGCTTTAATAATTGTAATTTTTTTCTGAATATAGTAATTATAATAATAAACAAAATAATATGCAAACAACTGTACAGTACACAATGTAATACAAAAATCAACGTGAATAGAAGAGTAGTTTGAGAAGATGGATCAGATATGATCACACCATTACCCCCTGGTGCCAAACAACTACTCAGGAGTTTGGCATGTAATAAAATCTCAGATGCATGATCTAACCTCATCTCTTCGTTGGTGGCAAACATGTCACCCTCACGATGATGATGACTGTGCGCTTCGTAGGCCCTCTTCGAGTAAAACAGAGCTGAACACAAGTTGCACTGCACCACTTCCCTGTTATTCAGTGGTCAATGCATCAGCAAAAATTTGATTTGATGACATTCCAAGGAAACTAAAATCTAGAGTTATTGTTTGGTTTGCATAAAATGGAATAATATAACTATGATTTATGGTTACAATTTCAACTAAAGCTATCAAAGCTACAGTACCAATTTATCTATCTACATAGGCATAGCATCAATTCTCCAACTCAAACATACTGTATAATAATCTACAATATTCAAATGTAGCATAAAAACTTGTTTATGTTGACAGTGCCAAATATTCTCAATAGTTTGGTTATTCAAAATCTGGAAACTCCAACAAGAAATTTGAAGGGTTAATAGTATTAAAAACTTATACCTAAAAATACACCAGTACTACAACACACACAAATTCAAGCATTCTCATGCACTTAAAGTATGTAAAAACGACAACATTAGCAACTTACTCTGGCACAACATTACGCTCTTCTTCAGTATGTCGCGTCGATAGATGCTTCTGCAAGTTATATTTCACCTGGTACTCACAGCCACACAAATGACAGTAGTAAACACTATGCGCTTCTCCTGCATTATTTAATATAATCTTCAGGCTTGGACCTGGGGTCTTGATTGGATTAACCATGCAAATAGCACTGTAAAGACAAGAAGCTCCTTAGAAGGCTGCATTGTGCTTACTATTGTAGCTGCAGATCTTCATGCTTGCAACAACTCACACTTCCCAAATTTAAAACAAAACATTAAAGAGATGGCAAATTAAATGTTATGTACTGTACTTTAACCCCCCCCCCCAAAATACTCTTGCTTCCATAACGAAGTACAGTACTCTAAATATGGCAGTTCCCAAGGCATGTTCTAATACAAGGTAAGTGTACAAATGTAAATCTTCTTCCATATAACAGTGATAATGAGCCCCAACGATTCATTTCATCCTTGGTCTTGCCACATTCTCAAACCAATTCCTCTTATATGCTTACTGTTAATTCTTTTTTCTTAAGTAGGAGAGAGTGGGGAAATAGGAGAGGGAAGGAAGGAAGGAGGAAAAGGGAGGAGAAGGGGGGGAAGGGAAGAGAGGGGAGGAAGGGAAAAGAGGGGGGGGAAGGGAAGAGAGGGGGATGGAAGAGAAGGAAGGAGAGAAGAGTTGGGAAAGTAATTCCATTCACTAAAAGCTGCAGCATACAAGTCAAACTTATTAGTCTGTGCATTAATAACTTTGATGCTTTGATGCTTTGAGACTATAAGAAATATTGCCGGAACAACCGTGGAACAATCTTCAAGAGAAAACTGGACTGTTTTCTAAGAGAAGTTCCGGACCAGCCGGGCTGTGGTGGGTATGTGGGCCTGCGGGCCGCTCCAAGCAACAGCCTGGTGGACCAAGCTCTCACAAGTCGAGCCTGGCCTCGGGCCGGGCTTGGGGAGTAGAAGAACTCCCAGAACCCCATCAACCAGGTATCAACCAGATGCCTTTTTTCAAAAGGAACTGTTTCATCGAGATGTCGCCCCTTGTGAAATCCTCCTGGAGACAATCCAAGCACCTAAGTGCCTTCAGGTGTTAATAACTTTATCAAAAATTTGTGAAACATTAGCCAAGGAATGCTACCCACTGTAAAATAGAGAAATTTTTATATGAAATAGGACAAATGTCTTTCAACACTGAAGGACATAATGTGCTGGGTGACATGTTGATTTTTAAAGCCAAAGAGACAAGTACAGTATACATTTAGTTTAAATAATAAAATATAGTGATGTAGGTCTAGCTGGAACAAATCAAGGACTAAGAGACATATGTACTGCAGTATGCATGGAGGCAAGAAAAAACAATAGTTCCTGGAAGAAGTGACATCCCCATTGACTTTCCATACTGGCAAATAGAGACCAATAACACTGAATATTATAATTGTTATTAAATTGTTAACAATACAAGTATTACCCTTTATGTGCTGAATCCATGTGGAACTTTCTTGCTCTCTGATTGTAGAATGCCACTCCACAAGTAAGGCAGGGAAATAGTTGCTTTGGAGCCGTGCCGGGGTGAGTCAGCAAGTGCTTATCCCGGTTTAACTGCAAAATGAGAAACATACAAATATTTGCACATCACAAATCCTTTAAAACTAAGTACATCTTTAAGTTTGAAGATTAAACAGAAAGTTAAAATAATTATTTAATATGTACTGTAATTCATTCAATGCATTATATTTGACAATGTGGGAATTGGATCATTCAGCAAATCAAGTGATGAAAAAAAACAAGAGGTATGAATATAGTGTGCAGGGTTGCAAAGAAAAGTGTGTAAAAGAAAATATACCCAGTAATTAAATTTAAGTAATATTGGAAGAAATAAAAAGACAAAAGGCCTATATGCTTATTTTTCCAAGGAGATAACTTTTAACAATTTACATTCAATATACAGGTAGTATGTAAAAACAATTATCAATTATAAATTCCTTGCCCACACCCCTACACAAAATTATTCTATAGGTTCCATATATTTACAAACTAATGCTGAACAACCAGGTTCATTATGATCATGCACATCAACTTATTTCAACTACTATGCAGTTCTTCAGATTAAGCTGAAAACAGATTGTGTTCAACTAGATTAACATAAAAGCAAGCGTCTAATTGTGTGTATTATAGAAAAAATTATGCCTTGCTCGTCAGTAATTAGACACTCGCAAAACTAGCCTGCTAATATGTGAAGTACTGTAATACATATTACTTCTTTTAAATCTTATCTTTCCAAAGAGTATTACTGAATGCAGGTACAGTAACAGCAACTTTAATATATCTGTAGCAAAACAGTATGAACAATTTGCCTACCTTGATAGGGAACATCATACCACAGTGAGGACAGTAATGCTTGATGACAGACTCTGGGTGTTTGCGGAACTTGTGAGAAATTGCAAGAGATACAGTGCGGAAGATTTCCCCTGCCATAAAAATAAAAAATGAACAAGAGAAAACAACAAAATGAGTAAAATCCTATACTACAAGAGAAAGCAACAAAATGAGTAAAATCCTGTACTACACAGGTTTTGTATATTCTAGTACAGCAGAAAATGGTGAATTCCTACTTGTACACTTTGTTTCTTGAGAAATCTATATGCACCGTAAAAAACTCACTGGTTGCCTTTGGTTTCTCGCAAAAAAATAGAAAAGTCTGATCAAGTGGAAATGTGTATTTGTGGGCAGGAGATACAAATATAAGAAATACAAGTATAGACAAAAACTGTACAATGAATCAAGTATTGGATATAATGAAATGTCCTTTTTCAAGTGGGCTTTAAGCAGCATTTGTACTGCCAAGCCTTGGCTAACTGCATCAGGCTTACAAGACCCACCCTTGCCAGCACAAGGATCTTGCTCACTCTGAGGAGAGGGAAGTTTTGGTTCAGAGATATTCCAAGCCCGAGGAAAATCTACCAGAAAGGATATGCACAACAAAAGAAGTGACTGTGAGCTTAAGAGCCCCAAGAAAACAAGGCAAACAATCGTTGCTGTAAGGTAAGTATCCTATCCTTAATGCACCCAACTGCTACCAAATAATAGCCCAGGTTGCCCAGGTTCTCAATCAGCCTTCCATTTCATTCATTTGCCTGATGTCATTAGCTACATCCAACACTGCTGTGCCCATCACCTGCTAAGCCATCGCCACTTTCAGCTTCACCTGCTAAGCCATCACCACTTTCAGCTAAGTGGTGCTGGCTTTCCCTGGAATATTTGCCTCATTAGGGGCCATGATGGGGACTGCTTGGATGCAAAATGGAGCATCTCTCATACTATTTTCAGGTACTTCAATTTGGATCTTAACCTGGTTCCCAGAAAATTATAACAGACTGACTTGCATTCTGACCTACCTCAACAACTGGCTAGTTGACTCCGTCATCTGGCTTCTCAGCAGCCAGGGATCTGGTTCTTCCCAGTTTATAATAAAAAATGAATACTTGAAATGTGCAATGATACAGGTATTACACAAAAAAGCTTGCAAAATATTAAATGCTGCATGGGAAAAGAGCCCAACATATTGCCAAGAATGCAGTAACCCCACAATATTAAATAATAATGTTTTGTAAAAATTCATCCTCCTACTACATACAGTACTTTGAATAAATGTGCTATCCCGAGTACAACAAATCGATGTTCTCCACACTGCACAAATTTAGAGTTGCCTGTTCCCCCTGAGAATAAATATTGTTCAATGGAGGTCAAACTTTGGATCAATGGATATGGATTTCTCTTTTTATATATAAACAATTTAAATTAATATACAGTAGTAACAAATAAACATAAAACAATGTTGGAAACCATAGCAGGTGAAAGTTTTGCACTGTACTGTATTTGTAATTAATATACACAAAATTGAAATGGAGAAGATCCTTATAGGTTCACTTCTGATAATATTCAATACTTGGGAACACTTATGGCCTGATACTGAGTTACTGTGCTATTTTTCTCCCATAAAAATAATCAAAATGTGTAATTTTTGTATAAACAAAAAAAAATCTTGTAGAATGAGCATTTTTCTAGTTAAAAATTTAACAATGCAAAAAAGCATTAGGGATGAGGTGTGTGGTACAAATAATGTTATACAGTATTTTGCACCTATAATAATATTCCTTGGTGATTATACTCATTCCCTGATATGCACTGGGATCACTTATGGCCAATTTTTAGTCACTGTATTTTTTTCTAATAAAGAATGAAGATTTTAACTAAAAAAAATATAGGGCATTTTAAAAGTACTGTACTAAATATTGTACAATACTCTATATGGAAAGAGCAGGATATTTTATTAGAAATACTGTATAATAAAAGTTACCCCCACCCCACTCGAGGACCCTTTTAAGGAACAGGCCCAGTAAAATGTAAATACTGTATTGTACACATTTTGATAGTGAAAATATTATTTGAGCATTCATGTTTCCAACACTTACCACAAATATCACATACTGCAGTGTCTCCTTTTCTAATTCTGGTAGTACTACCTGATGCTCTTTCACTGACTTCATTTAAAGCCTTGTCATCATTCTTGACATTCAGCTTTTCCTGTGTAGTCTGTAGAAGTTTTGGCTGACCTTTGATATCAATTTCACCATTAGCATGACGCCTGAGAAAATTCCATAAATGTCTAATTTTTCGTTCAAATTCAGTTAATAAGCATTACTAATATTAGCAGAATATAAATGAAACATGATGCCTATATTCACTCCCCAAAGTACTAGTATTGTAGAATACAGCATTTATTTGCTGGTCACTACAGTAGAAAATTAATCATATTAGAGGGTTATCATATATCATATCATTTCATATCACAATTGAGGGTCCCAGTAGTACAGTCGGGTTTGTTCTTGACTCGCAATCAAAAATTCCAGGTTTGAATCCCAGGCAGAAAGAAATGGTTGGACGTGTTTTCTATCACCCAATGTCCCTGTCCGCCTAGCAGGAAATAGGTACTGTACCCAGGAATTAGTCAGCTTGTTGTGGGGTTGCATCCTGGGAAGGATCTGCAATTCAACCTTGGGGGGAGGAGGGGGGGAGGACCTCGATGCAAGCCTAACACGTATATACTGGCTGCCTGTCCTGACACAATGAATTATTAAATACAGTATTATATCATGCATATGTTAATTTGAAGTTAAATTATTTAATTTCAAATACTTTTTGCTCAAGATGGCACTTCGTCTCCTACATTTCCTTCCTTTCTAGACATATATTAATACAAAATTAAAAAAATAAAAAGTGTTATCCTATTGTAGATTCTAATTTTGAAGGGGCAAATATATATACTAACATTTAAAAGAAATTGTCCATAGTCTACAAGTTCAGTAGTATTTCAAGACTGCAAAAAATAGACTGAAATTAAGAATGATAGCCTTCAATTATGAAAGTCTTAATGATTATTTTCCAAATCTATAATGTTCATCATTATTTGAGTTCATTTGATTTGATTTATTTATATACAAGAAGGTACAGTGGGTTACTTGATTACAGATTTTTGTAATTAAGCAATACCTTTCCTCAAAAGTATATAAAAAACAAAAAACAAAAAACAGGCACAGCAAATACAGTAATAAAAAATACAATATTCTGACCAAATAACTCAAAAAAACCTACAAATAGTTATTACCTAAAGTGGTTCTGCAGTTCAGCTTTTGAGAAGAACTGCTGGTTGCAGAACACACATTTGTGACAGCTGGAAGAACTTCCTAATGCAGACATATCTGAAACCTGCAGAACTGGAAAATGCAAATGGTTAACTTTTATCATATGTAAATTTGTTGGCGATTGCTTCATCATACAATACGTACTAAACTATATCATCAGACAAGTTCCTACACCTGTTTCAATGCTTTAATTTATTTGTATACTGTATACATAAGCAAGAACATAAAATATAATGGGCTGTGAAAGTACAAATGCTTGACAAAATTGTACCAACATAGAATATACAGTACAACAGAATACTATATTTACCTTTCATCAGTACAGTATGTCATTTACTACATTTTCTTATAGCGGTATCTCAATACAAGCGGCTGTAATTATTTTATATTACACCAGAGTTATACATCAAGTCCAAAAATACTGATGATATAAATTGTCAACCACACTTCCGTGGAAATTAACTCTATTCATCTAGGCTCTAGGAGACTTGAAACGAGTCAATAACGCTTCGGCCTCACATGCGTGGGGTTGATGGTTTGAGTCTCCTAGAGCCAAGGTGAATGGAATACTAATGATAGAATGTACCTGTATTTCTAATCTATTTTTGTACATACAGTGTGTGTGCATGTATGTATTTGTCACACTTTTTTAGACTGCACTCCAAACAAGTTGAACATCCTTTTTAATCAATTTTTAGGGCAATTTTTTCTTATGGATTGAGATATACATTCAGTGCAATACTTATGATATACACTTCATGAACCAAAACGACATACCAATTTCATCGACACTAAACAAAGCGATTATTCATCAGTACAATATTGCTGAGCTTAATACAGATTTGACCGATATTAAATATTTATTTATTTGTTTATTTATTTATATACAAGAAGGTACATTGGGTTTGTGAGAATACATAGCACAGTATTTACAATCTTGTAAAGCCACTAGTACGCACAGCGTTTCGGGCAAGTCCTTAATCTAACAGATAATTTTAAGTAAGTAAATTCTAGCAGAATTAATAAAATGATAACAGATACATTGCAAGGAAAAATGAGATGAGAGAGATTAGTAAGTATAGTAAAGCACATAAAGCATATTAACATTAGTATTCATTCAAATATATCAATAGTGATATTTATAAACAAATGTTCTCATGAAAATAGCAGAAGAAATAATGCAGAACTCTACCTTACCAGACAACAGTAGTCTTGCCTGACTAGTTAGACAAAGTCAGAAGGTTCTGCCTAACAAGCACAATATTATGGGTCCTACAGTACAATGATCTACATCTTCGACTAGCAAGCTGGGATCCCAGGTTCAAATCCCCAGGCAGGACAGAAATTATTGGGCAAGATTCCTTTTACTTGGGCACCTTTCCATTCAACTGATGCCTCAATTCACCTAGCAGAAAATAGGTACCTGGGAGTTGGGCATTTGTTGTGGACTGCCCCCCTGTGGGTAGATCAGAAATTGACCAAGAGGGACCTTGAAAACCCTAAGAACAGCTTCCTGTTTTCAACAATGGATTTTTTTTTATCAGGTGAACCCAGTAGCAGGGGTCACCACCATCATGGGAGGTCACCATGGGAGCCAGTAATCGCTTAATGGGGCCCATTCAAACCCGAACTAGGTTCTTAACCAGACTGGCTGAGCGACACATCACGCACTGCATCATGAAGAGGAGTTAGGTAAGGCTCATTTATCTTTGGTTAGATTAAGAATAGGACTAACCCAGTTATGATAGTATTGTACTAACATTATGTATCCTAACATGTACAAAATGACCCAAATTGTCGACGTACTGCCTTTAAATCCCACCACAAACATTAACACGGTCGGCAACTGTGTAATTGTCAGAAGTGAACTGGAAAATGAGAAACTTTCCCTGTAATCACTATACAACCATCGCATAATGTTCACTGTACCAGGTAGGTGTTAGGTAATGATTCAATTACAATTTCCCTAATATTGTTGTCCCAGTTAATGTATAGCACGCACGTTGAATTGTCAGTGGAAAAATAACTTGGGACAGCTTGACTGACAACTGTCAATAATGTGCACGCTTTCTAATCGACTTAGATAACATAATTTAACTACTAATGACCGACAAGAAAAATAAACTTGGAGATGGTGTCACCAATAACAGAAAGGATAACCTTCAACTTTGGCACTCTACAACCCCAACATCCTAACCACTTCCTCTCGCTTTACGATCCTCCCCCCCAATAGAAATTAAAAATTTACGAGGGCGAAGTTCCACTGTTGGAACTGAACACACACCGATGGTACTTCACCCCCTAAACGTCAAGGGACCCCCCCAGTGCCTCGAGTGCCACGCCCGTGATGCAGCCTCACGTCACATGGACACCGTCCATACTGAGATCGAGGCATCCTCAACCACTCGAACTGAGCGCCATCTGTTGGTCGTCACGTGTAAATATTGTCTCTTCGCCTCGCTCCTCGCCGCCGCTTTCAAATAATAGATCAGATTTACATTTTTCAGATTTTTTTTATTTAGGACAGGTACATACATTTCAGATGAGTTACAAACATAATGTTGGATTGAAAGAAAAAGCTAGTACATACACTACCTAAAGCCACTTGTAACCGTAGCATTTCGGGCAATAATTCCCGTTGTCGAGGACTGGAAACCTTGGGTGATGCCCAGGATCATCTTGGATGGGTGATCATCGGGAGGATAAACCCTTCATGCAAATTGCACCTACTATTAAGAAGAAGAAGAAGGAAACCTGGGGGTTGCCTTACGTCAACTACTGACCGAGAGTTAAGGCAACTCACAACAATTTGCCTATAACTCATGGGTACTTATTTTAATGCTAAGTGAACAGAGGCATCAGATGAAAGGAAACGCATCCTTGCACATGCGAGTTTAGATTGCATTGGTCTGTATGCTGCACTCCTGCCTTTCTTGAAGACAACGATGACGTTTGCATATTTTCAACCTTGTAAGGAACTTTCCTTGGTCTAGTATTCTGTAGGTATTGTCTGATTATATAGAAACTTCAGCGATAGATATACAACTTCACACTTCATACAGCGTGAGATGCAGTCAAAAACTACCAAACGGTAGTTTTTGACATTCCTTTTGTCCCTCCAGTTGGACTGCTAGGTAGAGCGACGACCTTCATTCTTGCTAGGTTGGCGTTCAATCCCCCGATGGTCCAATTCCCAATCGTCCTCTTTGGTTCGGCACCGTTCTTTCACACACTCTTCATTTCCCAGTTCCTTGTTATTATATCCCTCCCCAGTGCTATATATAATATAATGCAGGCTTAGTGCTCTCTCCTGATAATTCCACTATCATACTTAATGTCTGATCGGTTTACAAATAATGCATCTCATTTGTACAAATCGAACTGCAGGCATACGATAGATGACAATGCTCTCCTCTGATTGATTGATCAAGCAGATATTATACTACTTACAGATGGGTTGGCATCTTACATGTCAATCTCTCCTTGATATATTTCTCGACATTTTTCTTCTTCTCACACATCAGTGTATACAAATAATGCCTTGCCTTAGAACTTAAAGAACTTACATTTTATGATTCGTCTCCAACTCTAAAAAGCGTGGCAGTGCGAACTAGGGTCAACGATCAGTTGGAACTGAAAGTAAAATTTCCTGCAGTCAGAGAGAGAGAGTGTGTGTGTAATCACCTGTGTAGTTACAGGATGAGAGCTATGGTCGTGGTGTCCCGTCTTCCTAGCACTCTTTGTCATATAACGCTTTGAAACTATTGACGGTTTTGGCCTTCACCACTTTCTCACCTAACTTGTTCCAACCGTCCACCACTCTGTTTGCGAAAGTGAATTTTCTTATATTTCTTCGGCATCTTTGTTTAGTTAGTTTAAATCTATGACTTGTTGTTCTTGAAGTTCCAGGTCTCAGGAAATCTTCCTTATCGATTTTATCAATTCGGGTTACAATTTTGTATGTAGTGATCATATCACCTCTTTTTCTTCTGTCTTTAGTTTTGGCATATTTAATGCCTCTAACCTCTCCTCGAAGCTCTTGCCCTTCAGTTCTGGGAGCCAATTAGTAGCATGTCTTTGCACCTTTTCCAGTTTGTTGATGTGCTTCTTAAGATCTGGGCACCACACAACCGCTGCATATTCTAGCTTTGGCCTAACAAAAGTCGTGAACAATTTCTTTAGTATATCGCCATCCATGTATTTAAAAGCAATTCTGAAGTTAGAAAGCGTGGCATAGGCTCCTCGCGCAATATTCTTTATGTGGTCCTCAGGTGATAGTTTTCTATCTAGAACCACCCCTACTTTTTTTTTTTTTGAGATATATACAAGAGTTGTTACATTCTTGTACAGCCACTAGTACGCGAAGCGTTTCGGGCAGGTCCCTGGAATACGATCTCCTGCCGCGAAGAATCGTTTTTTCATCCAAGTACACATTTTACTGCTGCGTTAAACAGAGGCTACAGTTAAGGAATTGCGCCCAGTAAATCCTCCCCGGCCAGGATACGAACCCATGACATAGCGCTCGCAGAACGCCAGGCGAGTGTCTTACCACTACACCACGGAGACTGTAAGACTGTGAGACTTCAGGCGGTGGTGGTTCTCCTTTGATAATTACTTACTACTCTTTAATATACAAACCTTATTCTATATGTGACCTATTAACTCAACATCAAAAATGTTGTATCCTGAACAGCACTGCAGCCTGAGGCTGGCTGTTAATGGAGTTACAATCTGAAGCAGAGAGAATGACATTAACCATGAATATTGAAGACTTCAAGGTCTGTTGGTGATTACATACATTTTATTAGATGGCATAATAGGAAAAAAATGCATTTTCTATCTCTTTTTATCAAGATTAGTCTGTGCTTGAAAATGGTAAGTTAACAATGTAACACCCATGACACCCCCCCCCTAGAGTTCTCACCCAGGGAAGCCTTCTCCAAGAGGTCAACCCAGATGACCTCCGGATTATCTTGTATGTTGTTTAAAAAAATTCCTGGGTTAGTCTTAGTCAGCTGGTTTCAAGTATATAATATTTCATGATACTCTTGTCAAACAGGGTAATGGAATTAGACCACAGATTCTTATGTGTAAACATTCATGGATTTCCCCCTTTTAGCCAGGTCAGAGGTTAGTCACACACGTAATTAATAACTCCTCTCTTGAACAGTGTATTGTGAATGTCAAACAAGTTTAATGAAAATTCTTGAGTGTTTGTACACGTGTGGCCGACCTCTTATTTCTTGGTGTAGGTAGCACAGTAAATCTTCCCCTCCCCTCTCTTGGGGTAGTATATAGAGGTACTGTAGAGACTTAGTGGGACAGAGTGCAGGACACCGGGATCGAGAGCGGATCTGTGAAGAACATCCACAGCCAGGGGAATTTCATACACCCGATTTTGTCTTAACTCCAGGGAAAGGGACCCATTATTTCTATTCATATGAAGCACTACTTTATATTTGTCATAAACTCCTCCCTTCTACCTCAGTACATAGTGTAAGCATACTAAGAGGCAGGCAATGGTCTTTATTCCTGACAATAAATTGCTCATTCTGTCCACTGTCGCCCATCCTTTCTTTCCTTCTATATCCCCCACACAAATTCACAACCTGCAAAGCGGAGGACGGGGTTTGACATCTCGACAAAATGAAAGGACATCAGTCAAATGACTTAGCAATGTTAAAAGTTCTTCAATTGTTACTGCTTGGGGTCTGGTATAAGTAAGTAGGGAAAATACAGACTGACCCCAACTATCAGTGATTGATGTTCTATCATGACATGCCTAAAGCTGCCTTCAACAGAACCAGGGAGGACAGAGGATATTTCAAACGAATTCATACAAATGATTTTTGTAGCTTTTTCAACCATAAATGACAACCTTTCAGAGAAAGCCATATCAAAATGTTTGTTCAAAGAGTGAGTGGGTATGTTGAGATGTCCTAAATGATGGGATTATTCTTTCCTTTTCTTAATACAGTATTAGATACAAGTGCCTTCCTCAACAAAGAGGGGATTATGGGTTGAGGAAAGCCTAGAGGTTGGGAGGGTCCAGGTCAATTAACCAACAAGATTCAACATTGTCTGTACTAGGAAGTCCACCAGTTTGTTGGCTTGGGGGTCAGGCATTTAGACTCTTGAGACCAAAGGCTCATGGTCACCCAACACACAAGCGTTGACTGATAAAGAATTAAACAGTAGCATACAATTAGTCAGGAGTCACTTAATAAATCACATTTGACTGCCCTCCAGGCTAATGTAATATTGTATCTATTGCTAATGTAATAATGTATCTATTGCTGCGTCCTCGGTTCCTGTCCAGAAGCGGAGGAGCTCCAAGAAATCCATAATCTTTAAATCCTATTGTATTAATGTATATCTTGTAATCTGTAAATATCTAATACAGTACAACAAAAGACAAAAGGAATCGGGTGGTAGAAGAAAAGCACACAAACTGTATTATAGGGGACCTAAACATTCTCTCTAATGCATTGTGTGTGATTTCCTGAGGCTAAGGGTCCCCTTCTTCCAGAGAAAAAAAAAATGATAAGTCAACTAGATTTTAACAATATAATTACATTGGTGAACTTAAAAGAGCCAAGCACCCTACTTACATTATCTCTTCACATGCAAGATACAAGCTTATAGTCAAAATGTACCTTTAGAATTTTGGCCCTGGCCTAACATTAATTATTCTGCAATATATGTACTAGCAGTGTTGGGAAGAGTTATGTTGAAGACCTATTTTACCTGTGTTCACTTATGAGAAGCACTGGCCCCAAGTTGTTTATGCTTATTATGCACAGTTTATAAAATAAGTATTCACAGAAGGCAATGCATGAGATAAAGGATATAGATACAATTATGACCAAAGAGCACTTTATTGACTTTTCCCTGTGTAGCATGGGAGGGAAGGTGACAAGCGACAGGGAGGGGAAGTGGTTGTGTGGCCAAGTCATGACTACCTGCCTTGGCACACAACTGCCCAAGCCACACACCACAGTATCACATTGTGCAGCCACCAACCCTCATACCACCTGCCCGCTGTAACTTCATTCACCGGGCTTAAGACAGGTCTCTTCAGTGGCAGTCCTAAACCATTTGTTGCCTAACCTTTAATAATATAAAATATATATATATTTATATATATATGTAACAATGGTTCAGGGGACATGTAATAATGAGGAGAGGTGGCTAGATTATGAAAAATGAATAACACATGTCTCAACTGTGAAATGACAAATACAAAGCACACAGGCAAAAATTAGGATACTTTCAGCTATGCAGTTTTTATTAAATTTATTTAAGGAGACTAGTTCTGCAGCAAATCAGATCATTAAGTAGAAAGTGATCCAAGTTCAAATGTATATTAACCCATGGCTGACCTATCAAACAGTTATTACTTAATGGAAGACAGTGTTCATAAATATAATGAGGTGTAGAAATGAGTCATATACTCATACATATATATACATACATATATATATATACATGTCGTACCTAATGGCCAGATCCGTACTACTAAGCTTAATAGTCCAGTTGCGTTTTGCTAAATGTGTGTGTACAGATTTGTGTAGAAATCTTATCAAAATTATATTTAAAATAAATGAATACAGTATATTAAATCGGTACTATTAATTACTAATTTTAGGCCAAGTTCTTTTTGTATATTAAGCAGGGTTTTGGAATAATACGCATACTGCACATTATTTTAGCAAGGTCCTGTTGCCAAATTAGTTTGGCTCAAAAAAAAAAAAAAAAAAAAAAAAGTCTTGTTAGGCAACTCTGGCTATTAGTTATGACATTTTAATATATATACACATTATATACACACATACATACATAAGTACAATATGCAAGAAAAAAAAAAGAGAGCATATTATAATTGACATATAAACAATATAATGTATGAAAATGTCAAGATTAAAAATTATGAAAATGAGATGAAGCTTTATATGATGAATCAAAGCATGGTGCAGCATGTGGCTTGGGGGGTTTCTGGTGACTAGAGAAGACTTGGCTACCCCTCTGTTCCAAGTTCTCTCTTCTACAGCACTTATGTGTCTGTTTTGTTTGTTATATCACACTTGCAAGTCTTTATGTCTGATTTGTAGTCACCTGCTAAGGGCATGCTGGATATATTCTGCTCAGTCATAACTGGAATGCAGTAACCTTTCTTAACCTCGGTAACTTCTATCACACATTGATATCCAACGCTAATATCCTTGTCTGAATACGAGATCTTGACAATCTTTGGAAACAAAGAATAATCATTTCTTCACAGCACATTTCATAGTATCAAATATTAACACTGTGTAGCCTATCTGTTAATATTCTTTAAAATATCAATTATTTTAAAAACAATATAGGTTATGGGGTTTATCAAGCACTGACAGCAAAATATTTGCAATGGGTTATTGTCTTTGGCCACTACGAAAACAACATATGCATGGGTAGCCTCTTTGTTAAGGGGTACTACCCGTACTTTGATCACTCAATACTAAACTCTGTAGGATGTGACATTGTCACTTTGAAACAACTTGCCTTTGCTAGTCCTGAAACTATTTTGTACCACAGAGTAAAAAATGATGCTCCACTTCTCTCCTACCAGACTTCATTCAGCTAACATTGCATATATATTTTCTTAATATAATAACTTAAATCTGTCTGACTGCATTGTATAGTCACTGGAAGAAGTCTGGTAGAAGCTATAGAGGGGGCAAAAATGGCCTTCAGCCATGAAACACCATGTGTAGAGGTGAAACAGACCATGCCCAATGTTTTACACAAGTTCTGCAAATTAAAGCCATCACATATATTTTGCAGAATGCATATCATACATTATCCATGACATTTCTGGCAACAGTCACTGGTTTCCTGAGAAAAGGTCCACTCAAAATATACAACTCAATTTTCACTGGCAATCAGGCAAACACTGAATTGCATTACTGCCCTTCTATTGCCTTAGCTAATCACCGATTCACTAGGTTAGCTTTAGCTCGGTTTGTAAGACCAAGTTTAAGTTATCCACCAATCAGGTAAGTTTCATGTTCCTTGCTAACTTTTTGACTGTCACTAGCTGTTCATTAGGGCTGGGTATTTAAGAGGTGTGTTGAGCAGGTCATTGTGCATTAGGAGGGAGTTCTCAGAGTAGTGAAGAACTAAATCTCGCAGTGTTGGGTATATCAAAAATGGTTCTGCAAATCCATATCCATGTCCTCCTTCATATATTCTACAGTGTTGCACTTCTTTGCTGCACCTGTAATAGATATTTGCAATAAACAAAAAAGTTGGAAATAATACATCATATACTTTATACTTAAGAAATTTAAAAAAGAATTGACAATCTTTGTTGACCTCTAAACAATGCCAAATGTACAGTAATTGTCAGTACAAAGAAATGTGAAAATGCTCTTATTTATAGAGAAAATTATCAGAAATTACAATTAGCTGAGTTTTATTGGCATACATGAGAACACTGCAGAAAGTTAATGCAAACAGCTAATTAATGGTGGTGGTGGGAACACAATGCTTAATGAAGTGTGAAAAAGTGTGTGGAGAAGTGCTAAAAGTAGTCAATTTAAATACATGGAGTTTATAACAAGAATAATTTGTGTAGGTGTGTAAAGTGAAGGGAAGAAAGCAGCTGTCACAATGACAGCCTGGTGAGGAATAATGAAACAAGAGGAGATTTGGCTATACATCAGAATTAATGTAATCAAGAGAAATAGACTGGAAAGGTTGCATTTACAAATGTGAAAGACTGATGTTGCACAAGAATGAAAATTTAAAAGTTAAAGCAAGAGAAAAGGAAATTCTCAAATGCAATTGTTGTTAAAAGGATAGATAAGAGTAAGGAATTAAAATGTCAAAGAAACAAAGTACAAAAGTCAAGATTATAACAAGATTAAAGTTTTCTAGAAGGTTTGATCATACAAAACTGAACAAATGAATAATATATGATAAGTGTATAATATATGAGCAAATTTGAAAGAACAGAAGAAGTTGAAGATAGATGAAACTCGTTAAGAAGAGTGTGGGGAAGCAGTGATCAAGCATTAGCAAGGCATGAGAAGTGGTAGTGAAAAATGTTAGATAGGATAAGTTTTTTAATTTAGAGTAAATATTTGATTCACAGAAAGCATTTAACAACTAGTTGCATGAAGCAGTAGGGTACTGCTGACTCTACCGATTCAGTACCGAACGTGCAAGATGTCGTGACTGGATGGTGTGTCACTGAGTACAGTACCAAAAATTTTTCTGCAAAATTGCTCTATTTATTCTAGGCTACTGCACTTTCCATTCCACAAAATTGGAAAATGGGATAATAATAATTCGTTGGGGATGGGAATAGAGGGAAGGAAAAATAGGGCATAAAGAGAAATTTGAGAATTAGTGAATGATTGGGGGGAGGGAGCAAAATTAGAAGAGGGTGGGGAGATGTGGATGGGGGACAAAATGGAAAGAAGAAAAACAAATGTATATACAGTACTGAAAATATACTGTAGATGTAAATATGAGGCTGAGAATGACAGTTGAGGGGTAATACTTACGCAATTGACAAAGCATATCCTCCATTTTGTGCCATTCTTATGAGGAAAGTGCCATCAGGTTTGTTGTGTAGCAAATTAACAGCTCTTCTCTTGAGCAAGCATCATCATGCCATAGAGACTCGTTGTTTAGCTCTGGACACTAGAAGGATACAAATATTCAAGATGTACATTGTGAACATCAAAATATACTAATTTAGTCCTTCACTGTTAAAATAAAAACTACTCTTCCCCCACTACTATAATTTGTAATAACCACAAACACTATCACAGTCCATAGAAATTCATTATTATAGCATATAAGCCTCATTCAGGATGAAATTAAAATCAGATTGCAAGGTATGAATACTGTACATCATATATATGACATCTTATTATCCACAACATAAAAAAACACTTGATAAAGTACATGCATATAAAACAAACATACCGGCTGTGTAGTTTGGGATGGATCCGTCTGGTCAAGCCACTGATCCATCATATCAGCAGAAAGTCCCCGTGAGAGTAACAAATTCTTGAGATGGTCCATTTGTTTTGCTAATTTCATGACGTCCAATTTGAAAGATGTTGCCTGGCGCTCCACACTTAAACTCTCTCTCTTCAGAGCCGAGAAGTGATTTTCTTGCTGACTGTGAGCTTCTCTAACCATTTCCAGGCGTCCCAACAGTACTTGTTGGTTGGTTAACAAGCTAGGATAAAAAAAATCAGAACATAAAAATTTACATTGATAATGCAATTTTCCTTAAACAAAGATTTTATTGCAACGAACTTAACTGAATGCTGAGTTAGATCTGAGGGTCAAGCATTTGAACATGAAGCACTTTCAGCAAGCAAGAGCAATTTACACAGTTTAATACTTTACAAAATATCACTTACTCGTGCACTTCATGGGGCTGGGCTTCAATTTTGAATTTTTCATGGAGCTTGAGGTGGTCATCAATCCATAACATCGTTTCTGCATAACCATCCAGTGCTTGTCGACTCAACTGAATATCTTGAGCTAGTGCCTGCTGTTTTTCATAGCTGTTATTATACTGAGCAGTTTTGGCTAGGTACTGCTTATTTAGGTCATTCAAACGACCCAGAATGTCCTCAACTCGCATTCTTGCACTCTCGGATTCTTCTCCATGGAAACGACTCACTGGGTGAAGCAACCTAATGTCTAGTGCTTTATTAAACTGTATAAGACTTTGTTGGCAGCAATAGTTTACCAATTCTACTACAGAGTTGAAGGTGAATGGTTCTGTGAAGCCATACTTTCCACTGCGGTGACATATTTTAATTAATTTATTTGAACCTCCCTTGCGCAGTGTAAGCGTGTATTCATTATTTCCTGTTGATGCATCTCTGACTAAGAACGTTCCATCTTTAGTGTCTTTCATCAGAACATTGACATCTTCCCTTGATATGGTACCCCAATACCATTCAGCTTCTTGAAGTGCCTTTGGTGCACTAGCTGGGATGTTTGAGTAATAGGAAAGTGTGCCACTACCAACTGCTGAAGGAGGAAGTCCAGAAGCAGTAGCAGGAGATCGTGGACTAGCTTCCTCCATAAACCCAGGATTTGTAGTCGTGGAAGGACGTGGCCTTGGTGGTAAAGCTGGAGCTGGTGCAAAAGTGGGAACCTTTTCTCCCCAATCTACCTTTGTCAAAAGCATCTCTACAATCCGCATGTGTGCTTCAGTGTTCCGTGCTAGTTCCCTATAAAAAAAGTAAAAAATATTTTTAAGTTATATTACTAGTATTAACAAATTCATGATCTCAACATTTAAAATGCAAAAATTGCAACTAGGAATGAACAAATAAATTAATAACAAAATACTTACACAATTTTTTCCCATGGTGGTCTTAGGAGGACATGACAAAGAGATTGAATGAGTAGAGTTGGTGGATCTAAGATGCCCCTTCCAACTTGGAGTTGACATAGTTGCAAGAAGTGGCTCATCAAGAACCTGACAAGAACAAAATACATTATCAAACCCAAGTTCAGTATACAAAACTAAACATAAAAACACGTAAATAATGCAGCGTTTTCTCAAATTAATGCACACTTTTCACATACGACTGGAAAGTGGTGATACAATTTATGTATGTGAAGTAACTATGTTGGATTTTTTATGTACCTTTCAATGGCTGCAGATTACACAATGTCTACTTTTTTCCAAGTTTAGAATCCCTGAAGCTTGTGAGATGTTCTTTGCTCCTCTATGACAAGGTTTAATGGCCTACTAATGTTCTTAAGTCCTTGCATCCAAGCTTCGTTGTGTTCCTTAATCATGCCATGCAACTTAGACATGGATAATTTTAGGAACATACCTTTCCTAAACATTATATACTGCAATTGTGATACATACACACAGAAGAAACATTCTGAACTTGAATGCAAGAACTTACAAACACCAGTATACCTGTCCTGTTGATAACACCAATAATTCTTGCATTACATACAGGAACTAGGAGCAGCACTATGAACTTCAGGGATACTAAATTCATTATTACAGAAGATACAGGTATCATTAGGAGACGATGCATAGAACTTGCAGCCATACAAGACATTAAAATGAATTAATGAAAGTACAACATGGCTACCAGTCTTGCTAAACTAATACTCCATAAATAAAAACTGTCAGACAATTTTTCTTGTCTCGCCATCACCTCTCCTCCATTTTTTCCCTGAATAAGCACCCTGTGTATATTAGATTTGACAGAAGCCCTTATAGAGAGAGAACTCTGGTTTTCCTTAAAAATGCTTTCGCCCTTATAGACAAAATATCCTTTGCAGAAAAAAAAGTACTGTACTCATTAAATTTATCTAATAATTTTCAGTATATAACATAACTGCATCTTGGAATACTAATAAACTTATAAACTTACTGCAAAGTATAAAAATGATGAGAATTAAGTTCCTTGACCATCTGTGCCATACATTTGGCACATTGATCATCATTATGGATACGAGTAGCTTCAATAAAGCGATCATAAAAAGTTTCAGGAATCACTGGTTCAGGGAGCTCTCGGAGATATCTCTTAATCAGGTACGCAATAACATGGGGTTCGTAAGCACTAAGGTCAACATTGCACATGTCTGAAATTAAAAACATCATTAGTGGTTTGCAATTTTACAGTTATATAAACAACTATGTAAAACTCAATACAATACTGCATAAAACTGTACATGTAATTATATATACTGGTATTACATACTACTTACAACTTAAGTAACTATAGTATTCAATGAAGGTGAATTCAATATTGGTATTTGTAATTTTCAAGCATCTTTAGAATATAAATGTATATAATTTTCTGAAAATCCCCAAAACACTAACCATCATCACAGTCCTGTCTCAACTGAGCTAGAGTTTCCTGTTGGGGTGGTGTGCGATATAGGCGGTACGGATCCAAGTTAGGATCACTCTTGGCACGGAACACAATTTCTTGACAGCATCGCACAAGCAGGAGAGGTGCAGGGCTATCACCAGGAGTGAACTGTGTGCACAAGCTCAATCCAAATACAGAGGAGAGTAATATGCGACGAAAATACTTGGACGATTGTTTAACACAGGGAGGCAAACCAGTGGCAGCACATGTGCGATGAGCGATCAGTCCACAGTCTGGAAAGTTATGTAATTATGAAAATATTACCTATCCATGAATAGGTATGTTTGATCATATCAGGTCAAAATACCTGGTTCCTATGCTTGGCATGTCTCAATACATGTGGTATATGAATACGAGTCACTACTGTCCAAGATAAACAACTGGGTTTATGAATCTTACATACACAGTAAAGATGTATTGAAACAATGCATCAATGCAAAACTGCTTACAAGTATATAAATACCTGCATGTGTTACTTGTGTCAATTTTTTATTGAATTAGTTTTTAATTTTCCTTTATGATCACATTTAAAATCACATGAATATTTCATGGTCCACTACCTGAAAAGGTAGACCTAACCACACCACAAAAATTAGAGAAACACTGTTCTGTACAGTATACACAGTGCAGCTAGGCATAGTATCATTATTTAACATACTATAACACCTGTATTTTATCTCACCTTGACAAAACTGTCCTTGATGAATAAAACCTCGGAGATATAATCCACACTTGTCGCAGCGGTGGAGGTCATGGAAGGAGTGGTTACGAAGGTTATGATGAGATGCCGGAGTGCTGCAGTCTGCTCCTCCAATACCAGAAGAAGGTTTACTGTCAATATCACGACACTCATTTTGTAGTTGATCTATGCATACCAAGATAGCTTTTTGGTGGAACTCGTCTTTGATGCCCATATTCTGGAAAACAAAAAGTTCTTATGTTAATGCTATAAAATAATGTAATGTTATTAATTATGTACCAACGAGTGAATAATAATGTTGATTTTGTGGATTATCTGCTTTTTTAGTTTTAATCATAATGCTACTATAAAATAAATGGTATTCCAATTTTTTTTTTTCTGGAAAATGGGCTATATTGTAAAATGAAGACTACTTTATTAGAAGCAACTTGAAATCCATCTGAATGACAAATCCTTACTTAATTTATTACCTAAAGGTTGTGGATGTGTTATACACAAGAATATGGGGCACTGATATTGTACTCATTTTACAAATATCCAATCATGTAATGCCCCTAGCCCTCAATCCACAAATCTTATGTTAAGTCTTGCATATTTTTCAATATGGTCCCCTTTCTCAAACTGTGTGGAATATTAAGAATGTGAATAAATTTTACATGTTAATGTTAACCAATCATTAAATACAGGCATGGCTTTTGCAACAAATCCACATAAAATGTTGAATTCATTTCTAATACAAAACAGTATTAAAATTTGTGGCTGACTTATGACCATAAGTCAGCCACAATGACACTGGCCAGCTAAACAATGAAAGTCAAAACCTACTTTCACAGTGCAACAGCAGTATAAACAAAAAGGTACAGCTTGGTAGTGCACATATAAGTTACCTGAGCTTCATTAGCAGCTGTGTCACTGATCCCAAAGCCACAAGATTTAAGTTGTGCCATGTTGGAACCATCACTTTTATGACTTGGTGAAGTTGCATACACCACTGAGCTTTTTGTAGAATGCCATTGCTGATCAGATGGTTGTACAATTTGTATCTTAACATTTTCAGGTACTACTCTGGGCCATCCAGGATTGAGAGTTGGGGAAAGACAATCTGGAGCATCTAAATCTGACAATTTAAGGCACAAAGATTCCCCATCATCGGAGCGAATACTAGATGAAATCTCACTAGGTAAGTAAGTAGTGGTAGTATCTACAGAACCCATGATGCTTGATGCAGATGAAGCAGTTGATGTACGTCGTGTGCCACTGCCATTACATGGTTGGTGAAACTGGGAATTGCCAGGTCTGAGGCTC
This sequence comes from Procambarus virginalis, assembly GCA_020271785.1. Taxonomy (NCBI): domain Eukaryota; kingdom Metazoa; phylum Arthropoda; class Malacostraca; order Decapoda; family Cambaridae; genus Procambarus; species Procambarus virginalis. The sequence goes on from WNGS01009631.1 coordinate 15,233,263, forward strand.
ATATCAGGATTAGGACTTGCAATTTTAGGATTTTGCAGTTTGGGGCTTGTATCGTTAAAGTTATCTTTGTGCTTAAATTTGTGCGACAGTAATGCCGCACGTATTGCCTGCCGCTTTGGACATGGATGAGGAGAACTACTTATGATTGGAATAGGACTGCTGACCCTTACTTGTCCTCTTGGGCGAGAACATGCAGAAACTTTCTGAGGTGTGTCTTCTACATATATTCCACTGTCAGGCGTTTTAAAAGCAAAGCAGCAAGATGGTTTGGGAGTGGAGTATAAATCTTCACGGTCCAACATTTGGTCATTGGGTGGTTTAAAGAAATGGTGGTTATCCACGTGATGAGATGGAGCAGAAGTGCTACACACCTCTGCTGGCTCGACACCTTCCTCACGTTGGCATTTGCGCGAGGACCATCCTCTGAGCTTCGACAAGACAGCGATGGGAGACTTAAAAGGCATCAACAAAGGATACATACCTCCTACTAATAAACAGGAAAATATAACTATACAGAACAATAAAACTGTCCAAAACCAGAATCACATGCACTTACAGTGCACAAAATATAAGAAATATATTCAAGTATGACAAGCATATTGAATACTGTATATGCAAGTTATGAAAACCAATAAAAACAAAAGAAAAAAATTAAACGAGTTTAACACCGAGGAACAAAACGGAAAAAGACTAGAGTATATCACAGTCGAGTATGGGCAGCGGTGTGTTTGATGACCATGGACACAGCTGTCAAGAAATCCTATCAAACAGTCAGCAACTATAATACCAGCCGCCTCCACTTGTCACCGCCACAATTACCTCCTTACACCACTACATATGCAAGTTACTTAAAGATATAAATAAAACCAATCAACTAATAAAAACTAAAGTAAACGATTACAAACAAAACTCAAAGACAGTATCACAGTCGAGTATGGACAAAGCCACTTGAAAAGTGGAGGACCCAACTACCAAGGAAACCAGGAGCCATAATATCCAACACGGCTAAGCGTTAAGAAATCCAGGAGCCATAAATCCAACACGGCTAAGCATTAAGAAATCCAGGAGCCATAATATCCAACACGGCTAAGCATTAAGAAATCCAGGAGCCATAATATCCAACACGGCTAAGCGTTAAGAAATCCAGGAGCCATAATATCCAACACGGCTAAGCATTAAGAAATCCAGGAGCCATAATAACCAACACGGCTAAGCGTTAAGAAATCCAGGAGCCATAATATCCACCGCTTCACTTGTCACCTGTCAGCGCCACACTGACCCTCTGACCACCACTTACCATTGACCCCCTGGCCACCACTAACCATTAACCCCACCCCTCGCGCACCCACCCGTCTCACCACCAACCATTAACAGCCTTGTTTACATTAGCCTCCTCTCAATATCAGTACTTTCAATTTCGCGTATTTACATTTATAAGCCTGCGAAACAGTGTGTTCCATTCATACTGTCAAATTGCTTGTTTTCTTGTCACACTAGTGTTAAAATGACACACTTACCCCAAGTTTATCACGGTCCAAGGTGAGAAGATCTATTCCTTTGATATCTTTTGCTTTGAATAATTCTGTGTACGGTGCCAAGTTGAGTGTTGCCATCCAGTCCACCACATTACTAGAAGACCATTGGCTGATCGGCTGTGTGGAGGGAAAATACGAATGAGCGATTTGAATAATGTAAAAATCAGGTAAAACTTTATATACAGTACTAATGGTCCCCATGGTAGATACAACTGAAAACTCACACCCCAGAAGTGACTCGAACCCATACTCCCAGGAGCAACGCAACTGGTATGTACAGGGATGCCTTAAACCACTTGACCATCACGACAGAACATAAGGAAGTGATAGCCTGAGCTATATGAACCACTTCCCCGCCGGCACCTGGATGGTTATCTTGGGCATAGCATTTATCAAATCACCTCTTTTTTTGGGGCATACACGTGAGGAACACAAATGCAAACAAGCCTGAATGGTCCCCAGGACTGATGTCGTGATGGTCAAGTGGTTTAAGGCATCCCTGTACATACCAGTTGCGTTGCTCCTGGGAGTATGGGTTCGAGTCACTTCTGGGGTGTGAGTTTTCAGAATATATATATATATATATATATATATATATAGATATATATATATATTATATATATATATATGTAGTAC
>WNGS01009631.1:15241266-15281291 GCA_020271785.1 Procambarus virginalis
AGTGCTGGCATGAATTGCTTTGTGAATCTGGCCCCAGATGTCTGGACACGTTACAGAATGTGGAAACTATTTTGGAGGTATTTGGTAAAACTTGTTTTCACAGTGAACAACTGTTTTTCTATCAAGCACGTTCTACTGCTCATCACAGTAAAAGAGTTAAAACATTGACAAACAACCACAAGGGTGTGCTGTGGTGACGTGATTAAAGTGAAAATTAGGGTAAAATAAAATGCAAGAATATAGATGAAAATAGGTACTGTACCATGCAATTAGTCAACAAGATAGAAACTGGTTGTGTAATTATGTTTTTCTGTACAGAATACTGTAGAAAGAAATTTCACCATACTGTATTTTGAAAAGGCAGTGATGAAATACTGTAATTAATTTATAAACCAATATTAAATACTATACTACTTATGAACCTGTGCATCTTTTATCAATCTTTGGCAGCTTTATTTATAATTAATAAACGGTTAATGAGCTCCGAAGCACCAGGAGGCTGTTTATAAACAATAACAACAGTTGATTGGGAAGTATCCATGCTTGTAAACTGTTTAAAAATGTAAACAAAGCCGTTAAAGATGGAGGAAGATGTACACGTTCGTAAGTGCTTGCATAACTGCTTCGTGATTCTGGCCCCTGGCCTTCAGGACTGACTGTAATACTGCAGTACATGTCTAAGGTTATTTTGCTGTTTTTTCCACTAATACAGCATTTGGTAAAGCTCCAAATTACACATATCCTTAAACTATGTTGTTTGGATGAGAACACTATAGTAAGGCCTTCTGACTCATGCAAGGCAGGTCTTGTTTACCCACCTATTTTCATTTTGTTTATCCAGCCTATTCCTAAAACTTTCTGCGGTACAGTACTGACCTCATTGGTGCCACCCGGTAGATTGTTTTAGCAATTCTCAAATTGAAAACCAATTTTTACCAATATTTCTGTGTGTGTAAGTCTGACTAATTTTTTTTCCAACACTATATGCCCTTTGTTAATGCCTCATTTCAGAAATGGCTGCAGTGTCCTTAAGCTTGGAGGAAAACAATAATCTGAATACAGTAGACTTACTCACTGGTCGAGAGTTCTCTGGTAGCAGGGATGATTCGGATTACCGTAACAGAGAACTTCATCAAAAGCTCATTAACAGACTGAGAAATCAAAGTATCCGAGATAAAACTTCTCTGCCTCTTCCCATGCTCAATTACAGGTGAGCACTACTGTACTTGTATTGTTCAAGCTCTTTCTACTTCTCAAACTTCACTAAAAGGGTATTCTGCTGCTATTATTAATTTTAACCACATGCTTCATTACTATGAACATCATTTGCTACTACTGTTAGCTCTTTTCTTTAAAGTTGTCCAAACTCTATTTTTTGTTATTAGTTGGCACTTTTTTTTAATCTAATTTGGTAAGGCAAGACAATTTAGAGTAATTTAATTAAATCCTTCTAAGTAAAATGTAGGTGCTAGTGAGGAAATCTGTGTTTGTGAGAAGGAATTAGGAATGGATTAGGGGGTGAGGAATTATGTAACTAATCTGAAAGATTTATTAGATTTCATTAACCCTTACACTGCTCAGGGGTCCTGGGGACATTTACACCCCTGTGCGCAAGAAAAAAAATTCAAAATTTTTTTTTCGTCTTCTAAACATGTTAATTTGTGTCCCCTGAGCACGGGAAAAATAGCAAAAAAATCGTAGGTGACATATTTTGGGCACAATTGACCGAAGAAGTCTGGCAAAAAGTGGGCGTTGACAGAGCGGTCGTCAGGGCCGGTCAGCGTCACCCGCGCTGACAGATGGGAGTTGCCACAAAGATATTATTACCTAATTGTTTCAATGTCTCCGATTGATTTTTTTAGTTTTTTTGCAGTAATATTATTCAATAGTGTGTATTGTAATATATTTATATAATAAAAGTGGTGAATAATCGCTATACTCAAACGTATGGTGTGCATATTAGTAATTCAATTATGTTCATAAAACAATAAACAAATAGTTTTGCTGCTATTACACTCTATACACAGGTTATATATAAGTATCTGCATATTTTGGTCACCATAACGAACCACTAAGTTGGTATTGAGAGTCGAAAAGCAACGAGGAGTGACCGCCACACACCAGCCAGCCACTCGCTGCCACTCCCTCAACACACGCACTAAACTTTCTCCCCCAACAATACCATTTGTGGTGTTATTACACTATATACAGACGTTATATATAAGTATGTATATATTTTGTTCACCACAACTGTACAGCTAAGCTGATATAGTTAGTTCAGGCACTAAGAGTCGTCGGTATACACAGCTGGCGGCTGGCGGCTCCCTCACTCATTCAAGGTCACACACACACTAAACTTTCTCCCCAACAATACTGTTTGCAGTGTTATTACCCTATATACACATATTATATATAATATCTACATGTTTTATGCACCGTAACTGGACACCTAAGCTTGTAGTGCGCCCAAAGAGCATAGTGGCCACTCTCTAAACAGCTAGACAAATCGTGCAGACGACGTCACCTCCGTCACCCAAATGGCTCCTCCCAGCATAATCCTTTTGCTGTTATTACACTAATACACACATTATATATAAGTATCTACATTTGTGTTCACCATAGAGAACCACTGAGCTGGTATGGTGAATGTAAACAATAACAGGTGGCCACACAGTCAGTAAACGATGCTGTCTCCCTCTGTCCTCAGCATCACTCCTCTCACAGCGCTAATTATTACAACAATCCTGCTATTATCACAACCCTGGTTATTTATATCACAGTCACGGGTCATCTGTAATATTGTCATCACTAAATAATAAGTTATATATTTATTTTGACATTTTTCGGTGATGCTGTGGTCACAAGCTGAACAGCAATGCTGATCGCTCATGCTGCGTGCGCCAGCCTTGGTTGCTCCAACAGTACTGTGCCTCTCACACCTGAGAATATTGCCCACGATTTTTTTTTAAATGGCGTCTGTTTACAAGAGCCCTGAGGAAGCTACTGTGAACCCCGTGTAGCCGCGGGCCATTTGAATCGGGAATGGCACCCTATGGCGTATATATACGCCATGCGCACCGTCGGACATGTTACTCAGGGCGTATATATACGCCATGCGCAGTTTAAGGTTAAGGTTCAAAATAGTGTGGCTAGAAATCCAGCCTGTTTGTTTTTGTTTCCAACATTTTCCTTAGAGAAAATCAGTATGAGCCGTGAGGAGTACCCAGAGTGCAGGATGGAATCCTCCTCACGGCTCCTACTGATTTTCTCATTGATACATCACGTTACTGTGATTGCTTTGTGCATTTGAAAAGAAGCGTTGGGGAAGAACTAGAACACTGAAAAAGTGCGGGGGTGGGGGGGGGGCAGTGTATGAAACCCTGACTGGGATTCATTAGAAGCCTTAGGACCTCTAGAGGATTTACTTGCATTGCCCAATTGAATTTTTAATAAATATTTCCTCCCTAATATCACTAGCATCACTTTTCTGCTTCTAACATTTGACTGCTCTCTCATGAAAGAATTCACTATGTTCTTGTACATGGATCATGCAGTCAGCAGGTGCAAAATTCAAGATACCAAAGGGAATTGCTAAGCATCCCTGCAGTAATAATGTTCTGATGGATTCATTGGAGAATGCTGTACTCAATCCAGCTTGGAAATGACCATCAGAAAGTCAGATTTTCTAAAAGTCAAAGCCCTCTTTAGCTCTCGTGTATGATCACAAGTAGCTCCCAACAAGGGTTTTCACCATCTATCTGTTGGGATCAACTCGCTGTCTGGAGCACCTCGCTTGCCCTATGATTTACTGACCCAAGCCAGCTTGCATGCTACCCAAGCTGAAGAAAGCAATAGAAATGTATACAGTAGATAGGAAGAAATCCAAAATACTTGTCAATGTATGCCAATTTAATTTATAAAAACCACCAGTATATACCCTATAGTTAAAATTCGCAGGTTCTTACACAAAGGATGGCAAAGAAATTTGTTAAATCCAGAAAGAACATTATGACCCTTATGTTTAGCAACTGATTGACAATGTGAAGGTTAAAATCCTGACAGCTTCTTCATAAATAATATCCACAGTATTATAGAAAGAAAATAATAGAACTTAAAAGAAACCCAGCAAGCTTTGGAAAAGAAACGATGACAAATCCATGCAATCGGCTGTAGTTTTATAAGTTATTACAAATACATATAGACAAATAAAATTTATAAGTTATATAATAGATGTGGAAATAGATTTATAAATACTGTATTTACATTCTTGGCGCAAAATTGTTACATTTCTCCAGAATATCATCTTTCGTTGTGAGACGTCTGCATGCTTGTTCAAGCCATCCTTGTCTTGCCAACAAACACCATTACATATGCCTTCTGTATTGGTGTTTGTATGTAATTATAGTATACTGTGAATGACATAATTAATGTACGAGTGATATTTTTGCTTTTTAATATCTAAAACCACCTGTCAGTGTATGAGTCACTCTTTGTCTCCTGCTTGATGCCTTCCTCATGAAATTTGAGATAGTGATGGATGATGATTGATGATGCTGCATTATAAATAAAATTACAGTATTGCTTAGTCACTATGAAGGTGGTAATCCTAGGGCTAAATATTTTGGCTACTGCTCTCTTATTTAGATACATTATATGGTGTTCTGTCATGAGATAAAGCGAGCTGTTGATAGGGAGTTGGCTGCCTTAGATTTGCTAAACGACCTAAAAAAAAAAGACATTTGTTTCGCAGCCCTCTCAATTTTTTTTTTTTTTACAGCTGCCTTGTATTGGTATACAGTACATTCCAGAAAATATACTGGTTGATATAGCAAGGGAATAATTATCTTACATGATTTTTGCTTTGAAGTATTGTACTATACATATGTGGTTTGCAGGGCAGATTTGGAGAGAGCGCTAGATGAAAGAGAATAGTGATTGTTGCTGGTGACACTGGCTGTGGCAAGAGTACACAGGTTTGTTATAGTGTGTTCATTTCATGATGAGATCATTGGTTTGGTAACTAAAGTTGCTCACCCATTGCAGCAGTTGTTTAATGTTTACAAACTCGTGTGCTTTGTCATGTCCATCATCAGTTGAATGGTATTTATTGTAGGGTTTTAAGAATAATTTTAATATAATATTACAGCTTATTATAAAAAAAATACCCAGGGGGGTATATTAGACTTTGTATCATGACATTGAGGCTTTAATCTTTAACAAGTTCACTATTATGTACTGTATTTCAGGCATTGATTGTAAATAAAAAGCTCATTTCTAAGCAGGCTACTTAGTTGTGTGCATTCCCTTACTGTTTGTCTTAGCTTACACTATGCCTTTCTGAGTGAGCCTTGGTATGCTAGATGGGATTCCCCAGGCATCGCTGTATACACAGCCTCTGCTCTCACATGGTGATGGGTAGAGGGAGCAACTAGGTGGTCAACCCAGCACGCCAGTTGCTTGCTCAGAAAGAAGCTTTAAACCTAAAATCAACGCCTAATTTGTGCTTATTTATTTCTAGGTTCCACAAATGATACTGGATCAATGGATAAAAGAAGACAGAGGTTGCGAGTGCAATATTCTAATTACACAACCCAGGCGCATTTCTGCAATATCTTTGGCAAAACGAGTTGCAAAAGAAAGAGGTGAAAAGGTAAGATGAATGTTAAAGCAAGACCCGAGTAATACTGTATACTGTGCGGTGTAAGTAGTATGGTGTCATCCTGAAACTAGTCACTAAAGTCAAAACTTTTTTTCTTCAATGGTTAGGACAAGAAGCTATTTTCTTGGGAACTTGTTGCAATAAATAGAGATATGGTTTCATTATCATTTACAGAATAACATTTCTGGCATCTCCACTTAGGCAAATTCAAACTCCCACTAAATATTTATCAAAACTTGCCACTTCCAAAACAAAAACCAGCCCTTTGATATTTTTCTGAATAGGTCCATTAACTTTTCCACACCCCAAACTGTTTCTCTGTGTTGAGATTTTGTATGAACTTTTGTTATTAACCCGGTAAAAACAGTATTTATGGAGGTAGAGTTCAATGTTCAGAACTACACTCAAAATTAAAATTACCCATAAGATCTTTTTAAAACCACACTCATCCACTTTTTTTCTCATGCTTAAAACTTCTTAAAAAACTTAAAATGCTTAAAAAAAAAAAATTCGCCAATTGGAATCGATGAGATTCATTTTGGGAATCTGTTCCAGTTAATAATTTAGAAGATATGGTTTTATGACCATCCTCAGAATAACATTTCTGCACTTTTACTTACCTAAAGTCTTGACCTTCACAAAACTATATAAAAGTGAGAAAAATCATTTATAAGAAATTACTTTCCCCTAGTGATCTGGATTTCACTGCGGCCCTCTCTGGGGAGCACTGTATGTAATCCGATATTGCCTCACAATTTTTGCATTACTGAGTATATTGCTGTGATGTAATGAATAGCAACTAAACAAGTTTTGACTGTACTGTACAGTATATGCTTTTCAAACTATTGTAGACGTTTTGAATAAAATATTTTTATTTGGATTCCTAATTTATTCTTAAAATTATTAACTGCACAATAGAACAAGAAATCTGAAAACTTGTTTTAGTTGGAGAAACTTGTCAGTGTGGTGTGAACACTATTTAAAACTTTCATCTGCAGATAAAATTGCATGTTTGTTTGTGGAAGAGCTTTCATATTGCTTCTCTTTAACCCCTGCACTGTGCACCTTTTATAATGACATTCCCGTGGTGCGCCAAAAATAAATTGTTCCAAAAACAGTGTTTGTTCTTTTTTGTATTGTTAATTAGCACCCAGGAAGCACGAAAATTCAAGTATAAAGTCTCTATCTCTTGTAGTTTAGCCGTAGTTGCCTGGAGAAGTTGCATTTTGTGGGGGTAAAAATTAGGGGAATTGCCACGTGGGAATAACATTGTTGATTTATTTTCAATGTTTCTCACTTTATTTAGCTTTTCGCTCTAATAAGCTGTATCTATGTGTCAAAGATGGTGTTCATTATGTATAACTTTGAAAATATACATACAGTATATACAGATATGTGCATAAATATATGCACACCATGTATTTATTCATACTAATATAAATATATATAGGCCTATATATATAAACATAAATCTTATAATTGCACATAGCACACATTTTGCCTGAAATATGTAATGATAATCATTCACTTGCTGCTGTGAAACTTTCAGTGGCTCATAGTATGGTTGTCCTACATGTTCCTAAAACCATGGACTTAGGAACGTTTCATAGGCCTTAGTAACCTGGAACACGTTACTAAGCCTATGAAAGGAAAGTGAGGGACTCGGGATGTTTTTTAAGGTGGGGAATAGTTACTGGAGGTCTGAGGAAGCAAATGTGAGCCCCCTTGTATGCATGGGAGTTTCGAATATTGTGATATACTGATATTGTGATATACGTCGGCTGGCGTATTTTCTGGCGAACAAGTTTTCTCGGTTAGTGCAGTCCAAAGGTTAAGGAAGAGTACAGTAGTAAGTGAGGAAATAAGTCATCAAATATGTAGATAAGTAAGCATTACTAAGTTGTATTTCTTTTCATAATACCTGGAAGTGACAAAATAAATGAATGCAGATACAGTAATTGAAGTGTATTCGTTTTTATTTTTTTTGTCTCCAGTAGTTTACGCTCTGTAATCCTAATTATGTGGGGCCCGTCCTCATTTGAGTTAACCAAATGTTCGACTTAGTTGAACTTCTTTCCAGATAGTATGTCCAAAAATTAACAAATTAAATTTTTTAATTTTTTGTTGAAGCCCAAGAATTGTTCTTGGACTTCTAATGTACAGGTACTGAAAGACACAGTATTTCCATTTTATACTGATTAAAATCAACTTAATGTCTAAGATTTGCTTTTCTGCAAAATGTGTCTTACATTACTTTTAGTTTGCTATTTTAACATTGTCTTTACAGGTGGGTGACAGTGTTGGCTATCATGTACGTTTAGAATACAAACGCCTCCGGAACCGGGGTGGCATTATGTTCTGCACAACAGGAATGCTGCTTCAGAATATTCACTCCAACCCTAATTTGGATGGCATATCACATGTTATTTTAGATGAAATTCATGAACGTTCAGTGCAGACAGATCTATTGTTAATCGTATTACGCCGCCTGCTGCTAAGTAAGAGTAATTTAAGATTAATCCTAATGAGTGCTTCCTTGAGCACAGAGCAGCTGCAGCAATATTTTGGTAAAGCTGAGACCACATTGCTAGAGGTTCCTGGCACACTGTATCCCCTCACTAGACACTACCTTCCTCATGCCTTAGACACACTCAAGATTGACTCTAGACGCTATAATATACAAGCTCTCTTGGAACCCGACACTCGTCCTATGGTCAATGTTGACCTTGTGGTTGATGTCATTCGGAGAATAGAAATATCAAGACCTCCGGGAGCTATTCTCTGCTTTCTTCCTGGATGGCAGGATATCTCTCTAATTCAAACCAGACTTCTAGAAGATGAATATTTAAAGAAAAAACTGTGTGTATTGCCTCTTCACTCTCGCCTCGGCTCGCAAGACCAAGAGATGATATTTGAAGACCCGCCTGAAGGAAAGAGAAAAGTGGTACTCGCTACCAATCTGGCCGAAACCAGTTTGACAATAAATGATGTTGTATTCGTGGTTGACACTGGGTTTCATAAGGAATATAGGTGAGTCTTCATTTTTTTTTTCAATCAGGATAAACTTGCTTTGAATTTGTAAGGTTGATTCAAAAGAATCATTAATGTTTGTTATACTGTATAGCCAGATAAAAATATTTTGGATGGGAAATATTTGTATTTTTGAGATTCCACTTTACTGTTTATCATTGTGTTTTAGGTTTTGATATTTTTAACATACAGTACAGCATATGAATAATGTATTAATACAGTATTAATTTTCTATTCTGAAAGAAATATTTACCCAGATTAATAAGATAAAAATTTATTTCCTCCTGTCAGTATTGCCATATAAGTATGCTTACATGAACCTGCAATCAAGTGTAATAGAGCTGATAATGGTATTGCCTCTCCACCATAAAAATTGTGGTTAGAACTCACTTTCCTGAGTTTTTAAACTGAAATATTATAGTAATACATCCTTGCTTTAGTGCTTTTGTCACTCAGAATATATATTACATATAGTATTAACATTTATATTACAGTATTAAGTTGTTGATTGCCGCTGTTACATATCTTCCATGGTGTCTAGTCCCATTAGCATACACTAAAAAAATCGAGCACCAGTTAAAAAAGGTATTAAATAATAACAACATTTCTCAGATACAACAGTAAGAAAGACTTGACTGTACTTGGAAATCATTGGATATCTCGGGCAAATAGTCAGCAGCGAGCTGGTAGGGCTGGGAGAGTTCAGCCTGGTGAGGTCTTTCATCTTTACTCCACTCGTATTCATCAAGAAATGAGTCAATTTCCAGTTCCAGAAATCATGAGAATTCCTCTGGAGCATGTCATTCTTCAGTGTAAGGTTAGTATAACAGCCATCTTAAGTAGAAAAATGATAGTTTTTTGTTCACACTGTTTTCTTAATTTGCATGAGGGATACATTACTAGAAACCTTGTGCATGGTGAAATTGCCAAAATTAAAGGTAAGGTTATATGGGAAAATTGAGAAGTATTCCACAAATCGTTCAAAGTCAGGGTGTTTTAAATTCTTGTCTCGGCAAAACAAGTTCTTTACGAATAGAATACATTACCAGAAAAGTGTTCAATCAAAAATATTATAAACACCAGTCATTTTTTCATTGAATGTTATGTGCCAAACTGAAATATGAAATATATTCCAGCCCCAGATATTCAACTTTTGTACAACTTTTTTAACATAATAAATACTTATAAGAATTCTACAATAACATAAACATCAAACTATGGTCCCCGTGGTGAAGTGGTAAAGCACACCCGGCGCTTCGCAAGCGCTTTGGCCTAGGTTCGTATCCTGGCTGGGGAGGATTCACTGGTCGCCAATCCTTAACTGTAGCCTTGGTCGCCAATCCTTAACTGTAGCCTTGGGCACCAATCCTTAACTGTAGCCTTGGGCACCAATCCTTAACTGTAGCCTTGGGCATCAATCCTTAACTGTATCCTCTGTTCACCCAGCAGTAAATGGGTGCCTGGTGGTTAAACAATTTGGCGGGTCATATTCCGGGGAAAAATTCAGATTAAGAACCTGCCCGAATTGCTATGCATGCTAGTGTTTTTACAAGAATGTAACAACTCTCATATATATATAAATAAATAAATAAATAATCAAATGTGGGATGTGAATTTGCTTACAAATAAATGATGGGGGGGTGGGGGGAGGAGGAGTATTATATGAGTAAAATTATGCACCAGCTAACAGCCACTGCTCCTTTCATACCACTTGCTATCTCACATCCCTTTTTACCACCATTCATCTCGCATCCCTCCTTACCACCTGCCACCTCACATCCCTCCTTACCACCAGCCATCTCATTTCCTTCCCTTCAACCATACTCCCTTCTACTACCCACCACTCTTACTTCCCTGCCTACTACTGCACTTTCCTGACTACCATGCATCCCCCTCCCCACAAAACCATCTACACTGCCTTATTTTTTTTCAGTCTCATTGTGGAGACGAAAGTGTGTTGAGTTTCCTCTCCGAAGGGCTCAGTATTCCCTCACGTAGATTGATCAGTTCAGCCATCAACACACTAAAGAAGTTGGATATGCTAAAATCGGATGATCAGAAATGTACTGAAACTCTTACTGCACTCGGACATCGTGTAGTAAATTTCTCGACTCCACCTCCTCTGTCTAAAGCTCTTGTTTATGCATCAATTTTCAGGTTAGTATTTACTAAGTTTCAATGCAACACTCACGGTTCTCTAATGAATATTGTCAGTGCAGTACAGTGTAACATTGCCTAGTTAGTTGTTACTGTATTTCTTTTGATTTCATAAATATTTTGGATAAAATCTGATCAAGGGTGTGTGTCATGTTTATCCGGCAACACAGTATGTGCCAAATATAGTCGTAAAAGAAAATAAACCAGCACAAATATTTCCTCTTATAAGTAATTATTATATTTTAAATATAAGCCTTTCATATAAATTAATTCCTGTGCTATACAATATTTATTTAATGTAACCTAATTTATGAAGTTTGGGTATATTTTGAAAATATCTTCTAATATCCTGATGCTTATACAGTACAGTAATTGCAAAGATCCAGGTATCTCGTGCCAGATACCTGGATCTTTGAAATCATTTTGAACATTTGGTTCGGCTTGAAATCATTGTTAGCTGGGCATTTACGAATATAATGCTACAGATTGCATTCTAGTGTTTTTCATAAGTTTACAATTTAAGTGCTCAGTGTTGGAAGATTCATTACCTGAAGGTACCTGCTAGAAGTAACAGTATCCCAGCTTAATTCTGGCATTTACTAAGTCACTGTTGGGTGGACACTTTGTGCAGTCTGTACATACAGTTTTTGGTTCTAAATAAACTCACCACTCCTTATACTGTATTCGTGCTTTCTTCCTATGTTGGCTCTAGTTTCTTGTAATGGTGTGGTTGTAACAATAAAGACTAGGATACATATGTCTAGTTCAATTTCATAGCACATACAGTTTTGTCTGTCTTGTTTGTGTCATGTTGGACAATACCTATGTGAGGCAGTATTCATTCAAAGGAGATTGTGAAATGGATACCATCATTGCAAATATATTGCAGATGTTCCCATATTTCCAAAAGATTCAATAGTGTCAAGTGCTGTTGCTTTGAGTAGCACTTAAGTTTCATTATTCGTTTTGATGGTGGATGTGTGACACTTGTATTAAAGAGTACAAATAAGGTGGAATATCATTATTTAGTGTATTGCATACAAGAGGGATATAGTATTCAGATATTCAGAGTGATTAAGTTAGCAGTGCTTCTACTCAGTTTTAATACAGGCTGCCAGCTGATAATTTGGCCAAACTATAAGTAGTGTTAGGGGTGTTAAATATCTTAGAATCTTAATACAGAATGTTGTGTTTAGTTTTACACTTCTTTTAACACTTTCGCGCTTAGCGGACGATCGTTAGCGTCCAATCTTTTTTTCCTGATTCTGCCCTCTGGACGCTGGCTGGCGTCCAATGGTTAAATAATTGTATAAATTTTATGTATTATGCGATTTTCTTTTAGTTAGTCTCAAAATGTTCACCATGAAATTTACGTTTTTTCTAATAACCAAAGAGCTTATTAAAGAAAACGGCATGGCAGTGATTCATCTTGGTATAACAATTGTATGGTGCCGATATGCCGCCGCGGGTAACACTTCAGCCACTTCCAACCGTCTTGTGGGTTGGTTGCGACATTGATTCTATATTTATATGCATATGTCCGTATAGAGAATTTTATTGCGGTTCCAATGATACCATAATCAATGATGTAGGATAAATGTGGTCATCGCAATCATTAAGAGAGTGGAAACATTTGTTGCTGTTTGGCGCTCTCGCCAAACAGTTTGGCGAGAGCTTCTGTTTCTGTTTGAACTGTTTCAAACAGTTTCTGTTTGGCAGTATTTTATATGTATGTTCTTATAGAGAATTCTATTGCGAACACAGTGATACCAAATTTAAATACGTAGGTCTACAATTAGTGTCAGGACAGTAAGAAGAGTATACACTTTTCGCTCCTACCGCTTAAGCGCGCGACGCCGAAAGCACAGGTTCACTCTCGTTTTTTTCGCTGCGCCCAAAGCGCTAAAGTGTTAACTACTATGTTGATAAATCTTGTGAATTTGGGAACAAGAATATTTCTGCATATTGGGTGCCTGTGTCGTACTGAATAATTGGAATGTCAATAAACCACAAACACATTTCTTAGTGCATATGATATACTGGATAGTCTTGTTTGAAATTAAAGCATCAGAATTGTTTTTACTATAGCTAGCTTTCTATTTAAAAAAATGTTAACCACTTTTTGGGATATATCAAGAATGGTAAAAGAAATGTTTTGGATTTGGAATTTCACTGCTTTAGTAACAATATGTCTTACACTAGACAGTTTCCCTGATCTAATTGGGAAATGCTAGTTTTTTCTCCCATTTTTAACAAGAAATCAGTGGGATGATGCACTGGAAGGGACAGGCATGACAGAGGAAAGATAAATACATATTCAAGTTCAAGTAAGTTTATCGAGATAATTAAATACATCCCAAAAGGATAGAGTACCTTAAGCAATTTCATCTACTTCAAGTCTCTCAAGGGGCACACAATTCTATACAGTAGACAGATAATGATTTACATTACAAATGCATATCCTTAATTTGATATTCATGACATAGTACATATTACAAAATATATTACACTCTTGGGGCAAAGTGCCCCTTGAACACGCCCTCTTAGAGGTCTAACAATGTATATCACGGTTACTTTGTCCTCACTTGTGCAGCTACTAACATTAAAGGTGATTTTATTCCTAACTATGTCCTCCCCTTCTATTTTTCTAAACTGTTTCTCCTTACATTTTGCTACAGCATTTTCCACAGGGTTAAGCACTTCCCTCACCAGAGACGATAGTTAATTTTCCTGAGACTCTTCCATCAGTAATACTCCATCCTCTTCCATACTTTCTTCTGCCTGTTTCACTTGCTACATAGTCTCCCTTGCTTAGCACCTTTTTATGATTGCTTACTTCCCACTTAACTTCATCTACCTACCATAGCTAACTTTTCTAGTGCTTCAATCCTCTTCCCTACACACAAAAATCACATCAGCGTGATATATCAAATGAACAAATCTACAAGTGCCGTGATGAGGGTTCGAACCTACTCACAGGATGTTCAAAGAAGCGCCTTAAGTCAACTGTACCATGACATGGTTAAAAAAAATTTGTCTCATTGTGGAGACAAAAGTGTGTTGAGTTTACTCTCTGAAGGGCACAATATTCCCTCATGTTGTGGTACACGTGAGTACAATCGTTATACTGTACTATATAGTGGTACAGTTGACTAAGGCCTTTTGGGAACATCCTGTGCGTAGGTTCGAACCCTCATCACGGCCCTTGTGGATTTGTTCTCTTCTCCAACTTTTTGAGATATTCCAAAATCTGTGTACATTTTCAAAATTCATGACATTGTTCTGCAGCTCATCACCATGAGGGTACACTATATCAGCTTCATTTCCTACTGCCACTAGGCAGCTAGCCATAATCATTGCCATTCCTTTCTCCCAATCGTCTTGGTCACGGGGACTATCGTTCTCTCCACTGTTTCTTGTTCCTGCTGTATGATTGTGTACCCCCTTCAGAGCTTCATTTACCCCTGCTTGTAGGTGTCGGCTCAGAATTTCAGATGGGGCTTCGTGGGACATAGAGAGGAACCAGCATTGTGAATGCCTTGACAATTACAGCAAGATAGCAAAAAAATTTCACCTTTCACAATCTTGACTCTTCACTCTTGCGAGCCATGCTTATTTCTGAAGTACCAACATCTAGGGTTAAACTGGCATTTCCAAGCCACATGTCCCCAAGGAGAACACTTCATGCATAGTGAGGGCTCCTCAATACATTTTACCACGTTCCTGTATCCAAGCCTTTGCACAAAGTCTTTCTGGAGCCTCACCCTATAACAAGGCAACAACCTGGCTTTGTTTTTCACCATGCACAATGTTCCTCTTAGCCACACAACACTTGCACTGCTTAGATGAAGAAATACAGGATCTAAGTATGTCGGATAGTTAAAAACTATAACCTTTGTGTAAATTATTCCTTCTTCAGGAGGAATAGACCAGATTACCACAGTATATACTGTGGTACCTTGGTTTTTTATTTAATCCGTTCCTAGAGATGGCTTATAACCGGAAAATTCGCAACCCGAAACAAATTTTCCCCTAAGAAATAATGTAAATTGAATTAATCCTTAATTCCACACTCCCAAAAATATTAACTTCAAAATACATTTCATAGATAATGCACACAAATATTTTGTAATATAGTGTGTACANGATGATAGGAAAAAATAATAGGATAATAGGAAAAAATAATAGGATGCTCAAAGAGTTGAATTTTTGCCATATCCTTAGATATGAATGATGCCTCACTTTTCAAGCATCCCAGCCGGATCATTCTGTGCCATGGAAGTTACTGAAGAAAATGTTTATCCATCATAAAAATTATCATCAAGAGTCTCTCCACAATAAAAAAGGGAAGCATTTTTTCCAATCACTCTCAATTCCAAAATGGAATACTGCAGAAGTGTTTTGTTGCACAGTGGCCAGAAAGTCTGCTCAAAACCAAATGGCCCATGTAAGACTCCTATGCAGGACGAGATGTTTGGACATGTTTCCTTACACTTGAAGCCTTGGTTCACCTAGCAGTTAAAAACAATATCCACGAGTTAGGCAGAGGCCCGAGGACTGTTCAACACGCTCCGTTACACATAAGGGGCATAACTGGCAAACCCCTTACAGTGTTCAAGAGAGAAATGGATAAGCACCTCCAAAGGATACCTGATCAACCAGGCTGTGACTCATACGTCAGCTGCGAGCAGCCGCGTCCAACAGCCTGGTTGATCAGTCCAGCAACCAGGAGGCCTGGTCGATGACCAGGCCACGGGGACGCTAAGCCCGGAAGCACCTCAAGGTATCCTCAAGGTAAGGTAGGCATCTGTTGTGAGTCGCATCCTAGGTAGGGTCAGTTGTTGGCCGAATGACACTTTGATAAGTTGAACTATTCCCGACAATGGGGATCAGTGTGAAATTGAGAGGTACCCCAGGGTATGGTGAGAGTGAGGTAATCCAGAGTATGGTCAAATCATACACAGGCATTTTGAAAAAGCATGTTTTCCCAAGTGTTAAAATCATGAATTATATTTATGTTTATCGATCTTAATGGGCACCTTGAAAAGTCACTGGCTTTCCTGGTCCATTTTAGGTCACAAGAGATGGTGCTCCTCAGCAAATTCAGGTTGGTTAGGTTACCCTGAGCTAAGCTTACGTTGGATTAGGTTGAATTGGGTTAAGCGTGATAACTTTTTAAATCCATTTCATTTAGTGTTGATAACTGGAAAATGGGCGTTGTCAAAACACCTGCGAACGATTTGACTGTATAACATTGGTTAAGTTTGTTAGACATGAAAAATTTGTGTTATGGTACATTAACTTATAACTACTTATTTTACCCTTTACCTAACCAAGCCTGAACAAATGTTCCAGGCAGCATGAACAAAACACTAAAACTGATCTATTTTCTTCAGGAACTACTGAAAATTATGCCTGAACCCGAACTGTCTCAAGAAGGATACAAGTGACATCGTACACAAGACGATTCGCCAACAAATTTTGAAACGTAATAACCCAACCCAACTTAACCGAGCCCAATACAGCCTAACATATACTAATACATCCTAGCCTAACAATATATACAGTTTTCAAACAAAAAAAACGAGTTAATGTAAGAAATGACCACAGCCACCCGAGAAAACGAGTCGAACTAGAGTTAGTTTAGTTCATTTATTATGCACCCCATACCCATCTTGTGGGCGGTAGTGGAAAGGGTTACAGAGGCACATAATGAGCTCAGGGACTGAACCCCACAATTCATTTAGCTAAGCAAGTTACAATCTTGATGAGCTAGTTACAAAATTCAGGGGTCCGTCTAATTACCACAAGCTTCCTGGCAATACGTTAGTAATGAATAAATATGATAGGTTAGGCTGACCTAATCTAACCTAACCTAACCTAATCTAACCAAACCTAACCTATCCTAACCTAACCGACGCTTGGATCGTCGACTTAATTTGGCGTCACCAGCTCTTTATTTTCGTCTAATTTCTTTATAAAAGGATGCTTTTTCAGATTAAAATTATGTTTTTTGCGTTGCACATTCATCACCAACATTATAATGAGTAAATATATCATATTTATTCGTTACTAACGTATTGCCAGGCAGCTTTGCGAAGCTTGTGTAGCTTGTGGTACAGTAATTAGACGGACCGAAATTCAGTATAAGTCGTCACATCAACAATGGGTCAAACTAGAACAAAACAAATTTCCATATTGAAACAGACCAATATCAACCATCTAAGTCATTCTGAAAAATTAATAAGATCTCTCTCTCTTTCTACATTACTAATTCATCATTAAATTCATCAAGAAAGAAGAACCACAAAATATGAAACTTAACACGCCCAGTCTTATTAAAAGCCCCTGAAGCAAGTGACTCACGTTCTGTCCTATCATGTCATCATGCTCGCCCTCTCCGTCACTGTCGTCCTCGGGGACATACCCCTCCTCGGGGAAGACAGCTCGGGCTTTCTTAAGACCCGACATGCTCGAGGTGCTGCTCCGTCAAGGTGCAGGCCGGCCTCTTCCCGTCCACATGGTCACCCTCTTACCTCAGCACGCAGCGTCTATCTTAATCCTTCTGTTAAAGAAAAATCGTATGTCTTAAATTATCACTAATGTAATATACTACGGTGCTTCTGTGACTTTTATTGTTAAACTTTACACTATTTATTGGCGAGCGATAATGTATTTGATATATCCAGGTCACATATTTGTAAGATTGACAGAAAAGTTAAAAAGGACATTAAATGTTGTAAATATAAATGTCTTAATTAAAATAATCAATAATTGATAATAGTTTAAATTAGTAAAATATGAAAATGTATTTTAAATGTTATTAATAAAACTGCAAAGTTTATCAATAATATAAGCTGCATATAAGTGTATAACCCTAGCAGAAAGCATGTTGTAGATGACAGTGAAGCCTCACTGAACCACCAACATGGTTAGTGAAGCCTCATTAAGCCACTGGTATAGACAGTGAAGCTTCACTAAACAATCAATATGGACTTGGTCTGAGGACGGGATGTTATATGTACAGTACTTATATATATGTTATATGTTATATGTTAGGCTTATGCCCCCTCCCCCGGGACAAATTATTGACCCTACCTAGGATGCAACCCCCACAGCAAGATGACTAACTCCTGGGTACCTATTTTCAGCCAGGTGGACAGAGACATTCCATTCACCTGGGATACTTATCCAGCCATTTCTGCCCCTCCCAGGATTCGAACCTGGAAATCTCAATTGTGAGTAGAGAACGAACCCGACTGTACTATCGGGTTACTAGTTACTATTAGATGACTGTACTAGTAATCGCCAACACGCTCGTTGGCGATTTACGGGCTACTCATGTCCGTGCCACCTGTTGGGTGGCTTAATCTTCACCAATTAATCATAAATAAGCAGTTACAGCCTCGCTCCTGTGCCAAGTCCACTACGGGCTCACAATAGCTCGTGCTGCTTGGAACTTTTTGTTCAGTGTAGCTGAATCTAAAACAACAACACAAACTAGGTCACGGGCTGTTTATGCCCGTGCCACCTCATTGGTGACTTAATCTTCATCAATCAATCACAAACAAGGAACAACGATTCCAGGTTCAACAAGCCACAACTTGAAAACAGATGTTTTTTTTCACCCATCATGTGGGCATAACAATGCACAACTACCAAATCATCAACATTATCTTGGAGTCAGAATCCACCAATCATTGATAGTTGTACAACAAGTGGAAGCTGCAGTTATAAAAGCAAACTAAATCCTAGGAATAGTCAAACGAAATTTTGACGAAGGAAAAGGTAGTTATACAACTGTATAAATCTCTGGTGTGCTTCCACTTGGATTATAATAATCCAAGTAGAAGCACAATGCGTGGATATAATATCCACGCATTGAGACCTCATCTTCAGAAAGACATCTGCTTTGGAGAAAGTTCAACACCGGGCGACTATAAAATCTTTTCCGAACTAAGTCGACTTTAAGAGTTATGTAGTGCAAGTCAACTTTCATACCAGGAACGGTTGAGGGCCACAGGGACCAGACATGACAGGGCCGCTCTCAGCAAAACTTTTAAATTACTGAACAATTTGGAAGATATTGACCCAGAACACTTCTTCAAAAGGCTAGATGTAAGACGAACAAGGAGCAACGGTTTCGAGCTCAACAAGCCACACTGAAGGATGGAAAATATTTGTTTTCACCCATAGAATTATAACGTTGTGGAAACGCATACCCGACGAAGCCGTAAATGCCAAAACATTGCTCGATAAAATCCCCAAAACAAATGGGAGGGGCCTTCGACAAGCCAGACAACCTTCCTGACCTCGTCCAGACCACTAGAGAGAGAGAGATACCTGAATTTTCCCGAGGGTCACCCTCCTGTAAATTCAGGGAAACCATGGAACCACCTTCCCGACGAAGCCATAAATGATAAAACATTGCTCGATAAAATCACCAGGGCAAATAGGGAACATTTGACAAGCCGCCGGCTTCCTATCCTCACTGAGAGATAGGATTGATTGATTGATTGATGAAGATTAAGCCACCCAAAAGGTGGCACGGGCATGAATAGCCCGTAAGTGGTGGCCCTTTTGAGCCATTACCAGTATCAATAGATGATACTGGAGATCTGTGGAGGTGCAACTGCACCCTGCGTGATGGGAGATGTATCCCGTGTGAATGTGTTAAGATGAACATGAAGCCACCCAAAAGGTGGCACGGGCATGAGTAGCCCGTAAGTGGTGGCCCTTTTGAGCCATCACCAGTATCAATAGATGATACTGGACATCTGATACTGGAGATCTGTGGAGGTGCGACTGCACCCCTGCGTGACGACGGGAGATGTCTCCCTTGTTAATGTGTTAAGATGAAGATGAAGCCACCCAAAAGGTGGCACGGGCATGAATAGCCCGTAAGTGGTGGCCCTTTTGAGCCATTACCAGTATCAAGAGCAGAGATAGGATTGATTGATGAAGATTAAGCCACCCAAGAGGTGGCACGGGCATGAATAGCCCGTAAGTGGTGGCCCTTTTGAGCCATTACCAGTATCAAGAGATGATACTGGAGATCTGTGGAGGAGAAATAGGAAGAGAGAATTTCCTTATATTTGATGACTACCCCCTCACCTTTCTCTACTAGGATAGGAGGATGTGAGAACTGTTACCTGTAATTAGGGATAGGATTATAGCTTGTGTAGTTAGTGCTAATTAGTTACGCCATTAAGATAATGAGACAATGGAGCGAATATAAGGATTACTCGCTACAGAACTCCCCCTGCCAGGGAATGGAAGAAAACAATATAACAAAAAATATGAGGCTACTGTTCCCTGGGTCGCTGTGGAACATGTAGTCCGGTACCAAAAGATGCAGGCAGTGTGTGGACAAGCTCGGTGTAGCAGGAGAGAAGAATGTGCATGATTGTTGCGTTCTTGGGTCGCTGGTGGAGCATTTAGATCCGGGACAGATGGGCTCAGGTACTAGGACAATAGGAGGTAATGTAGACACGTAGGTAGGACAACGAGGGAATCACCGCTAGAGCTGAATTGTCCTGGAGACGACGAAGAGTCGGAAATGCAAGCTGTAAGTGCTGTACTGCGCAAGGTGTTTGAGTCGGCAGAGTATCAGAATGCAGTGAACGTGTAGATGAATCTGACGAAAGAGCAGCTGTCGTGGGCGTCCCTGTAGGACAAGCAGTGCCCTGGCAGCGACGGAGAGTCGGCAGGACAGGCTGTAGATCCTACATGATGTAATCATTGATGAGGCTGTCAGATGAGTTAGTAACGATCGTGGAGCAGCAAGCCGTAGCAGATGAAAATGCAGCGATGATCGCGATGAAAATCATAGCTGTGGCAAGGGTGTTGGCAGCGTTCCATGACAGGTGGCTGCGGTCCTTAGCAAGCAGTAGCAGTAGAGGTCCAGTGAGAGTCCATGTTGTAGTCCATCGTGGCTGGGTATCGTCGAAACTCTCCGGGGTCACCAATGTAACGTACGATTTTGTTACGTTGTTGAGTAGATTAGATACACAGTATTTAGTGGGTTTTCATATTTATTTAGTAGTCTTGGATACAGCAGTGTCAGAGACGTTGAGACGGAGCTTGGAGCAGAGCTGAGTGAGGCCGGAGTTGCGGAGCTCTATGTGGGAGAGCGTTGTAGCTGGATGCGGTCCTAGTCTGCTGCCTGTTCTGTGCCGAAGCTGTAGCATCTTGGGGTCGATTAGAACTACCTACGCCGAGTGCTACATTCTTGACTGGAAATTGTACTGTTGCGCTCACCATAGCCCGTGCTACCTGGAAATTTTTGTTCTAGGTAGCGAATCTTAAACAACAAAATGTACTGTTGTCTATTCTCATATCACTTGCTTATATTTGGTGACTCCCCTCACTTTTCTCTACTAGGTTAGGAGGATGTGAGAACTGTTACCTGTAATTAGTGATAGGATTATAGCTTGTGTAGTTAGTGCTAATTAGTTACGCCATTAAGATAATGAGATAATGGAGCGAGTATAAGGATTTGTAGCGAGTAAACCTTATACTCGCTCCATTATCTTATCATCTTAATGGCATAACTAATTACACAAGCTATAATCCTATCCCTATTTACAGGTAACGGTTTTTCCACCCTCCTATCTTACTGTGAGGTGTAGTAACCGTATATAAGCCAGCGATCTGAGAATAGCAAACAGTACAATCTCCAGTCAAGAATGTAGTACTCGGTGTAGGCAGTTCTAATCGACCCAAGACGCTACAGCTTCGACACAGAGCAGACAGCAGACTACGACCTTATCCAGCTACAACGCTCTCCCACATCGAGCTCCGCGACTCCGGCCACACTCAGCTCTCTGCTCTACTCCAGGCTTCGTCTCAACGTCTACGACACTGCTGTATCCAGGACTACTAAATAAATATGAAACTCACTAAACACTGCGTATCTAATCAACCCAACAACGTAACATAACCGTAAGTTACATTGGTGACCCCAGAGAGTTTCGACGATACCCAGCCACGATGGACTACAACATGGACTCTCACTGGACCTCTACTGCTACTGCTTGCTGTGGACCGCAGCCACCTGTCATGGAACGTTGCCAACACCCTTGCCACAGCTATGATTTTCATCGCGATCATCTCTGCATTTTCATCTACTACGGCTTGCTGCTTCACGATCGCTACTCACTCATCTGGCAGCTTCATCAGTAACTACATCTATATACAGCCTGTCCTGCCGACTCTCCGTCGCTGCCAGGGCACTGCTTGTCCTACAGGGACGCCCACGAAAGCTGCTCTTTCGTCAGATTCATCTACACGTTCACTGCATTCTGATACTCTGCCGACTCAAGCACCTTGCGCAGTACAGGACTTACAGCTTGCGTTTCCAACTCTTCGTCGCCTCCAGGACAATTCAGCTCTAGCAGTGATTCCCTCGTTGTCCTAACTACGTGCCTACATTACCTCCTATTGTCCTGGTGCCCGAACCCATCCGCCCCGGATTTAAATGCTCCACCAGCGACCAAAGGACGCAACAATCATGCACATTCTTCTCTCCTGCTACACCGAGCTTGTCCACACACTGCTTGCATCTTTTGGTACCGGACTACATGTTCCACAGCGACCCAGGGAACAGTAGCCTCGTATTTTTTGTTATATTGTTTTCTTCCATTCCCTGGCAGGGGGAGTCCTGTAGCGAGTAAACCTTATACTCGCTCCATTATCCCATCATCTTAATGGCATAACTAATTACACAAGCTACAATCCTATCCCTATTTACAGGTAACGGTTTTTTCCACCCTCATATCTTACTGTGAGGTGTAGTAACCGTATATGAGCCAGCGATATGAGAATAGCAAAACAGTACAATCTCCAGTCAAGAATGTAGTACTCGGTGTAGGCAGTTCTAATCGACCCAAGACGCTACAGCTTCGACACAGAGCAGACAGCAGACTACGACCTCATCCAGCTACAACGCTCTCCCACATCGAGCTCCGCGACTCTGGCCACACTCAGCTCTCTGCTCTACTCCAGGCTTCGTCTCAACGTCTACGACACTGCTGTATCCAGGACTACTAAATAAATATGAAACTCACTTAACACTGTATCTAATTAACCCAACAACGTAACTTAATCGTCCGTTACAGATTACTCGCTACAAACTCATTTTCTGTTTTAAAACTGGATGTATTGTTATGCTCTTGGGTGGCTTAATCTTTATCAATCAATATTGTTATGCTAGGCTGTATTAGGTTATGTTATTAAGGTTAGGCTGCATTGGGCTTCGTTCGATTAGACTGATTTGATTTGGGTTACGTTAGGTTGGGTTGAGCTAGGTTAGTCAGGTTTCAAAATTCAAAATTCCACTACGCCACGGAGACTGCTCCGTGGCGTAGTGTTACAGCACGCGCCCGGCTCTTCGCCAGCGCTTTGACCTGCCGGCCGGGAAGGATTGACCGGGCGACAATCCTTAACTGCTCACCCAGCAGAGAATAGGTTGTTTGGCCCTTGTGTGCGATGAGATTTGTATCTGGCATAAATAAAATATTAACTTAAATAATTCGTTTGTTAGACAATATATGATATTCAGATCTATAAATTACTTTAGAAAGACGTATAATGCATATAAATATTAATTTACACATTCCTGGCGGTATAAACTAGGAATTTCAATATGGCCGTTCAAATAGTTTTAGGCAGAGGGTCTCTGGGTCGGTTGGGCGCTTACGGCCATGGCGCCGCCAGTCGTCAGGCAGCAGCGGCGGCGTGAGCATCGTCGCTCCCGTGTAGGTAAGGCTGATCAATTTTTTTTTTTTTGGGGGGGGGGGGCTATCTGAGTAGTTGGGAGGTACTCACGAATATATAGTCTACCTCCACCTACAATGCTTAATGCATTATACATTTGTTCGCTATTATAACATTGAGTTTTTGTAATGGCTCCGAGGTTCATTTGTTTCAGTATTGTTTTTTTTTCATCCGGGTTCTGTATAGTGTCCAAATGTTTGTATTCCACTAACGCTAAATAGTCTGTCCTCTCTCGGATATTGTGGAAGATTTTGAGGATCATGATTTGCCAACATTATATGGGTAGGATATTATGTAGAATACACTTCCCCAGAGTGTTAAACTACCCTGTCGTCAGGTTAGGCTCGTTAACGCGGCGGTCGACCCACCCCCTCCCCTCCACCCGCCCAAGACTCATTTATTATCGACTTTCATATACGGTGTATTAAAATAGTTTTTATCGTGTATAAATTAATTTTATATTTTATGTTTAATTAGGCGTATAGTAGGTTTAGTATTTAGGTTCTGTTGGCAATTATTTGCACTTGAAGTATGTGGAGGGTGAAGCATTTACAGTTACCTGTTCTCAGGCCAGGCTAGCCTACGGACTGCGTATTCAGAATTATTCTCGCGTATAAGGTTGTTGTTGTTGTTATAGATTCAGCTACTCGGAACAAGTTCCAAGTAGCACGGGCTATGGTGAGCCCGTAACTTACCTGGCACAGGAGCTGGGCAAGAAGCACGGGCTATGGTTAGCCTCGTGGACAGGAGATGTCTCCTGTGCGTATAAGGTAATATTATTTCATCAAGTTAATGGTTTAAAACTAAGTTTAGTGACAAGCGACAGTCCTGTGTACTCTGCAATAGTTGAACACTTTCCAACGGGAAGGAGCGGGGACACCCCTCCAGGAACTGAATTTACCTGACGGCCACTAACACTAGTGGCCTCGATGAGGACAGTAAGCCGGCGGCTTGTCAAAGGTCCCCCATATCATTTGCTTTGATTTTTTCCAGCTGTATTTTAAAACCCAGCAGAGTTTTGGCGTTTACGCCTACGGCAGGTAGGCGGTTCCACGGGTTTACAACTCTATGGGTGAAAAAGCATCTCCCGTTTCCTGTCCAACATTCTGGCTTGTTGAGTTTGAACCTGTTGCTCCTGATGTTCAAACTCACCTGTAACCTGATGTTACAGGTGAGTTTGAACCTGTAACATCTGACCTTTTGAAGACATTGTCCTGATCGACATCCTCCAAATTGTTCAGTATTTTAAAGGTTTCTATGAAGTCCGCCCTGTCTTGCCTGGTTTGTGGTGCTGTTATCCCCGTGGCCCTCAACCGTTCCTGATACGAGGTGACTAAGCTCTATGATTTTTGTCGTAAGACATAGCTCCATTGCTCTGGTAAGACATGGCTCCAGAGCAGCTGTGTCTTTCTGAAGATCTCCATGGTCAGGCAGGTCTCCATGCCTGGATGCAATAATTCATGTGCAGGCGCACCAGAAACTTGTACAATTGAAGGTCTACTTTCTTTTCCTTGAAGGTAAAGGTACTCCGGTTACACAACTGGTTTGGCTCCGGTTACACAACTGGTTTGGCTCCGGTTACACAACTGGTTTGGCTCCGGTTACACAACTGGTTTGACTCCAGTTACACAACTGGTTTGGCTCCGGTTACACAACTGGTGGGGCTCTGGTTACATAAACTCCGGGGTGTCACTTGGGTTTCGGGTTGTGCATAGGCGGGCTCCAGTTACTTAACTGGTCGGGCTCCGGTTACTTAACTGGTCGGGCTCCAGTTACTTAACTGGTCGGGCTCCGGTTACTTAACTGGTCGGGCTCCGGGGGTGTCACTTAGCTTCCGGTTGTGCATAGTCGGGCTTCGGTTCGTGCATGGTTGTGCTCCAGGGGGTGTGTGTCTTTGCCTCATGTATCTTTGCTAGATCATCATGGTTGTTTCTTTGCTAGATCATCATGGTCTGGGAATGGAGTTTGATTGGGCTCTGGGGCTGTTTGTTTAGCTTGGTGGGGTTAGATGAGATGTATACTTGCTAGGCTTGCGGTTACACAACTGGTCGGGGTCCGGTTACACGACTGATCGGGCTTCCGTTACACAACTGGTCGGGCTCCGGTTAACTAACTGGTCGGGCTCCGGTTACTTAACTGGTCGGGCTCCGGTTACTTAACTGGTCGGGCTCCGGTTACTTAACTGGTCGGGCTCCGGTTACTTAACTGGTCGGGCTCCGGGGTGTCACTTAGCTTCCGGTTGTGCATAGTCGGGCTTCGGTTCGTGCATGGTTGTGCTCCAGGGGTTGTGTGTCTTTGCCTCATGTTTCTTTGCTAGATCATCATGGTTGTTTCTTTGTTAGATCATCATGGTTGTTTCTTTGCTAGATCATCATGGTTGTTTCTTTGCTAGATCATCATGGTTGTTTCTTTGCTAGATCATCATGGTTGTTTCTTTGCTAGATCATCATGGTTGTTTCTTTGCTAGATCATCATGGTTGTTTCTTTGCTAGATCATCATGGTTGTTTCTTTGCTAGATCATCATGGTTGTTTCTTTGCTAGATCATCATGGTTGTTTCTTTGCTATGGCTGAGAGCATGTGTATTTTCAAGGGTTTCATTGTTGTTTCTTTGCTATGGCTGAGAGCATGTGTATTTTCAAGGGTTTCATTGTTGTATTTGTGCGAGAGTTCCAGGTTTCTTTTTGTATAGGACTCAAGTGTTTGTTTGCTTTGGCTCCAAAGTAAGTTGTTAAAGGCAAAGGGGGGGGGGCAGTTGTTAGGTAGAGCTAAAGATGGGTTTGTTTGGTAGAGCTGGGAATGGAGTTTGATTGGGCTCTGGGGCTGTTTGTTTAGCTTGGTGGGGGTTAGATGAGATGTATACTTGCTAGGCTTGCGGTTACACAACTGGTCGGGGTCCGGTTACACGACTGATCGGGCTGTCGTTACACAACTGGTCGGGCTCCGGTTAAATAACTGGTCGGGCTCCGGTTACTTAACTGGTCGGGCTCCGGTTACTTAACTGGTCGGGCTCCGGGGTGTCACTTAGCATCCGGTTGTGCATAGTCGGGCTTCGGTTCGTGCATGGTTGTGCTCCAGGGGTTGTGTGTCTTTGCCTCATGTTTCTTTGCTAGGTCATCATGGTTGTTTCTTTGCTATGGCTGAGTGCATGTGTATTTTCAAGGGTTTCATTGTTGTATTTTTGCAAGAGTTCCAGGTTTCTTTTTTGTATAGGGCTCAAGTGTTTGTTTGCTTTGGCTCCAAAGTTAGTTGTTAAAGGCAAAGATGGGGGGGGCAGTTGTTAGGTAGAGCTAAAGAAGGGTTTGTTTGGTAGAGCTGGGAATGGAGTTTGGTTGGGCTCTGGGGCTGTTTGTTTAGCTTGGTGGGGGTTAGACGAGATGTATACTTGCTAGGCTTGCGGTTACACAACTGGTCGGGGTCCGGTTACACGACTGATCGGGCTGTCGTTACACAACTGGTCGGGCTCCGGTTAACTAACTGGTCGGGCTCCGGTTAAATAACTGGTCGGGCTCCGGTTACTTAACTGGTCGGGCTCCGGGGGTGTCACTTAGCTTCCGGTTGTGCATAGTCGGGCTTCGGTTCGTGCATGGTTGTGCTCCAGGGTTGTGTGTCTTTGCCTCATGTTTCTTTGCTAGATCATCATGGTTGTTTCTTTGCTAGATCATCATGGTTGTTTCTTTGCTAGATCATCATGGTTGTTTCTTTGCTAGATCATCATGGTTGTTTCTTTGCTAGATCATCATGGTTGTTTCTTTGCTATGGCTGAGAGCATGTGTATTTTCAAGGGTTTCATTGTTGTTTCTTTGCTATGGCTGAGAGCATGCGTATTTTCAAGGGTTTTATTGTTGTATTTGTGCGAGAGTTCCAGGTTTCTTTTTTGTATAGGACTCAAGTGTTTGTTTGCTTTGGCTCCAAAGTAAGTTGTTAAAGGCAAAGGGGGGGGGGCAGTTGTTAGGTAGAGCTAAAGATGGGTTTGTTTGGTAGAGCTGGGAATGGAGTTTGATTGGGCTTTGGGGCTGTTTGTTTAGCTTGGTGGGGGTTAGATGAGATGTATACTTGCTAGGCTTGCGGTTACACAACTGGTCGGGGTCCGGTTACACGACTGATCGGGCTGTCGTTACACAACTGGTCGGGCTCCGGTTAAATAACTGGTCGGGCTCCGGTTACTTAACTGGTCGGGCTCCGGTTACTTAACTGGTCGGGCTCCGGGGGTGTCACTTAGCATCCGGTTGTGCATAGTCGGGCTTCGGTTCGTGCATGGTTGTGCTCCAGGGGTTGTGTGTCTTTGCCTCATGTTTCTTTGCTAGATCATCATGGTTGTTTCTTTGCTATGGCTGAGTGCATGTGTATTTTCAAGGGTTTCATTGTTGTATTTTTGCAAGAGTTCCAGGTTTCTTTTTTATATAGGGCTCAAGTGTTTGTTTGCTTTGGCTCCAAAGTTAGTTGTTAAAGGCAAAGATGGGGGGGCAGTTGTTAGGTAGAGCTAAAGAAGGGTTTGTTTGGTAGAGCTGGGAATGGAGTTTGGTTGGGCTCTGGGGCTGTTTGTTTAGCTTGGTGGGGGTTAGACGAGATGTATACTTGCTAGGCTTGCGGTTACATAACTGGTCGGGGTCCGGTTACACGACTGATCGGGCTGTCGTTACACAACTGGTCGGGCTCCGGTTAACTAACTGGTCGGGCTCCGGTTAAATAACTGGTCGGGCTCCGGTTACTTAACTGGTCGGGCTCCGGGGGTGTCACTTAGCTTCCGGTTGTGCATAGTCGGGCTTCGGTTCGTGCATGGTTGTGCTCCAGGGGTTGTGTGTCTTTGCCTCATGTTTCTTTGCTAGATCATCATGGTTGTTTCTTTGCTAGATCATCATGGTTGTTTCTTTGCTACATCATCATGGTTGTTTCTTTGCTAGATCATCATGGTTGTTTCTTTGCTAGATCATCATGGTTGTTTTTTTGCTACATCATCATGGTTGTTTCTTTGCTATATCATCATGGTTGTTTCTTTGCTAGATCATCATGGTTGTTTCTTTGTTAAATCATCATGGTTGTTTCTTTGCTATGGCTGAGAGCATGTGTATTTTCAAGGGTTTCATTGTTGTTTCTTTGCTATGGCTGAGAGCATGTGTATTTTCAAGGGTTTCATTGTTGTATTTGTGCGAGAGTTCCAGGTTTCTTTTTTGTATAGGACTCAAGTGTTTGTTTGCTTTGGCTTCAAAGTAAGTTGTTAAAGGCAAAGGGGGGGGGGGGCAGTTGTTAGGTAGAGCTAAAGATGGGTTTGTTTGGTAGAGCTGGGAATGGAGTTTGATTGGGCTCTGGGGCTGTTTGTTTAGCTTGGTGGGGGTTAGATGAGATGTATACTTGCTAGGCTTGCGGTTACACAACTGGTCGGGGTCCGGTTACACGACTGATCGGGCTGTCGTTACACAACTGGTCGGGCTCCGGTTAAATAACTGGTCGGGCTCCGGTTACTTAACTGGTCGGGCTCCGGTTACTTAACTGGTCGGGCTCCGGGGTGTCACTTAGCATCCGGTTGTGCATAGTCGGGCTTCGGTTCGTGCATGGTTGTGCTCCAGGGGTTGTGTGTCTTTGCCTCATGTTTCCTTGCTAGATCATCATGGTTGTTTCTTTGCTAGATCATCATGGTTGTTTCTTTGCTAGATCATCATGGTTGTTTCTTTGCTAGATCATCATGGTTGTTTCTTTGCTATGGCTGAGTGCATGTGTAATTTCAAGGGTTTCATTGTTGTATTTTTGCAAGAGTTCCAGGTTTCTTTTTTGTATAGGGCTCAAGTGTTTGTTTGCTTTGGCTCCAAAGTTAGTTGTTAAAGGCAAAGATGGGGAGGCAGTTGTTAGGTAGAGCTAAAGAAGGGTTTGTTTGGTAGAGCTGGGAATGGAGTTTGGTTGGGCTCTGGGGCTGTTTGATTAGCTTGGTGGGGGTTAGACGAGATGTATACTTGCTAGGCTTGCGGTAACACAACTGGTCGGGGTCCGGTTACACGACTGATCGAGCTTCGGTTACACAACTGGTCGGGCTCCGGTTAACTAACTGGTCGGGCTCCGGTTAAATAACTGGTCGGGCTCCGGTTACTTAACTGGTCGGGCTCCGGGGGTGTCACTTAGCTTCCGGTTGTGCATAGTCGGGCTTCGGTTCGTGCATGGTTGTGCTCCAGGGGTTGTGTGTCTTTGCCTCATGTTTCTTTGCTAGATCTTCATGGTTGTTTCTTTGCTAGATCATCATGGTTGTTTCTTTGCTAGATCATCATCGTTGTTTCTTTGCTAGATCATCATGGTTGTTTCTTTGCTAGATCTTCATGGTTGTTTCTTTGCTAGATCATCATGGTTGTTTCTTTGCTATGGCTGAGAGCATGTGTATTTTCAAGGGTTTCATTGTTGTTTCTTTGCTATGGCTGAGAGCATGTGTATTTTCAAGGGTTTCATTGTTGTATTTGTGCGAGAGTTCCAGGTTTCTTTTTTGTATAGGACTCAAGTGTTTGTTTGCTTTGGCTCCAAAGTTAGTTGTTAAAGGCAAAGGGGGGGGGGCAGTTGTTAGGTAGAGCTAAAGATGGGTTTGTTTGGTAGAGCTGGGAATGGAGTTTGATTGGGCTCTGGGGCTGTTTGCTTAGCTTGGTGGGGGTTAGATGAGATGTATACTTGCTAGGCTTGCGGTTACACAACTGGTCGGGGTCCGGTTACACGACTGATCGGGCTGTCGTTACACAACTGGTCGGGCTCCGGTTAAATAACTGGTCGGGCTCCGGTTACTTAACTGGTCGGGCTCCGGTTACTTAACTGGTCGGGCTCCGGGGGTGTCACTTAGCATCCGGTTGTGCATAGTCGGGCTTCGGTTCGTGCATGGTTGTGCTCCAGGGGTTGTGTGTCTTTGCCTCATGTTTCCTTGTTAGATCATCATGGTTGTTTCTTTGCTAGATCATCATGGTTGTTTCTTTGCTAGATCATCATGGTTGTTTCTTTGCTAGATCATCATGGTTGTTTCTTTGCTAGATCATCATGGTTGTTTCTTTGCTAGATCATCATGGTTGTTTCTTTGCTAGATCATCATGGTTGTTTCTTTGCTATGGCTGAGTGCATGTGTAATTTCAAGGGTTTCATTGTTGTATTTTTGCAAGAGTTCCAGGTTTCTTTTTTGTATAGGGCTCAAGTGTTTGTTTGCTTTGGCTCCAAAGTTAGTTGTTAAAGGCAAAGATGGGGAGGCAGTTGTTAGGTAGAGCTAAAGAAGGGTTTGTTTGGTAGAGCTGGGAATGGAGTTTGGTTGGGCTCTGGGGCTGTTTGTTTAGCTTGGTGGGGGTTAGACGAGATGTATATATACTTGCTAGGCTTGCGGTTACACAACTGGTCGGGGTCCGGTTACACGACTGATCGAGCTTCGGTTACACAACTGGTCGGGCTCCGGTTAACTAACTGGTCGGGCTCCGGTTAAATAACTGGTCGGGCTCCGGTTACTTAACTGGTCGGGCTCCGGGGGTGTCACTTAGCTTCCGGTTGTGCATAGTCGGGCTTCGGTTCGTGCATGGTTGTGCTCCTGGGGTTGTGTGTCTTTGCCTCATGTTTCTTTGCTAGATCATCATGGTTGTTTCTTTGCTTGATCATCATGGTTGTTTCTTTGCTAGATCATCATGGTTGTTTCTTTGCTAGATCATCATCGTTGTTTCTTTGCTA
Source organism: Procambarus virginalis (assembly GCA_020271785.1). Lineage (NCBI taxonomy): Eukaryota > Metazoa > Arthropoda > Malacostraca > Decapoda > Cambaridae > Procambarus > Procambarus virginalis. The sequence continues at coordinate 15,272,560 of WNGS01009631.1, forward strand.
GATCATCATGGTTGTTTCTTTGCTAGATCATCATCGTTGTTTCTTTGCTAGATCATCATGGTTGTTTCTTTGCTAGATCATCATGGTTGTTTCTTTGCTAGATCATCATGGTTGTTTCTTTGCTATGGCTTAGAGCATGTGTATTTTCAAGGGTTTCATTGTTGTATTTTTGCAAGAGTTCCAAGTTTCTTTTTTGTATAGGACTCAAGTGTTTGTTTGCTTTGGCTCCAAAGTTAGTTGTTAAAGGCAAAGGGGGGGGGGGGGGCAGTTGTTAGGGAGAGCTAAAGAAGGGTTTGTTTGGTAGAGCTGGGAATGGAGTTTGGTTGGGCTCTGGGGCTGTTTAGCTTGGTGGGGGTTAGATGAGATGTATACTTGCTAGGCTTGCGGTTACACAACTGGTCGGGGTACGGTTACACGACTGATCGGGCTTCGGTTTCACAACTGGTCGGGCTCCGGTTAAATAACTGGTCGGGCTCCAGTTACATAACTGGTCGGGCTCTGGGGGTGTCACTTGGGTTTAGGGTTGTGCGTATTCGGGCTTCGGTTCGTGCACGGTTGTGCTTCAGAAGTTTTGTTCATTTCGTTCATGCTAGGCTTGCAGTTACACAACTGATTCGGGCTTCGGGGTGCACAATAAACTACCACTCGCTAGTTGAATAGGGGATGCTTAATGAACTATTCACGTTTGGCGGCAAAAAATCAATGAAGTGTGCAACTATGGTCTAGTTGCAAACATTGCAAATAATCCAGTGGATTATGGTAGTTGTATTGTTTGCACCATCTTGAGTCTATTCGTTCTGTAATAAGAGAGACAAAGCATTCGCTGATAGATAATAATAAGATATACAACAGTATAAACAGTGCGCTAAACACGTCAGGCCACATTTAATATCTATGTAATAATAATAATAATAATAATGTTTATTCAGGTAAAAGTAAATACATTCGAAAAGTTACAAGCAGAATGTTGGACTTCTAGATAAAGCTAGTACATACTATATGCATAAAGCCACTAATACGCACATCGTTTCGGGCATCTAACTACAATGATTTTAGTGTATATATTTTGATATGATTTTGCAATATGAAAAATGTTAAGACAAACTTATAAAATTCATTCAATTGTATAAGGATAAATCGCCTTGCATATCTGAAAAATACTTTTCTATTATTATAATATAATACACTCCTGTGCCATCTTATTATTCACAATTTTAACTTATTCTCAATTTCTATTGGTCAATTTATTATCTTGTAAGAAAAGAACCGAAGTGAGTACACGTCAGTGCATATGTAAAGTAAAATATTTGTTTTATATTTGCGTTTTTTGATCGAAAAAGATCTGCTTGATAATCTACAAAACTGTGAACACCTAGGACTCCACACCCATTATGCTTCATACAGTAAATATTGGTAACTTATCCTATTATTTAAAATATATATATATATATATATATATATATATATATATATATATATATATATATATATATATATATATATATAAACGCCACACACACATAATGTGTGTGTGTGTGCAGAAATAATAATAATAAAACAATTAACATCGTGTAGTGTACTCTATATATCAAAATATATTACTTTGAAATCCGTATCAGTCACTAAAAAAAAAAAAAAAATTGGGCTACTCTTATTACAAATTCGCTACTTTTCGACCGTCAGCTCGCTACTTTCCGCAATTTGGACCTGGCAACCCTGCACGGAGCTGGCCAGTCTGGCCCCAGCTCTCTTACCATCAGGGTGGCTCCTCAGGGCCCATGTGATAGATAAGAACACAAACAATTACATTGTGCCACGATGTTTGTGTTAGAGAGACTGGTGAAGTTAACACAAGCGAGGTGTGGCGTATATCAGTTGTTCGTTTCGTCAGAAGGCAATTACTGGGCCTCAAAATGCAGGCATATTAAAACGTCACCATTATCAGACGCCAAGGCTAAACGTAACTAGAATTTTATTGTATGGTGGGGTATTATCGGTGTTGGCATGTGATAAACGATTAATAATTATTTATTTTGTCTGGGGGACAGTAAGCCTGTGTATATTTATCCCGAGGGCCATTATATCTGGTGGCCTTATGAGGACTGGAAGCCGGCGGCTTGTTGAAGGTTACCCCATTTGTCCTGATGATTTTGTCGAGCTGGATTCTAAAACTCTTTAGTATTTTGGTACTTACATCTCTGGTAGTAGGTGGTTCCATGGGTTTATAAGTATGGGGGGGGAGTAGTATCTTTTCTATTCTGCATTGTGGCTTGAAATCGTTGCTCCTTGGTGCTACATCTGACCTTTCGAAGAAGTTTGTTTAGGGTCAATATCCTCTAATTTGTTCAGCATTTTAAGTTTGAATGAGACCATCCCTGATATATATGGCTATATACGAGGGGAGGCATGGATATCAGTAAGGCAAGAGAGAGGTTAAGAGGAGGAAACCTTAGAGGAAGGGAAGAGCATGACAAAAGGTACGGAAGGGATAGGTGAAATAGAGGGGGTAAGGGGATGATAATAGGAGTAAGAATGGGAATGTAAGAGAAAGAAAACAAAGCAAAAAAGGAAGGGAAGGCTTATGTTAGGTCATGTTTGTTAGAAAGTTTAGAACATTTGAATATGTATGGTACTGTGAAAGGGGAAAGTCAACAGCAACAAAGTCAGGACTAAGGTTCATGTTGGGTAGGGTGTATTCACCTAGTTGTGGGTGCTGGTGGCTGAGTGGACAGCATGCTGGATACATAGTCCTGAGGTTCGGGGTTCGATTCCTGGCGCCGGCGGAAACAAAAATGGGCAGAGATTCTTTCACCCTGATGCTCCTGTTACCTAGCAGTAAATAGGTACCGTACCTGGGAGTTACAGCTGTTACGGGTTGTTTCCTGGGTGTGTGTGTATGTATAAAAAAAAAAGACCAAGATTCATGTTGGATAGGTTGTGTATCAGAGCTGATTCAACAAGACAGCGTCTGTGAAGAGTAGAGGCAGGAAAGATTATTTCAGAAGACCAATCAATAGGATGACCAGAATCCTTAACATGACAGAAGAGAGACATCTTCACATTATTTTTTGTATGACCATGTAGAGATGTTTGAAAAGTTCTGTGGTACCAGTATCTGAGGGCGTATTATTACACCCTCAGCCCAACCACTTGGGCTGGACAGTAGAATGACGGTCTCGCTTCTAGGTTGGTGTTCAATCCCCGACTGTTCAAGTGTTTTGGCACCATTCCTTCCCCCCCCCGTCCCATCTTAAATCCTTATCCTAATCCTGTCAAAGTGCTATATACTGTAGTTGTAATGGCTTGGCACGTTCTCCTGATAATTTCCTTCCTTCTTTCACCCTTAGATACTCAGAAAAATAGTTTCCATGTTGTCTTAACCCTGTTTGTTAGCTTTTCATATGACTGGCTGTCCCTTTTTAAAGTCCTGGTTGGCATAGCAGGAGTGACTTGAAAAGGAGGTACCACTGCATCCCAATTTTTCAACATTGAATTTTTTTTTCCAGATGGACCGTCTAGAATTCAGTCACACCTTCCACAAAAGCAGCTACAACAACTTGTGATGGCAGATACACACTATGTTCAAAGTAAGGAATACATTCTTATTTTGAGTTTATTTATATACAGTACTAATCCTCCGTGTGTACAGTATATGTGTGTAACGTGTGTTTTTCTGGGGGGAGCCCCGGAGGCTCCCCGGAGCCTTTGGGACTCACCCAGAAAATGGCGTTTCATTACATTCAACGCTGGTTTTTTAGTTTAATGTGGAAATGAAATGTTTGAGGTAAGATGATGGTGATGAAAGAGGCATGAAAATCAAGGAGAAGGGGAGAGTGAGTAGAAGTGAATGAAGGGAGAGTGACAGAGAGGGGTGTGGAGTTAATGGGAGGGGAGGGATAGTGTGAAGGTGGAGATGAGAAATGAGTAATGTAGAAATATGAAGGAGGATAGAGGGAGAAGAGCATGAAAAATGGAGAAAAATTGTTACAGCCACCCTGTTTGTATCACCCTTATGTGACTGAAAGATAACTAGTTACACATGTAGATTTCTTTTGTTGGTCTGAATAATACTGTATATGATAAAATTAAATAAGTTTATTTTTTCAGAGCAAAAGCACGAAGTTCTACAACTATTTCCCCAAGTTAAATCAACTATTAAGAACATGTTCCAAAACCTCTCGAGTAACCTTAACCCAACATACAGGTAACTATATTTTTTTTTTAATACATTTAATTTTTTCTCATGTATACTGTACTTGACCATTATATATACTGTATATATTAAACATGATTACTAGAGGCCCTACATAATGTGGATTTATTGATTTCAGTGCCTCTATAATGTAATGTACACTACAGTACTGTATCTCTATTTTTATTGTACTGTATTTATAACTCGTAGTGTATTGTATAGCAACCCCTTCAAAATACTGACTTCTGTATTTAGTTCCAGATCTGATTCAGATTTGAGAAGAATTTGAAATCCAGGTTGGAATGTTTGTCCTTTCCTGAGCTAGTTACTTTATCTTAAGCTAGGAGCCATTGAAACACCAGGACAGTGTTACATAGCTAGACTCTAATGACAAAAAAGTTGTATATGCATGAAGAAAGGCTTATGTCTAAAGTTGTAGAAGACAGTCTTAGTTCTTGTATGTGATACTGTAAGATTTGATATTAAAATATGACTTTTCAACAGGTGTGAACAAACCACATCAGCAGTTGGAAGAGTCAATCATCAGTTAGTATTTCAGTGTTCTTTCACAATTAATTGGCCTAAGCATGTCACCTTTTATGGCTATGGGGTTAATAAAAGTAATGCAGAATTGGCTGCCCTGGTAAAGGCTGCTGAAATGCTTTACAAAGGCAAGTAGTATGGTGAATTTAATTTTTATAGAAAAAGTCTGGCAAAAGTTATTTTTGTTGTATCCTGGCATATTTTTAAGAATTATCTATAAAAAACCAATGTGAATACTGTATTAAATATGTTTGTCTTATTCAGTGAAAATATAATGTATACTGTAGGTGGATTTTAATATATGTATATATCTGATTTTCAGATAAGTGCATCGATGAACATGGTTACCCAATAACAATTTCGCATGAAGAAAAAAATAAATTGCTTCAGAAATTAAATCTTCCCCCATTGATTTCATTGCCTGCCTCCCTCGTAGATGAAGGCTGCGACTTGTTAGATGACTTTGATAAGGTTAGCCAATATCCTGTTACAAAATTTAAACAATTTTGCCTATATTTTATGAACAAAATTGTATTGATCATAATTTTTTTTAAATTGTTGAATTAAATGTATTAATACCACCCCTACATCCATATTACAATTACACATATGTCAAACTGTGGAAATAATTTTTTTTTTAGTTTTTGAGCTGTACTAGGTTACAATATATGCAATGTTTCTCTTGGTCCTGCAAGAAGTGCCGGACCAACCAGGCTGTTGTAGATATGTGGGCCTGGCCTCAGGCCGGACTTGGGGAGTAAAAGAACTCTTTTTAAACCCCCATCCAGGTATGCACTATGTGCCATGTTCTCTCAAATTATACTGTCTAAAATTATGTAGTGAGGGCCTGCTTGATGTGACTAATTACAGGTAGACATGACTTTTCTGAACTATCTTATTCATATGCCCCAAATCAAGATTATTCTATTTATTTGTATTCAAAAAATAGAATCATGCACAGTCAGGCATTGTCACTGGTGCTACAAAGAATGTTTCAAGCATTCCTTGCAGGGGTATTAGTGGTTGTATGTATGATCAGTCCACTCTAGTAGGACCAGCAAGAGATCCAATTCATAAAATTCCTGAGCCCCTCTTAACCTTCCCTTGGCATCATTTGTGACTGCCAGAAGAGGGCTCGGCTAACTGCCACCACACACACACACATCTAGATTTCCTGTCCTGAGTTACCTTATATTCTTTCCTATATTCTATATTCTTTCATAAGTATTTCCTATATCTCTTGTATGTCTTTCTGTTCTAATTGCATTTCCTCAATCTAATATTATTGCTTCAGACTGTTCTGTTTCTTCAATCTGTTTAAATTATTCAAACTTTGTAGGGTTAGTTGTATCTCAGCATTTTCATTGTTTTCTTCTTCTGTAGTGTCGTCTGTATTCTCTTTCTAAGTTGTTGCTCTCTCTGACTTTGTCAAGGAACATGTTTCAGACAGAATTTATATGCTTTGGCAGTCAGCTCTATTCCTTACATGGTATTTTTATTTCTCAGAACAGTTTCCCATTGAATGTAAGTCTTATGTTTATTTTTTTCCCAATCTACCCTCTTATTAAAATTGAATTTATTGAATACACCCCTCTTGCTTGATAATTTTTGTTAGACCTATTACGAGTATTGATATTAGTTTGCACTTCAATGAGTTTGTGATCTGAGTATGTGGTACTGTATCTGAGATTGTAATGTGTCTGATTATTTCTTCATTTATTACGAAGATCAGTTCTAGAATATTTTCTAGAACTGATCTGTGCTTGGTTGTTTCCAGATAAATTTCCTGGTATAATACCGTTTGCTATTCTCCATCTTAGACTGGACAGGTCGAAGTCTCCAAGGAAAATAATATCTGGTATTTCGTTTGCCAGATTATCGATTATTTTTTTATCTGTTCTGTGAATTCCTCGGCCATCGCATATGGTGGTTTGAATATTAGAATAATAGCTAGGATTATTTTGTCTTGTTTTCTGTGGGGAGCCCCTACGGCTCCCTGGAGCTTATCGGGCTAATGTATGTTATGTTAGACCGGGACACTAGCTATGGAGTTCAGACCTACCAGGGACCAGCGCCAGAACCTGGCCCCTTCAGAGAGGTTTCAGGGAGCAATGGCCCTGGAAAACCCCATATAGTTGGGGGTTTTCCTTATCTGCCATCGACCGGGGTTAGGCACCCAGAAAGGTAGGCGTAACAAAACAAACCCCACATGGTAGAAAACTACAACAAACCGAACAGAAGGTAGAAAAACTCCCTACAATCACAAGGAAAACAATCAAACAATCACTTTACTGCCGCGCCGGTTGTCCGCGCAGCCCTCCCCTCCCCGGGAGGGGGAGGGGGGGCCCCGGACCTCACCGCGCCGGCTGCCTTCAGTTCGCAAGCTAGTGTCAACCGGGATACACGCTTCTCTGGCCTCAATTTCCTTAGCGGTTTTTGCCTCGTGTGGCGTTCTCTGCTGTTTTTGTGGTTTGCGGTGGCCAGGAGTACTTCATCAGTGCCGGGGCTGCATGCGTCTAGGGGTTTCCTTCCCTAGGCGCCCTGTGAGTACTGCCCTTGCGTGTCAGGGTTATCTTCTCTGGGGCGTTCGGGAACCGCTCCCGTGGAGGTTCTTGCTGCTCGGCATTTGCCTCGCCCTTGGGGCCAGCTGGGGCTTGGGGCCCTTGTTTGGCCTTGGGTAGGGAGTGGTGTTGTGCTGGTTAGGGCGCCAAGGTGTTGCGCTGCCTGCCACCTACGCGGCGACCGGTGCCTGTTGCCTCTGGGGACGGTGTACTTTTGCGGGGTTTTTCTTTTGTTTTGTTTTTCTTCGCCTGGTGGAGGCTCTGCCTTGTGGGCCCATAGTTCCCCTGGTATTGTTTGGTGGCCCTCTGCTAGGCCCCCGTGCTTGTACACGTCCCAGGGGTTTTCAGTATTAATCTTTACCCTTGTTTTTGGGTTTCTTCACCGGTTACGCAACACCTTGCCCGGGCTTCCCGTAGTTGCTAACCTACGGGCCCTGGAAACCCCTGTCGGGGCTCGGGGGCCCATGGATGCGTCTCCCGAGTTCCAGCCTGCCTTGTGCGGGTTTGAAGGTTGCGATGTGCCCTTGTCTCAGGGTGACAGTCACCTGTTTTGCCTCCGTCATGCTGCCTGTTGGGTCAATGACACCTTTGACCCAGAGTCTTGCGAGTCGTGTTCTCTGCTTGTGCTCCAGTTTTACTCTGAGGATATCCCCGTTAGGGTACAGGCAGCATCAGCGTTGCATGTTAGGTTTAGGTTATTGCAACGCGCTAGGTTAGTTTCCCACCTGGATGCCCCGAGGCTGCCCCGTTTTGGTTTTCGGGACCCTGACCTGGGGGCGTTGGTCGCTATGGCTCTGACTCCAGCCGCGCCCTCTGGTCCTTCCCCTGTGGTTCTTCCTGAGCCTCCCCCCCTGTGTCCGGCTCCTAAGCGTCGGAAGGTTTCGGCGTCGGCGCAGGGTTTCCTTGGTGGTGAGACTCGGGCTGCTTCGGGGGCTGCCCCATCCGGGTGGGGGACGGAGGCATTTGAGCCGATACCTCCTACCGAGGCTTCTGGGTCCCACCAGCAGACCCCCTTCTTGTCAGCCTTTCCCTTGGACTCTGCCTTTTCTTCAGGGGTGGAGGGTTTGGAGGCCGGCTCCGCCCCGGGTCCCGATGTGGGGGATCCTGGGGCTGGGGAGGAGTCGACCTGGGGGCCTTGGGCTCCTTGTGACCCTGCTTGGGTGCTTTTGCCTTCCCCGCGGGGCTTACTGTTGCAGGGGGAGGGGTTTTCTTACCCCCCTTCCCTGTATGAGTATGATTTGGGTTCGGCTCCTCCCCGGGTTCGGTTCCGGGTGCCTTTGGGTACTTCGGATCCGTCTTTTCAGGGTTTGCTACTTCCCGGCTCTCCGCGAAGGTGGCTCGGGAAGCTCTTGCTGCATACCTCTGCCGAGACCCGGATTATGCCTCCCCAATGGATCCGTCCTCGTTTGAGTTCGGTTCTTCTTCCGTTTTTGGGT
>WNGS01009631.1:15295201-15310201 GCA_020271785.1 Procambarus virginalis
GTGGTACCTCGGAATGCGAGTGTCCCTGTATGCGAGTTTTTCGGAGACGAGCAGGATTCCTCGAAATTATGTCTCGGAACGCGAGGGTTACCTCGGACGCGAGTTTGTTGATACGCGTACAGGCCGACCTAGCGCGTGGTCGATCGCGATCGTCGCCCCTCCGCCCCTCAGTTTACCATTGTCTCGCGCCCAGTGACTATCCCACATCAATTCTTCACCTGGATTTTCAGTGTTTTGTTGGATTTTTGGTCATTTGACTATACAGTTTGTATTATATATCTCACCATGGGTCTCAAGAAAGCCATTGATAAGGTTCAACCTAAGAAAATAGCTGTGTGTAGAGGCAGTAGAGGATGTCCCTCCTTGATTAAGAAAATGTGTGAAGTATGGGAAGAACTGCAAAGTTTGTTGAAAAAACTCACCCAGATAAAGCTGTAGCAGGCCGTTGCATTGACCTTTTAATGATAATGTGATGTCTTACTACAGACAAGTGTTAAAATGTAGGGAAAAACAAGTGTCTTTAGAGAAATTCTTAGTAAGACAAGCAAGTCCTAGTGGTATGCAGGCAAAATGTGCCAGTGTGTGCATACCAGTGAAGTCCTCACTGCCTGATGTGATAATGGAAAGGGACTCCCCTTCCAAACAGTAACTCCTCTCCTCCTCCCCCCTCCTCACCATCTTCCATACGCCTACAGCATTCAAGAGCAAGGTAAGTAATAACTTGAACTAGTTTTGTAGGTTTATTTAGATGAATTAGGTATAAAAATTTAGTTTGATATGGGGTTTTTGGGGTAGTCAGGAACGGATTAATTCATTTCCCATTATTTTTATGGGGAATTAGCTTCAGAATACGAGTTTTTCGGAATAAGAGCTGTCTCCAGGAACGAATTAAACTCTTAAACTGAGGTACCACTGTACTGTGTTTCTTTTATATGGATATTTAGATTTTAGAGGTTGCATTGTTTTTAAATAATTACAGTTCTGTATTGTAGATAATTATAATTATTTTGCCTGTTCCTCCATATTTTATGCAGTGTTTGGTGATTTGTTAGTTTCAAATCAAATAATCCTTGGATCCTAAAATTATTTAATATTTAAGATAAAACTTCATTTTAGCCTTTATCAATGACTGAAACATGGTGCTACCACATAGTTTGTAATACAGTTTATATATATATATATATTATATATATATATATAATATATATATATATATATATATATATATATATATATATATATATTATATATATATAATATATAATAAAATATAGAAGTCAAGCATCTGAAGGAAATAAATTAATAAAATGTCAACTTTCTTATAAAATGTGTATGCAAAGCATATTTACCAGTAATAATTAATTTGTTAACAAAGTTAAAATATTTTTCTGGTGTATTTTGTTGCCAAGGTGAGTGTAGAGATGCGGTCTGACACAAGTTATTTTATTTTCATAATAGCAAATTACACTTAAAGGGGTGGACTTCTGCACTTCATCTAATTTCTAAGCCCATTGGCTTACTGGTGTTTTCTCATTTCATTTAGAATAGTTGAGCAAATACATCACTGTATATATTCAGACCCATTATGAAGAGTAAATATTGTTTATTTATAGTACTGTACTATATTGTCATATGTGAAGAGTGTAACGTGATGCATTACGATGCACACTCACTTTATCCACCTGAAAAATCTTGTGGTTGTAGTGTGGATGGCTTATCATTTCTTGAAAACAGCTGCATAACCCTCCGATAAAAAAATTCATGAAGGTACAGTATATAGTCAGGGTACAGTCCTATATTTACATATTTGGAATGAAATCTCAGATTACTTTGTATCTCTGTCCTCAATACAGGATTTTGCTTGGTTAAACCCACAATATCTACAACTATTTAGCCGAAGCGGTTACTTATGACTTTGTAGATTCAGAGATTCATAATCCAAATACATGATGTAAAAAATTATTTTAAAATTTTTAGTATGTTATCAATAATGTATTCTCATTGTTTATCTCAGGAAGACATATTTATAGTTTTGTCACACTATTTGTGGTGAAACTTGGTTTGGATTTTGTATATAGTGGAAAGAATGGGATACGACTTTGTGTATTAAATATCATGAGTTTATCTTGTGTGCTGAATCCAACCATAGAAATGTAGAAATACTTTCACCAGTCATGAATCATGACACATCTCTCCAAATCCCTGATTTGAGGCATCACTTGGGTGAACGCATCACTGATCATGTCCTTCACTTCACATACACACATCCCTAATACTATCTTCTACACACACAATCACTAATCCTGTCCTCTATACATACACACACACACACACCACTAATCCTGTCCTCCATACACATCCCTAATCCAGTCCTCCACACACACACACACACAAGCAGTTGTTTTGGAAACTGGAATATGCTGGAGGCGTGACAAGGAGACTTCTGACATGGATACAAAAATTCTGACAGAAAACTGAACATGTTTGTTGCTTCTAGAGAAGATAGGAGAGACATAATTGTCATGCCCTTCAGATTGATCTAGATAAAATAAGTGCTTGGAGCACCAAGAATGGGACAAATGGAATTCAGTGGAATAAAGCCTATGTTATGGATTGTGGAATCAGAGAAAATACACCACACAAAGCTTACAAATTATGTGGAGAGGAATTTAAAAGGAATTTAAGAAATATCCAACATTTTTTAAAGAGAGCTAGGGGTGGTTTTGTATAGTAGACTGTCACCAGAGGAAAACACACATTATGTGTGGAGCATATGCATAACTTTCCAACTTAGAATCTTTTTTTTTTTATATATAATTACATGGATTGTGAAATACTAGTCATGATTGTGTTCATGACTTTAGTGAGACCAAAATTGGAATATGCAGCTATCATATGATGTTGTGTATGAGAATATCAGCTCTCACATACAACGTAAATCTTAGTCTTGGCCTTGATGCTGTCGAGTCTTATCTTTCTCAGTACAGTACATAGTTAAAAACTCTAATCATCTTAGCAAGTTAGGTCTGAATTAGGCTATCTGCCCCCCTCTATGCTCTATTTCTTCTTTCCCTATCTCTGTATGTCAAATTTGGATATCTGATATAATAGTACTGTACTGTATTTCATATTTTCATTTATTTACTTAGTTATCCTCATTCTCTATTCTGTTTACTTTTTTTTTTCTCCTAAGGAGTTACCTTTAGCTTGGGATTAATGCATATTCTTCTTGGTCCTCATCATCTCTCTTGCCTTATAATTGTTTCTTCCTTTGGTTTAAGTAGATAAAGATCTAGGACAAACCAAAACAGTGTTACTTTAATTTCTTGTGTGGGTTTGATTATTTGAATTCAACTTTTGTCATATCTGTGATCATATATTTCATTATGCACTCAGCAAGGTAAAATGGGACAATCTCCTTTAACCCCTGGGAGGCACTTGCCTTAACATTATAGTGGTTCACTTTCTCACTCTGTGCCCAGACATAGATAATCTGGCTTTTCAAGGCGCCACCCAGCAATGCATGTAATGTTTACTGTTCTCAAAGTTATTTATTGGGTTATAACTATGAATGCTGAATACCTGCTCCTTGTTCAAACTGCACTGTCCTCATAGAATGTCCCAATTTTTGAGATGATCAAAAATCCTACTTACCAATGTCCTTTTGAGTTGCTTATCCCTCGATAAATCTGTAATGAATCCAATACTTTTGACATTGCTCATCTTGTGTACTTTTGCTTTGATATTAGGATTTGTATTTTTTTATTATTATACTTTGCTTTGGACAGGGCTTGATGCCTTCTTTTGATAATTATTTTCTGTACCGCTTCAACCACTTCTTCACTGCTCTCAAAGCAGCCAATTTCTCTTTCTTAACCTAAGTATTCAAAGTTTGAATCTAACAGCAGGGCACACACAGTATCTTATGAGGAGTCAAGATTGACAGTGAAATGCATACCACTGTCAACACTGAGGCATTGCTAAGTCTAATATCCTTCACTTTCTTGATCATTTTTTTTCTGTACATTTTGACCTCTGCTCCAATATATTTTATCTACAATATCACATGTTACACAAGTGCAAATAACACTTAGAATTATAGTTGAAAATTGTTATATTTGTGTGGGAGTTGGAGGACCTGTGGTTGGTCCCCTTATGGTTTGCATTATGTTGCAAAAAAAAAGGGGTAAGGTAGCATGTTAAAAATGTTGAGATTGGAAGATTCATTTTACTGTCATCAGATACATTACTGCAAAACCACGGATGCCAAGAGCATCATTGAACCACCATAGTGTTAATAATTATCTTCCTCTATACACTTCCCTATCCGTGTTCTATAAGTTTTTTTTTTATTATTATTGTATAACGTTCTCTCATTATCATTATCAAGTCTGTATAACTATTTTTTTTATATAACTGTCTTCTTCCCCAGTTACTTTTAGGTATACATTTTTGTTACATACCCATACAATATCAGTACAGCATTACAGTATATTACAAGTCCATGTTTAAATTTAATTTATTAAATCAAGCAATGTCCTTGAATCAACTTTCATTTTTCAGAACAATTTTGGACCTAATATCACAGTTTTTGAACACTTGCCTGCAATTTACTACTTTTCAGTATCGTCTATCTATAATCAAAACACTTACACTCAGAATTTTGGAGCCTCTTAAATTAACCTAAACATACCACACACGTTCCGATTTAAATCTTTCAAATACTGTACCTCCACAATATTTTAAATGCCTTATACCTTCAGTGTTTTCCAAATGGTATTCCTTTACTTGTACAGTGCTGTTAGCCCAGACCTTGTGCACTACTCCATTATTACAGTAAACAGGCAAAAACATGCCACAAAATTATGATCATCAAGGGGCAAAAACAAATGTTGGTCAACTAAGCTAGGCAGTAAATCTGACTAACATTTGTCAGGCTAGGAGGCATATGTTAAAAAAATCTTTGATATAGGCTCTAACTTGTTTAACAAATTTGCATTGGGTCATCACTGTTCTTGTTAACATTTCCCCAAAGCTTCTGATGGTACCATTATTAACCAGTTGATTCATAAAGACTGAAAATATTTGTGCATATGGTTTGTATGTACATATGTTAAGCAAATTTACACTCAACTGGCCAGCACTTACCAATACGTAGGGGTCGAATAAACCATAGGTCATACTTTGATAAAATGCTTTTTACATGCTGCCATCTCTCTCTCTGCTATTTAAATAGTTTCCCCTAAATAAACAGGATAAAGATATGAAAACACAATTACAGTATGAAAATCATCACCATGGTTGGAAATAAGACAGTTTATAAATTGACTTTCAGTTTCTCCAAACATCTCTTGGCAATTATACGAGCCTTAAATATCAGCAACCTGATAGAAAATTTTAATGAATGTACAGTCATCTCAAGTTATGCCTTTTCAAATTTAAATTGTTAATGAATTATAGCCACGAGTGCTGTGATTTACTCATAGAATGACTATTTAATCTCTCCATATTTGTAGATTTATTAATGCAGGATAGATTGCATCACTGCCTTGATTATTGTAAAGCCTATTTAACCAGGATTTTGATAGCATCTGGTTTTCTGTCAGTCTTGTCAAATTGAAGCCATTTATTTCACTGCCTTGAACGTGTGTGTCTTGCTACAGTGCTCTATAAACTCTAATACTAATGTATAGTCAGCAAACATTTATCTAGCATCTCAAAATTCTGGTTAAGTCTTTGACAATTAAGACTTTGATATGCTTAAAATTAGCAAATAGAATGAGTTTCATCTTGTGCTGTTGCTCTGTACTTGATATATACTTACTGCAATTTTTCTCAGTGTTTCATTCTAATTACTCTACTTTAATGACTGTCATTAAAGTTCTTGGTATCAGTGTGATATTGCAATTTAAATGACTGAATCATATTGAGTTGGAAATACTGTAGTTTTTTTTTATAGTAATACAATCAAAATTGTATGTCTGGTATAAAAAATTGTGCAGTTTCGTATATAATAGTGATGTGTTCTATGAAGACATCATTCCACCGATCATCCTCAACTTAAACATACTGTATGTAGCATAATTTTTTATTTGTAGTAATTTTTTGTCCAGTTGCTTATTGAGTAAAATGTTGAGTATGTCTTTTGATCTAAATTTTAACAAAGTATTTTCATTCAGGTTACTAGTATTATGGTTTGTTGTATGTGAATAATGCCCCTACAACCATACAGACTGTAGTCAAAGTATACACTTGTGTAAGATCATTATTACATATTGTACACTTAAGAAGCACCTTTGAATTTTCTGTAAATTACTACTATTCATCATCTACTTTGGCAGTTCCATATTTGATTCATGTTAACTACAATAAAAAAAAGTATAATACCACTTAATTCTTGAAAATATAAGTACATAAAGTACAGTATTAGTAAAAAAAAGTATTGTAAGTGCAGAATGAACATTTACTAGATACAAATATCTTTATTAATAATGTTAAATTGATTGTTTTAATGTAGTTTTTCTTCCTTGCATGGAAAATATTTTGGGAACATCTTACTAAAGTGAAAACCAATCCTCACTTAGGCACTTGATTCATAGTTCATGTGTTAACCAATCTGTTAGTCAGCATAAAAGTTTCGTATTGTAAATAATTAAAAGAATTTATTTCCTGTTATGCAGAGTAATTTGATATGCTTTACAATATTGATTCTGTAATTTTAAACAATTCTAAAATATGTTTGAAAATAGGAAGCAGCTAATCATTCCAGTAGTTCTGCCATGACAATAGACCCATGTGTTTGCTATAAACAATCAAACCCTCTTTGTTGGGATCATTAAATAGGTTAACATTTTTTTACTCAATATACATTTCATTGTGTTAAATTTTCATGTTGGATAATTTACATGTTGTTAATATTGTTTATATTATTCTATAATAAGAACTTAATTTGCTTCCTCTAATGTGAGAATGTGTATTTTTGTGTATGTGTAATTGCCTAAATGCACTTACTGGTCGAATTATGCTTGTGGTGTCCAGTCTTCCCTTTTAATCTTTGTCGTATGACATTTGCAGCCTCTGATGCTTTTGGCATCTTCTCATCTAAATGCTTTTCAGTCCATACCTGTTTGCAACAGAGAACTTTTATATGTTTTATTTCAACACCTCTTGGTATTAAAGTTGTAGGTTTAGCGCCCCTTTGGACCTCCCTCAACTGTCAATCAACTGATGTACAGGGTCCTGAGCCTATTGGGCTTTGTCATATCTGCATTTGAAACTGTGTATGGAGTCTGCCTCCACCACCATCACTTCCTAATGCATTCAATTTGTTACTCTGACATTAGAAAGACATTATATTATCTTTGTGGCTATTTGGGTACTGTACCAAGTTTCCACCTGTATCCCTTTGATTGTATATAACCTGTGCTAAATGGTTTGTCCTTATCTACCCTATGAATTCCTCTGAAAATTTTGTAGATGGTAATCGTGTCTCTTCTAACTCTTCTGTCTTCCAGTATTGTGTGGTTAAATGCCAGTAGTCTCTCAGCTCGGCGACTACTCTGATGGCATACCTCTGAACTTTTTCTAACTTCAACTAGTGTTTGACTAAATAGGGGCAATGCTGAGTCCTATACTCCAGGATTGGTCTGATAAATGAGGTATACAAGTTCTGAATGTGTGTATTTTGTATGAAAGCCTTTTACTTTCATCTTCTGTATTCAATTGAATTATATTATGTATATTAATGAGGGGTCATATTTCAGAATTTTTGGTTCAAATAGGAAAATTACAATACAAAGAATGGTCTATTGCATCAAAGCTTCAAGCAACTTGGTAAGGTCCCTTTGGTAGTCATGTGTTCAAATCCAAATTTTTGCAAGATAAACTTTTATTTTTAAACAATTATAAAACTACATTCTGTACAAATAGATATCCAAGTATAACAAAAATAATTTAGTTGTTAATTCTGTAATAGTATTAATATAAAATTATCTTCACATTATTTGCATATACAGTACTACAAAATTAGAAAAAATACATCAGAGGCAATTTTTATTCAATGCATTGAGAAAAATTTAATTTTTAGTAACATGGTTGCAAAAATCAATTGCATGACATTTGTAATCACTACTGACCACCATACACATGTAAGCTCATTCAGACTAAAGCCTGCACTCAACAGTTGCATTGGATCATGCACAAACCTCACTTCAACACCCAGGTAATTGTCACCCCACCACACTGCCTCTCCACATGCAATATCTCCACCCACACACACACACACACACACACTCACACATTGACATTTATGCAGTACCTTGCAGAGGCTATTAATACACTTCTTCATAAGTGACATCCAGTGCCTCACCCACATCATGTAGTACCTCACATAAATATTCAATTCATCGTCCATACAGGCAGTAACTTAAGTCTTGCTCTAGTATAAAATGCATCATACATGAGCAGCAAGGTGTACCTTTATTTCATGTATATCAAACTTCCATAATAAAGGGCAAAGAACTATATTAATAGGATATTGTTTTAACTGTGTTAGCTTCTATATTATGAAATTTAAGATAATTTATGAGATTATATGTGTCATTTCATATTTACGAGTTTTTAAGTTTTTAAAATAACCGATCATAAAATCATTCATATTTATACTCCATACACTGGAAAACATGTCATCATTATTTGTAAAGAAACATTAAAATAAATGGCGTTTTCTTATCACAATTTGAACTTTGTCAATTATGAGACCTAGATGATTGTCATGCTCTTCAAAATTAACCAAGGCAAAACAAGTGTATGGCGCACCAGAGAAAATTTGCCACAAACCTATAAATTATGTGGAAAGGCATTAAAGAACTAACAAAGATCTAGGGGTGGTTCTGGATATTAGACTGTCACCAGAGGAGCACAAAGAACATTGTGCAAGGAGTATATGCTACATTTTCCAACTTCAGAATTGCTTTTAAATACAGTCGGCTACATGGTTTTTGAACCCCTCGGAACAGTGAACGGATAACCTATTGTGTTTGGATAAGTGGTCCATCATCCTGAAAAGGTAGGGGAAAATAACTGACAATTTGGTTGCAGAAATTCAAGCGTTTTGTTTGTACTCGCCAATATGAGAAGTTCTGATCCGCTTGTTAACTTGAAGATTATAGTTGGAGCATTGTTATTTAGATAGAAAACTTGGTGGTGGATGATGATAATGTTGGGTTGACTGAAATGGTGATTAGGTAACCTCAGCAGACTGCATTTTACCATGTACTCTGACATTAGGTGCAGAGTCATGCACCTAATGCCATGGCAGAGTTTAAAACTTCTGAGCCATCCATTAGTGTATGAAAACTGCTCATGGTATTGTTTATGGTCACTGGGCAAACTAGTTCCATCTTCAATGCATATTTTTATTCAGACTGCCTGCCCCACCAGTTACCTGAACTAACTTAAATTGGATAACAGGCGTTTTTTTTTTTTAAAGGTCTTCATAAAGCACATGGCTGACTGTACATGGATTGTGAAATACTAAAGAATCTTTACAACTTTTGTGAGATCAAAACTAGAATATGCAACAGTAGTATGGTGCCCACATCTCAAAATGTACATCAAACTGGAAAAATTGCTTAGTAAGTAATTATCAAAAGAAGGTGCCAAGCCAGGAAGACTATGTAGCACCATTAAAGTTGCAAGATATTCAAAATGCACAATCACTAAGGATGCCAATACGAGAACAAAAGTGCACAAGGCAAGTGACCGCAAGGGACAGGTGGGAAGCGACGCGCATGTCCTAAAAATCAGAACATTCAACAAGGATGTGTATGATTAAGAGGGACAATGCAGTTTGGTCAATAAGCAGGGTGGCATTCCATTATGTGCCCCTCGAGTTAAACGTGTATGGCCAACGTAACCTCGCCAGAGCCATTTCACACTGCCAGTTACGGTGGTAGAAAAAAGGCCAGGCGGGCAGATTACCCTTAAACGCATGCAGTTTACAAGTAACAGAAGACCAATGACCCTGTCAAAGAGCACAGATCAAGGAATCTGTGCTAGGTAGACTGGGTAGAAATCTGAATAGGGAATGCCTTTTTAGGACAGGACAAGTGTGGATAGCCTCCTTAGCAGCAGTATCCGAATGCCAATTTAAGGAAATACAGGGAAGGGCTACGTAAGGAAGGTAAGGGCTCTAGAGCATTGAACTCTGAGTAAAATATATGGGGAAAACAAGACAAAAGAATTTCAAAGATTAACTCCAAAAGTTTAGCAGAATCTTTGTACAGAAGGGGATTACCATAGTATGACATAGGATTTTTACCATGACTTTTACTCGGAAGAATGACCTGCTTCCGAGTAAGTCATACCACAGGTCCTAATCAAAAGAGAATTTGAAACCATGAATGAGGCCTAGGAAGACAGCATCAATTGCAAGTGGAAGTTGACGGAGAAAAAGGGAGTCATCACTCCGACAACACTGTCAACACAAAGGGCCAAGAAAATGTCAAAAGGAAGGCAAGAAGACCATTGAGGGCAACCAGGGAAAATAGAACAGTGCTCGGAACACTACCTTGGGGAACATCTTTGTAGTGTTGAAAAAGTCGGAGAAAGTGCTACCAAGTCTCACGTTAAATGAATGGCTAGAGCCTAAGCATTTAAGGAAGAAAGGGAGATTGCCACAAAAGCCAAAAGAATGGAGTTGGAATATAATACATCTCCAGGGTCATATCACAAGCCTTTTCCAAACCAAAAAGGATGGCAACAACAGAGGTCTTTACAGCAAAGGCAGAATGAACATAGACCTCCAAGGCCACTAATACATCAGTTTCGGTCATGCTTTGACACTTGCAAAATCCAAACTGAGAAGGGAAGAGATGGCAATAGTGTTCAAGGAACCACATCAGACGCACATTGACCACACGTTCAACAAATTTACCGATTCAACTCATCAGGACAATGGGGCAGACATCCTTTGGGAAAGTCCCGTGAGTACCAGGTTTCCGAATAGGAAGAAGCCAGTCTTTAAGCCTCAAGCCAGTCCGCTGGGATTGACTACTACTCCCAAATATGGTTATAAATATTCAGCAAACACTGACAGGAGCAAGGAGGCAGATGGCAAATCATCTCGTAATGGATGCTGTCTGTACCCGCCAGTGTAGAACTGCAGAAGGTCAGGGCAGACTGGAGTTCTGATATTTAAGACATTTATTTATCCGATATCTAATATCTAATAATTTCCGATACAAAATTTAACAAGCAAGGAGCCTTCATGGGGTAAGGTAGGCACAATACAAGGACACATTAGGGAGACACAGAGAAGCCTGCAAGCAGGCAATCCATTCAGTAAAAAGATTGCAAAGGGGAATGAGCAGGGCTTTCAAATAGGGATTGCATGAACAGGTACTTTGTAGGGTCAGCATGAAGTATCTTAGGCAATATCCATTGTGTAACAATGGAACACGGGTTTCTACATATAAGCTCTGGATTGTGGTAGAGCTAAAGGCCCCCACTGAGCCGAGACAAGCCCATCCAACACTGCAAAGACTCGAGAAAAAGCCAACAAATATGCAAAGCACCTAAAGACAACATTAGGGAGGAATCCAATACAGAAGCACTCACCTATCTGCACCCCCAGGTATGACAAGACTGAACAAGGCAATGTTCAGCATTCAAAAAATACTATGTGCACTATTTTTTTTAAATCTAGGGCCTAAGCTGTGGTATTTTGTTCAAAGACTGATTACTGAAACACAAGTTTGTAATTATAGATTTTATTACCGTTATATGGCTTGCTTGACTTTGGCAATTATTTCTGCCAATTGTGAAGCATTGAGGACAAGAACCCGTCGATATGGAGTGTACTGATCATCATCGTCATCCCAGTCTCCAGACATACCAGTATCACCCTTCACACAGTATTCAAAGTTTGCAACACTCTCCTAGAGGATAAATAAATTGAAAGCATAATAAAATTCAAAACTCTGAAAATAAGATTCACATCTTAAAAGATAATTCACATAATAAACATGTCTTGCTACCTCTGAGTATCCCACACACTTACCTCAGCAATGACCTCCTCTTCAGGGTTACTCCACAGCTCAGTCTCAACCATCTTTTTCTTCTTTTTCTTCTCCATCTTGAAAACTTTGCAAATCAACAATAGGTATGCAAAATCATAGGGCATATTTTTTGCCTTCGCTTCATTTACCTCCTTCCTGTTGCAAAGTAGAGATAATAACCGACATTACAGAATCAATAACAGTCTCCATTATACATTATCAGATCATACTACTAACTGAATTAGATAATTTTTAATCAATTCATTACTGATCCAAAACAGGAATCCCAGGGCAGCCATATCTTGGGATAAAAGCATGGCATTGTATTCACACAGTTGTATAACGAGTTTAGGCTCTGCAATGTGTGCAGGCTTCTGTTCGGGATGGGTGTGGATAAACTAACAATGTGGAGGTACTGGGATTTTTCAGCAGTGGGGTGTGGAGGATTGATCGACTGATTGGAATTGTCTCACCTTGGCGCCACATGCAGAAGTGTAATGGGCATGGGGTGGTGGCAGTGCAGCATTTTGGTGCTTGCATATCAATGACTACAGGGAGTGAGGTCATACCTCCTAGTTTTTGTTCCCTATGCTTTTCAAACATGTACCATCACCTCAAAACTTGCCCTATATTTATAGCTGTACCTAATTCAGTAATTAAATTCTTCCTATAACAATGTACAGCATATTACAGGTTACCTGGAGACATGAGCTAAGAGGTAATTATCAAGAAAGGGATATGAGGATAAGGATTTAGGATATAAGGAAGAAAAGGAATGGTGCCCAACTACTTGGATGGTCAAGGATTGAATGCCAACTTGCAAGAAACAAGTCTGTCACTCTACAGTATAGTCCAGTCCAAGTGGTTGGACAGGAGACACGACCTACTGTACTGTACAAAAATAAACTACAAGCAGATGGAAGCAATGTTAAAATACTGGACAGGGTAAAACACAAAGCAATGCTTCACCCTAAATGGAAAAAGAATCAAGACTAAAAATATTATTAGCCGAGTACTGTAAGGTTCTATATTAAGGTTAATTATTTTTAATATAATGTACACCAACCACATATAGGAAGTTACACCAATAATGCAGCCATGCAAAATGACTACACAGTGTAAACTCCACATTTGGTAAGTGCTACCATAATGCCATCATGATTTAAGTGGCAAATTGAAAAGCAAAAGAACCTCTGAGTAATGGTAGGAGATCTACATGAAAGAATAACCAAATGAACCTTTAACTTCAACAAAGGAAATGGTGAAGAACAACAAAAATCCTCCAAGAACAAAGTCAACTCTCATACCAACATTCCTTGATATAAGGCTAACATATATATTGTATGTATAAACTGCCCGCTTGTCCCCCTGACAATGAATTAAAGTACTGTATCTAAAGAGCTAAGAATAGCATTGGAATGATTTTTATGGGACAAGAGGCTACAATGCCAGTTGCCATGCTCAATGTCATGACTACCTTCAGTTGGCTACATACCACATGCACTACAGTATACTGAAACAATTTATATTATGAATTTGACTTTCAAATACTTGTACTTTTATTGGGGCCAGATAATATATTATGTTACAGGCATTTAAAGTATCTGAAGAATTGGCAAGTGTTTCCTATTACTGCTTAGTCTAATTATCGGCACCTAAAATAAGAATAATGGAATGATTGCAAACTGTGCATGGAGCTCCAGGTATCTAGTGTGCCAGGCCTGTGTGGACAGCATCAGATCACTTCCAGAAAAACTCATACAACCTTCCCCTTCCTCAGGTTAAGTTAAATTTTTTAAGTTATATTTATGCAGTCAAAGTTAAGCATAAGGACAATCAAGAAGGAAAGTGGTTGATGCAATGAAAGCTTTGGCCAAGAAAAACAAGCCTGAAACAGATGAAGCCAAAGGTCTGCAAGAGGTGTGCTAACTTTTATGTATAATTGGGATAAAATGGTGCGGTAAGAGCATAAAACTGTAAGAGCAGTGAAAATGGATTATCCAAAAAGCATGCAGGTACAGTACAGTATTAGAAAAAAAATAGATAAAAAAATGTAAATATCATGGAGAGATATAGATGGTGAAAATTAATCAACTTAAAGATTGAGAAGAGCATACCAAGATAGTTTGGGCAATTCAAATGAATGGAATATGGTAGACTGGTGAAGAAGGTATATTAAATATAGGGTAGGAGAGGAGGGGCATGATGAGGGTAGTCATTTAATAAAAAGCAGGCAGTATGAATGATAAATGGGATAAAGTAATGCACAAGGAACAAGAGGGAAGTGGTTTGTAGGGAAGGGAATGCATTTTTATGTAGTAACAATTCACAAGACCAGGTGCACAATGCTCCTTTTGAAGTGGTGGGGTGCTGACCACTGTAATACTGCAATATTTTCTATGCTGCCTGCAACTACTAACGTTTGTAATTATTAAACACGTACTGATCCAGCGAGACACGGCACCAGTCAAGAAAATATAAATTCAATTCAGTCTAAATGTTATGCAAGAGAATTCTCTGCAATGACTAACACAGCACAGAAATTAAAATAGGTAAGATTACCTAGAAACAATGTTCTGAGATAATGATGATCACTCCCATTTTGAGACACTGTATGGATCTTGCAGTCTAGTTTTGGGCCCCTATACTATAGCTTGTAAATTCTCTTTGAGAATATACACAAAAAGTTGACAAGTTAATTCTAGGCATTAAACTACTACAATAGATAAATACTAGAGTATTTTTGCAGCACTACATAGTACTGCAACTTTTTTGTTTATGTCAGCAAAAGAGTACAATACTGTACAGTAAAGGCATATCATAACAGTCCACTAGGGACTGTGTTCAACCAAAAGAGATACTAACCTTAAGCTCTCAAACACTGGGAGAGAGAACTGTGGGGGAAGGTTTACTAGCCGCTCAGAAATAAGGAGGCCCACAT
>WNGS01009631.1:15315201-15372489 GCA_020271785.1 Procambarus virginalis
TGTACTGGTACTTACTAATCTACAATACTTTAGATTGTGTTTTAATATTTTTCGTGGAATAAATTTGCCTATGAGTTTCCTAGTCAAACATAAATATAACAAATTTGTAATTTTGCAGTGAAATATTTACGGTGTTTGAATGTTTGCCATGTACTGTATTAGAATTGTTCCTATTGTATTTAATTTGTCATTTCCACTAGTTGCAGTGCCGAAAGAAAAGAAAATTGTTCTTTTGAAGAATGAGTATTGTAATATGTTTGGGATTGATGGTAACGGTGAGAAAAATGTGTTTTAGAAGCAGTGACTACATTTGAATATGGGACTAAGATTAATCTTTGCCTGTATAGGACTAAGATTAACTTCCAAGTGGCAAGTTTAACAGCGATACCTTCAGCTAAATCATAGTATAAAAATCTTGGTAATTTAATGTCATTGTAGATGTATTTTGGTAGCTTAGGGAAAGCTACCATTTTACTAGAAAAGGTTAAACCAAGCAAAAAATATACATTCTAAATATCAGATCTCCTTATTCCTCCATCCATGTAATTTTTCACTCATTTACGTAAATGTATTGAAATATACAGTATTGGGAATCATGAACGTGTTGTACTGTAACTGCATGATGGAAGTAAGTGAAGATACAGAGCTGCGGGTAAAAGGAAGATGCCTATTCATAATTTACCTTTCTTTATCTTTATACAAATTACATGCAGTACAACATATACTATAGAGAAAATGCCTGTAGGTGTGTAGGCATTTACAAGTGTATGATGTACAGTGCTAGCCAAAAGCAAAGCATGATGTACAGTTTTTAGTACATGAGTGCATAATTTTATGGCTGCTAGTACAGAAGTGCATGACGAACAGGGGTAACTAGTACAAGAGTGCATGATGCCCACAGTAACTAGTACAAGTGTGCATGATACATAACGTTGCCAGCTCAAGAGTGCATGATGTAGAAGGCTATTAGTATGGGTGTGCATGGTTATAGGGTTGCTAGTAAGAGTGCATTATACATGATAAAGTACTGGTAATGCCAAAGAGTGAGCGACTTGCAGTTTGATGGGTGGTACACTGTGTTGGGCTCTGGTTTACAAATAAACAAGATATATGTACAGTTCTGTATATATAATATAAATATTTTTAACCCTAATTGCTTGCTTCTATTTTTCTAAGGTGCTATATTTTTGTAGATGCTTGTCACATTCACTATGCACAATTTCACATGTTTTATGGGTGAAATATAGATTACTCAATATTTTCTCCTTCATTTTTGGGAGGGCCCCTCTCAGTTGCTGCCCGAGCTTAGTGCTGGTTTAGTCAAGCCTTAGGTATATGAATTAGGCCTCAAGTGCCTTGGGTATATGAACTAGACCTCAAGTGCCTTGGGTATATGAACTAGACCTCAAGTGCCTTGGGTATATGAACTAGACCTCAAGTGCCTTGGGTATATGAACTAGACCTCAAGTGCCTTGGGTATATGAACTAGACCTCAAGTGCCTTGGGTATATGAACTAGACCTCAAGTGCCTTGGGTATATGAACTAGACCTCAAGTGCCTTGGGTATATAAACTAGATCTCAAGAGATCTACTCTTGCATAATGGGACCCAGGACCAGAGGTGAGGAGAGCTTGGAAAATAAGAGATTAATCAGAAACTTAGAAAAATACCACTAGAAAGTGTACTGTAAGTGCAACAATACAAGCCACCACTCGATGAAAATTATGTACCAAGGGCAACAAAACAAAGGATTGTTACCATAGCGTAAACACTGTAATTGTGATGTACCTGATCGGCCCACGCAGGAATATCCCTGCAAAAAAAAAAAAAACAGGTGGCAGCCTAGGTTAACTGGTGTCCCATTCTCTTCTTCCACCCCTCCTTTCCTTCCTTCCTCACTCACTTGGGCACAGCCTCAGGGGCATGGTAACTGTAACAGGGGCACAGCCTCAGAGGCATGGTAACTGTAACAGGGGCACAGCCTCAGAGGCATGGTAACTGTAACAGGGGCACAGCCTCAGGGGCATGGTAACTGTAACAGGGGCACAGCCTCAGAGGCATGGTAACTGTAACAGGGGCACAGCCTCAGGGGCATGGTAACTGTAACAGGGGCACAGCCTCAGAGGCATGGTAACTGTAACAGGGGTACAGCCTCAGGGGCATAGTAATGGTAACCAAGTCAAATATTCCACATCATCCATGGAATATTTGTTCCCTCAGCGACCATTTCTTTGTATTGTTTCACTTCTTCCTAAATGTGTTTTGTCACCAGCGTTCTATGATCCCTAGTGTTATATTTCTAGCCGTGTGTTGTCTAACATACTACGAGCACTCCTTGTGTGTGTTAGCAGATTTGCACTTTTACCGAGGATGCACTTGGATTGCACAAGTGATTATTCTTTTCCATGGGTGCCTGCATTTTTTTCTCACTTGTGATTATGGCTGGGGTTCAGGGTTTGTTCAGATGAGATGCTCTCCTAGCACCTCGCATGCCTACCTGTCTACTTGACAGCATGGGTAACTGGTCTCCCTCATTTGTCAAGTCTTGCTGTTAAATTATGCGGGAGAATTATTATTCCTTATTTAATTGGTAGAGTGGACTGTATGAAGAAATAATATTTGGTTTAGTTCCCACACAAATTAACTCGGACTAGCTTAATTTCACTAAATAGTTGATATTTAGACCATCCAGCTTGTTGTTGAGCTTAGGCCCGGCTTTGATTTAGATATTAAATTTATTACCCTGGGTAAACTAAAATTTGTTTCTATTTAATTTTGTTCAGTTTGTGTGTGATCACTGGACTGTGTAAATTATACTGTAGTTATCAACTATAGATCTTAGCTGGCAGGTAGAATATGCAGGCTTCAACATGTGTACGACAATATGGCTGATCAGCACCCACCTGGTAGATCATCTCACTGGGCTAACTCTCTCTTGCTGGCAATGTCAGTATTAGATTGAATTTAGATTTTATTTCACCAATTTATCTTTAAATAATTACATGAGTAATGACCAAATGATCTTGTGTGTGACATTGGTGTTGTTCATCTCATCCAGCCCTTAATGTTACCCACTGACATATTATGGCTACAATATTTAAATGGTTAAGAGTAATGGGTTGTCACTTAGCTGCTGCTGAAGTATGAGGCAGACATGTCCAGATTTCATGGTTGTGGTAATTATAACTGGAGCAGAATGGCTAAACCTTGGCTGCATAATAACGACAGTCATTTAGTGGCAGTCTTAGTATGTGTTTTTGTATAATGGTGTCAGAGCCTCCCTCCACCTCCAGAGTCGAGGAGAAAACGTCTAGTATATTATTTACTCACTGAAAGTTTAAGGCTCTATTTATTAATAAATTTGAATTAATGATGTTAATTCAATTAATTCTTTTAAAAATTCGTTTCTTATAGTTATATAATTTATAAGAAGTAATAGGAAACAAATTTAATTTCCTAACTGATTGTTGTGGTGCGTGACCTCTTCGCATTGACGTGGTCTCGGCGTCACGTGATATGTGGCGCCCTTCCCCAACTGCGGAGCTGTCGTGGTGGATGCCCTTCGGCAGGACTGATCGAGGTGGGGTTACCTATACCTCTTCGCTTCAGTCCAGCTGTTGCTTCGGGTTCTGGCTCTTTTAGTCTTACTACGGGAGAGTCGTCCTTGTGGCCCCTTGGTGGCTGGCCTAGCCTTGGTTTCAGGCAATGCTTGCTCGGTGTTCGAACCCAGGGTGTTTTCCGTGGCTGTGACTCTTTCAACAGATTGGACTGGTTCAGAGCATGTTTTGTTTGGTCTACTCCTCCACTCTTCACATCTGGTCTTTTTGACGTGAGTATATCAACACTTGTGTGATGATCAGGAGGATTCTTTGATGGTGTCCCACCTACGAGTTTCATCTTGGCCGACAGTATGAACTTTCATGACATTCTTTTCCCCATTTTCTCTTTCTTTGTAGGTTGCCTTCAGTTTCCAAATGGGTTTTTGTCCTTTCTTTCTTGACTTTTTCTGGGCCGTCATTTGATGCCTAATATTGTCACCTCTTATCGTGCGGCACTGGCAGAGGCTCTGTTTCTGTTGGCATTGGCCTCTGAGGGTCAGGTTGGTGAGCATCATGCTCTCCTCCGGCGCAGGGGTTTCTGCTTTTTCGGTCCTGGCAGTCGGTTTGTTCGTGTGCAGCCGTTTCCTTCTTTTCTGCCGAAGACCGAGATGGCGGCCTTCTGGAGGGGCCTTGGGTCATTGAGGCTTGTTTGGTTAGGCCGGGCGGGGGTGTATCATGTGATGTGTCCTGTTGCGCCACCTGAGCCATCCTGGTCCTTGGACAGGGTGCTCTCCTGTCTTTCCTCAGTTTCTGGTGGCCCCTTTGGTTCAAGATTGTTTTTCCAAGGCTCTGTTTCTGTTGGCATTGGCCTCTGTGGGGTCTGGTCGGTGAGCTTCATGCTCTCCTCCGGTGCAGGGATTTCTGCTCTTCCAGTACTGGTGGTCGGTTTGTTCGGTTGCAGCCTTCTCCTTCTTTTCTGGCAAAGAAAGAGACGGCTGCTTTCCAGAGGGGTCCTTGGGTCATTGATGCTTGGTTGGTCAGGCCCGGGGGTGCATCATGTGTTGTGTCCAGTTGTGGCTCTTCTGTGTTCTTTGCGTGCTTCGGATTCAGTGGCTGGGGATGCGCTTTGGGTTGATCCAGTTTCCCTCATTCCCTATTCCAGAGTTTGGGTCTCCCAGGTTGTCCGCAAGGTTATTATGTCTAGCCAGCCTGCAGCCAATCCTCGTGCTTATGACGACAGGAAGTTTACTGCTTTGGCTGCCATGTTTGGCAACATGTCCTGGGCTGCTATTCGAGCAGCCCATTAATTGGTTAACGTTCCTGCTCCTGGGCGTTCCTGTGTTGCTTTGGGTTACAGGTTGCGGCCAGTTGTGTTGACTTTGCACGTTGAGGAGTGTATGGCGGCTGCCTCCCAGGTAAGCCCCTCTTTTTCTCATCTTTAGTTATGTAGCTCCAGGGAGCCGTAGGGGCTCCCCACAGAAAACCAGCATTGAATGTGATGAAACGCCATTTTCTGGGTGAGCCCAGGAAGCTCCCTGGCAACCCTCCCTCCCTCCCTCCGGTAGGCGGGTTTTCGCGTTGTTGTACTAGTTGTACTTGCGAGGGTTGAACTCTGGCTCTTTGGTCCTGCACCGGGTATGTGTAATTACCTATGTATAGTTACAGGATAAGAGCTACGATCATGGTGTCCTATATTCTCAATACTCTTTATTGTATAACGCTTTTAAACTACAGACGGTTTTGGCCTTCACCATCTTCTCACTTAACTTGAATCTGAGTCCTCTGGTTCTTGAAGTTACTGGTTTCATGAATTTCTGTCAGTTTGGTAAATTCTCATTAATATTTTGTAGCATTGATCATATCGCCTCTTCTATCTTCTAGCTTTGTCTCTTCACCTCTCTGGTCTCTCTTCGTAACTCTTGTTTTTCAGTTCCGGAAGCCATTTTGTAGCAGGCCTTTGCATCTTTTCCAGTTTATCAATCTGCTTCTTGAGATATGGGCACCATATAACTGCTGCATATTCCAATTTTGTTCTCACAAATGTTATTAACAATTTCGTCAGTATTTCACCATCCATGTAATTAAAAGTAATTTTGAAGTTGGAAAGTGTAGAATATGCTCCTCACACAATGTCCTTTGTGTTACTCTGGTGATAGTCCACTATCCAGAACCACCCATAGATCTCTCTCTTTATTGGAGTTCTTTAATTCCTCTCAACATAATTTGTAAGTTGTGGGTGGTGTGTTTTCTCCAATTTCACATTCCATAACTTTGGCATTTATTTACATTTAATTCCATTTGCCACATGGCGTTCCAAGCCCTTATTTGATCTAGATCAATTTGAAGGGCATGACAATCATCTAGGTCTCTACATCAAGCTTACCTGACTGCATATTTGTGAGCCTTCTAAGCACTTGGTAATATAGTATACTGTATACCCATTGGAGCACCAGAATGACTAGCTCAGAAAAATCATATGTACATGTTTCTTCCTTTGTGTTGTAGAATTATAGATAAGCATAATTTATGCATTTTAAAGTTTTTCAGACACACACACGTAATACTACATCAGGCCAACACAAAGAGTAGATGTAAGATTTGTTTTACATACTTTTACTAACAGTTCCTCACTTAATAAGAAAAATTTGTCATTTGGCACAGATAACTGGTGTTCTCTTGTTTGATATCCAATGCTTTAGAGTCAAGAGTAATAAAGTTAGAGGAAAATGAAGTTTTAATGTAGACTTAAAATGTCTAGCAGAAACTTAAAAATAAGATGATTAGACATCATGCATTCTTTATCCTTTTTAGAGAAACATCCATGCTGTGTAAAGCCAATTACCTCTTACTGTATATTTAAATACTTTATTAAACCAACAAATCTCTATTCAGCTCAAGAACTATGGGCAGAAGTAGTAATAATAATAATAATAATAATAGTAATAATAATAAAAATCCCTAAAAAATCAAACTAATGTGATGTATTTATAAAGGAGAAAATCAATTGGGTCAATGAGGTGACTCGAACCAGTGATCAAGGTACTCTCATCCACGCAACTTAGACTGGCTTCTTCTAAAGCCTCCAGACTTCCTGTGAATTCAGTGGAATCTCAGGGTGTATAAATTTTATCATGTCGTGGTACAGAGGTAAGGTGTGAGGCTGGGAGTACCTTGATCGCTGGTTCAGGTCGCCTCATTGCCCCAATTGATTTTCTCAGTAATAATAATAAAATAATATATTATTATTATTATTTTATTCATACAATGTACAATACACTGGACATGTTAAAGTGATTACACTTTAGGTAAAGGACATGGTAGTGTGTGAACAGTTGTGTGCTCAATATAAGAAAAATGATTGGGCATTCAAGCTTGATATTGAAGGTACAGATTTTGTAACTGTGTAAAATGGTAAAAGAAGCAAGTTTCTTAATTCATTATACAGTACTGTACTATATTCTTAGTTAATTAAGTCATATCCCGTAGATATAGATTCTTTAGAGTTGGACTTCAAAATTAGTTTTGGAAAATAGCTCTGCAAGTTAAAGGGAGAAATGCTATACTTTCCAGATTTAGTGATAAGTCATGTTGTAATATAATTAATAAATCTGTGTATATTATGAAACTTTTGTCAATGAATTATATCATAATCTTAAAGAATCTCTTATGAAAAATAAAATATGAAGAACTAAACTGAAAATGTTAAAACTTACTGTTATTCTTAAAATACGGATAATAATAAGAGAGATTAGTTTTACTAGAGGTTTGATAACTGTGTGTGAAATAATGTCATAATTTGTTCTCATAATAACATCATCAATGTCACACTTCTGTTCAGTACTTCATAATCTAACATTCCTTGCTGAAGCCTGTACAATTCATGATTTGTCAGTTGAAATATTTCCTATACAATATTCAGCTTCCAGCAAGAATGGTGAATAAGAAACTTGACGTGTGTTGTAAATTTGCTGAATTATTGTGTGAGAGGAGTACTTGTTAGCATAATGAAAGGAGTATTTGCTCAATAACCAAGAGAAGTTTATATGCTTAGAATCAGAGCATAAAATTACTTTGCAAAATTCAGATTTATTACCAAAGAAAATTTGATAAATTAAAAGTATTGACAGTGTTTGTATGGTGCATATTTAACAGTAACTAATATAAATAACTATAAATAAGAAGTTATCAATCAGGTTTTCTTGTTATATACATGTATGAAAGCGAATGGAGAAAAATATAAATTTCTCCTGTATTAAATATAGTATGTATGGCTGATTAATTACATTTTTCTTACAGACATTTTTCTGGGCTGGCCCCTTAGTAGCTTTCCAGTGCTCTGCAGGCTCTGGTAACAGACATGTATAATGGTTCCAGGCCTCTAGACTTGCACATACCTGCTATAAACCAGGAGTATAATCTGGCTTGCTCAGAGAGGTGAAGGATGCATGGGGATCGGCGATTGATACAAAACTGAGAAACTGTCCAACAGTAGAGGCAAAAAGTCATGAATCTTGATAGAGAAAAACTAGAAAACAAAGCAAATGATGATTTTCTGCAAGTAAACAATCATCCCACTAACACTTATACATTCCATCAGATGGCAGCCCAAATGTCCAACTGGCCAGCATGCTCACTCATATGTCTGGTAACCGCAATGACACACTGGCTTCTTTGTGTACCTGTACTTCTACTAAATAGATTAGTGGTGTGGATATTTCTCCCTCTCTCTCAAGTTATCTCTGGCATTTTTTTTTTACCTCCAATTGGCTCATGGTTTCTGCTGTATCTACAGTATGTGGTTTTTGGGCCAGGTTGTATCACTTTGGTCTTCTCTCATTTTTTTTGTCTAGTCATAGATGGTTGTATCAAGTTAAACAAGGTGGTGGTGAAGGCCAAAACTGTCAGTACTTTCAAAGCATTATATTACAGAGTACTGAGAAAATGGAACACCACAAGTGAAGCGCTCATCCCATAACTACACATAGGTAATTACTCTTTGCAAAAAGAAGGGGTTTTGTTCTTTTCATCCTGAGGGACTGTTCTTTACCACTCTAGCCTTCTCTGTCCTTTTTAGCCAAGATAAAGTTTCCTTTTCTCTGTGTAGGTCGTCTTCACTTGTTGATTGGTTTGTTCTGTCATAGGTCGATCTGTACTCTGGCTGCTGGAATTCATTCTAAATAAGTGTAAAGTAATGAATATGGATAATGGAGATAGGCCTGTATTTAACTACACCATAAGGGTAAGGCAGTTGCAAGAAACAATGAGAGAAGGACCTAGGAGTAGACATAATCACAACACTAACACCAGAAGCTTATGTGAATGGGATAATGGTAGCAGCATATGGGATCTTAACAAACAGAAGAACATAACTTACGAATTATTATTAATTTTGTTGGGGACAGGCAGCCTGTTTGCGTGTGTGTACTCACCTATTTGTGCTTGCGGGGGTTGAGCTTTGGCTCTTTGGTCCCGCCTCTCAACTGTCAATCAACTGCTGTACAGATTCCTGAGCCTACTGGACTCTATCATATCTACATTTAAAACTGTGTATGGAGTCAGCTTCCACCACATCGCTGCCTAAAGCATTCCACACACACACACACCTGAAACCTAAAACACACCTAAACTGTGTGTGTGTGTTTGTTGTGTTTAATTACCCAAGTATAGTTACAGGATGAGAGCTATGCTCATGGTGTCCCATCTTCCCAGTACTCTGTAATATAATGCTTTGAAAGTAATGACAGTTTTGGCCTCCACTACTCTCACTTAACTTACTCCAACCATCTACCACTCCGCAAAAGAAAACTTTGTAATATTTTTGTTGGCACCATTGTTTACTTAGCTTGAGTATATGACCTCTTGTTTTTGAGGTTGCCAGTTTCAGGAATTCCTCTGTCAATTTGGTCAATTATCATTACAGGTATTATTTTGCAAGCGGTAATAATGTTGCCACTCTTTCTTCTAGCTTTGGCTCTCGGGTACCTGTTTACTGCTAGGTGATAGGAAATGAAAATTCCTGTCTCCATCCCTAGATTTCCTACTTTTTACCATGGGGATGGGGTGTGTCTTGGGCTGGCACATGAGAGTTCTGGCCATCTGGAGCCACGGGTGATTTCTGCTGCCTTCTGGCGACACACACGTCAGTGCAATGGTTGTTTACCTGCTACAAACTTTCATTTGCTGTGTTGTCTTTTCCTTTCCTTCTATCGAGATTTGTGGTTTTTGAATCATTGGTACTTTCTCATCTTGATTTGTCATAGATCTGTGCAAGTTCCAAGGCTTTGAGCACTGGAGAGCTACTAAGGCCTACCCAAAAAAAGGGGCATTTCATGATATTCAATGCTTGGGTTTCTTGGGTCATTATTACCATTTCTGCTTCTTTTATATCCATGCATTAGGCCAGATTTTTTTTAATGAATTACTTTTTGAATTTTCAAACTCAATGACAGTAAATAAGCAAATTTACACTCAAATTACTTTTCCTTTTACTTAACATGCAATTTATTTACATATAAAAAATATATATACAGTAGTTATATATATAGTCATAGTTATATATATAGTCATATAAAAAATATATACAGTATATAGTTATATAAAAATATAGTACAGTGTATAGTAAAAAATATATATATAGTAATTGAGTTCACAATCCAAAAAATTTGTAAAGAGGGACGTTCCCTACCTGAGGTTCCATTGTGTGTGTGTGTGTACATACAGTATATATGTATATGTGTATATATATTATATATAATATATATACTGTATTATACAATACAGTATACACACACAGTGGAACCTCGGGTAGCGAACATCGCTCTTTACAAATTTTTCGGGTTGCGGACTTAATTTCTTTGGAAAATTCGAATCTACAGGTAGTTACAAACTTTGCTCTGCTTTGCTGTCGTAGCTTAGTCGATTAAGGCAGCGTCTGGGATGCTCTCGGACGCAGGTTCGAATCCTCATCACAGCCCTTGTGAATTTGTTCATTTAACTTTGCCTCCCCTTGCGGCTTTGTTGATACACGTATGGGTCGACCAAGCGCATGGTTCCTGGAGGCACAGGCGACCACGTTTCAGTTTACCAGTGTCTCTTGCTTAGTGATGCTCGCTCATGAATTCTTTGTAAAGAATTTCTTTTTTTTTCTGATTAAATGGTTTTTGAACATAAAAATAATTATATATCATGCCATGGGTCCCAAGAAAGTCAGTGATAAAGTTCAACCTAAGAAAATAGTTGAGTAGAGGATGTCCCTTCCTCATTAAGAAAATGTGTGAAGTATAGGAAGAACTGCAAAGTTTTGTTGAAAAACCTCGCCTAGATAAAGCTCTAGCAGGTCATTGCATTAACCTTTTTAATGATAATGTGATGTCTCGCTATAGACAATTGTTAAAATGTTGGGGAAAAACAAGTGTCTTTAGGCAGATTCTTAGCAAGCAAACAGACATGCAAGCAGTGAGCCACAACCACTTCCTAGTGGTATACCTTCAAAACATAGGGAAGAGAATACAGTACCCCAGAGAAGTCATCACTGACTGATTTTATAATGGAAGGGGACTTCCCTTCCAAACACTAACACCTCTCCTCTTTTCCCCCCTCTTCACCGTCTTCCATGTGCCAACAAGTCATCAATAAAGGTAAGCTATACCTTGTACATTCTATAGTACAAAATATTTGTGTGTATTATGTATGAAATGTATTTTGAAGTTAATATTTTTGGGAGTGTGGAACGGATTAATTCAATTTTCATTATTTCTTATGGGAAAATTCGTTTCGGGTTTGCAAATTTTCGGCTTACGACTTGTCTCTGGCAACAGATTAAATTAAAAAAAACCAAGGTATCACTGTACATATTTAGATTTAGATTTTATAAAATAAACTATAGTAGAATTGAGTGTTCTTGTATTTTTTCTGCTTGCCGTTTTTTGCTGTTAGACATTGGACAATTTTTGTTGAAACAAGCTCACAAGTTTATAGACTACATAAAGGAAGAGTATATGAGCATTATGCCAACTAGCCATGTAGACCATAAATGAGTTCTGTCAAATAAATTTGTATCCCTCTGGTGATACAGTATGTAAATTCTTGAGCATACGTCTGTATCAGTCAACCACCGTTACTCGATTTTAAATTGTAAAACTTATTGATTTCACATGCCAAAACTGAGAAATTCTGTGAATGAATTAAAAAATAATCTGGCCTCATAGACATTAATTTTGATATTTTTTACAATGCATTCTTTAGTTAATACCTCATTACAGCATTTTGCATGATCAAATCACCTGCATGCGCTCCTTCCTAAGAAAATGACCTTCAAGGCTCTTCGTCTGTAGCTTTACTGTATATACACCTTTATTTTGTATTTATTAGTTTTATATTCTTTTATGTTCAGGTGTTATCCCATTCAAAAGATCCGCCACAACCCAGGTGTCCGCCCACTAACACAGAGCCCCGCCTTCACTCTCTCTCAAATCAATCAGGTACGGTCACGTGCCTACGACTCCTCACTCTTGGCCAGTCAGAGTATTTTAACATGCTTGACACTCTCTAGTCCCATATTGGATCTTTGTTTAAGTCTGCCTGTGTATGACAGTAAATGTTACAGGCATTGATGAATCTGCCTGTCTTGAAATATTATTAATTGCATGGGCATTTTCTGATGGTTACTTTAGTGTTTTCAGATTTAATGTGTTCATATTTTTTTTAGTAATGTAATGTATCTCTTTTTATCCCTTGTTATCATATATTTTGGGGGGGTTTCTTCTATAGCATTGTTAGATGGTGAAAGACTAGGCTTGAACACTGGCATTTGAGAATAATGTTGTGCAGTACATCTATTAGTGTATGCTTGTCATGAACTGTTGTCCTCTCCTTACGTAAGCCCATTGTTTTTAGTTGTCTGCTACATTGTATTTACTGCCTTGGCCATGACTAATCTTTTTTTTTTTTTTTTTACAATGAAGTTAATGGTTAATTTGTATATACAGTATGTTTACAATGTATTTTGGATTACACTAATTGTTAATTGGTTATTGATACCTGGTATACATATACAGGTACCTATCACATCACCTTAAGACATACCACCTAACATCCAGTTACTTACCTCAGCACTGGAGCTTCAGTATAATGTGCACATTACAGTAGGCTTAGTGATATGAGCAATAAAAAATGTGATGGGTTGAGATTTTTCAAATGTAAATAGAATTACTACATCTATTTTTAAAATATTGAGTTGCTGATTGGCTTTCAATGGGCACGGGTTGCAGTTTGCATTTATGTCTTAATGACTTGTTAAATTTCTTCAAGCTCTTTTTGAAGTCATTAGTTTTACTACAACATTAAAGAACGTTTATGCAGAGTAGTAAAATGTTAGCAATAATTAATATGGCACAGTTAACTTGGCAACAATAAATTTGTTTTTAAATATTGTACAAGGATAAGGTCTTTAGGTCTATAATTTTCTTCTATGTTATTTATATTATCATAGGACTCAATTTTGCAATCAAAGTACAATCTTTGGCATCTGTGCCACAAGGATCTTTTCAAACATTCCACTGCAAGGTTATTTAAGGTGCTAGGGAGTTACTGAAGTTCTATAATCAAGCCTTCCAGAAAAACCTCCCTTACCACTTGTCATTGTTAAAGGAGCATCCTGGTAAACCCTAGTTGGCCTGCTTGGATACCTTTGCTGACCACTATCAGGTATCAGCACCTCACAGACCTCTTGGTTCCCACCTCCAAACTACTTCACACATTCTTCTTGGCTGTCTCTAATGTTGGTCATTAAGCTGAGACCAATTTTAGTTTAATTTGATCTGGTTTCATTGTTCTGTATCATAGGATCCTGTGCTTAGTGTTATGCAAATAAATGGTGCATAATGAGATTTGACTACCAGTTCTGTGTGTCCCTGATTAAATTTTGGATTGTGCCTTCATTTTCTAAGGTTCAGTGTAAGTGATGCACAATAGTGACTTCATCCTTAAAGCCACTACTGTACCATCTTAAACATGCTTCTCTGAACACTAGCCTGGGATTAAGATGCTGTGCACCAGATACAGTCATGTCTTCATCGTGTAGAGGTGTAGTCTGCATTGGCTACCATATGGGTCTCTGGCTATTGAGAGAGTTTATCTAGGGCCCTTTAGGACTTAGGTAATCTACAGTATTCTTTTATCATACATCGTAATCTATTCTCTTACTCTTATTGTCGGGCTTCCTCCTCAGACTTGCAGTCTAGGTGATCTGCTGTAGGTCTTGTTGACCCTGTTCTGCTGTCTGGTGCTAGGCATGTAGAGCATAGAATGTACTTTGATATGAAAATCACTTTGAGGCAATGGAATGACTCAAACACCCATTCTGGTTAATCCCAGATACCTGCCCTAACCAACTCGGCCATGATGGTACAAACGTCAACCAACCCAGAACACTCTTGAATTCACTGGAAGTTTATGGAGGCCCCAAACCGGAACCCAACCAGTGTTTTACAGTTGACCCGACCACACACTGGTCTGTACTTCTGCGGTAATGTGGCCTGCGGTAATCTGTACTTCAAAATTCCCTGCAGTGTCATGCAGTATGTTATACCTGACAGCATAATCTATGTCCAAGGACACAATGGAATCTTACTTGAGGAAGCAGTTAATTGTAAGAATTCAGAAAAAACTTTGGTTAATCGTTTTAAGCTTATAGGCACTGCAAATCTGGCAACAAGTAACCATAACCTGATTGAATTTCTTCCATTTTTTTCTATATATCCATGTGCAGCTCTGTAATTGAAACACTCATATACAGTGGCACCTCCCAAACCCAGTCCTCCCTTTAACAAATCCCTCTAGTCTGGACAATAGATCAAGTCTGCCAATTAGAGTTCTTAAAAGAATATCCAGATTCCAGAAGACGACACGGTGAAATCCTATTTTTTTTATTTTTTAAGTACAGTACAGTACTGTATACATTTATAATATATACAAAATAATACATTTATATTTTATGAAAGTAAATTTTTTACTAAGCTTGTACTGTACCATAGAGTATTCGAATGAACCAGAGATTTTTTCTGCGGCATCCAGACCTACTGTGAGGATTCGTGTTTTGACTGTGTAGTTTCCTTGTGAGTGCCATCTGATCTCTTGTTACTCTTGCATTTCCACTGGCGGTTCTTCGGGTACTTGATCTAGTTAAAACCAAGATGTATGGCAAGAGAAGTATGGGTATATCAAACAAGGGTATGAAGTACTTCCTTATCAGGGATAAAGATCTTTATATCTCGGAAGACGAACAGGCACCAAACTGGAGTGACAACGAACAGCTTACTAATGTACAGAATCTAGGAGCTATCACTCAGACCAATAGGAACAAGGAAAGAAATTTAAAGTGCTTCTACACTAATGCCAGAAGCATGGTGAATAAATTTGAAGCATTGTGTGCATATGCCGAGGCTGAGACTCCAGACATCATTGGCATTAGTAAAACATGGGGACGAGTGGCGCCTGACAGCTGAGTGGACAGCTCTTTGGATTCGTAGTCCTTGGGGTTCTGAGTTCGATCCCCGGTGGAGGCGGAGACAAATGGGCAAAATGTTTCTTTCACCCTGATGCCCCTTTTACCTAGCAGTAAATAGGCACCTGGGAGTAAACAGCTGCTATGGGCTGCTTCCTGGGGGTATGTAACAAAAAGGAGGCCTGGTTGAGGACCGGGCCGCGGGGATGCTAAACCTCGAAATCATCTTAAGATAACAAGAGGACATTACTGAAGATGAATACCTCCTCCCAGGGTATCATCCACCATTCAGACAGGACAGAACAACAAGAGCAGGTGGTGTTTTGGTTTATGTGAAAGAGGACCTGAATGCAACCACCAATGAGGAACTGAACACCATGGGATCCTCAGAGTCTGTATGGTGCAATATACTAGCTCAACATGGTAACATACTGACAGTCTGCTACAGGGCAGACACAACAACCGCAGAGGAAGTCACTGATCTGCATAATGTGATCAATGCGGTGTCACAAACCCAAACTCTTATAATAGGAGATTTTAACCACGAGACAATAGATTGGGTAAATCTAACATCACAAGCTGAAAGAGATCAATTTCTAGACTTGGTGCAGGACTCATTTTTCATACAACATGTGGTTGAGCCCACTCAAGGTAACAGCATTCTGGACCTAGTGCTAGCATCAGAAGAGGGCATGATCGATCTAATTCAAGTAGGGAAAAAAGCTCGTCCCATTGTATGATCACAATATTCTAAGATGGAATACAATTACAGTAACTCACATAAAGGTCCAGGATGATGATGATCTACATTACCATCAAGGAAACTATCAGGGAAGAAGAGAGGAATTGCAAAACACCTCATGGAGGGAGCTGATAGGTGATCATGGCATAGAAACATCATGGGAAAATTTCAAAAAGGTACTGAGCTCGTACAAAGATATGTGCCAAAAAAGGAGAAAGAAAAGAATTGAAACAAAATGGATGACACAAGCGGTTAAAAAGAGCACTAATAGCTAAACGGAACCTCTGGAGACGGCATAAGTCAACAATGAACATGGAGTATGAGATATAGAAAAAGGCATTAAATTCAACCACCCAGAAAATCAGATTAGCCTAAAGAAATTAAATAAGAAAACTTCCGCAAATATAAAGGAAGGTTCAAAATCATTCTATGCATATATACCTAGTAGACTCAAAACAAAGGACTCTGTAGGAACCCTAAAAGATGAGACTAACCAAGTTATGATGGATGATAGAAGGGCAGCAAACACTGAATGAATACTTTACATCAGCGTTCACACTAGAAAGATTTAATGACGTCCCATCACCTACACAAATGTTTGAAGGAGGTGAAGAGAATGAATTAAGGGTGAATGAATATACCCATTACATGTGACACACTCAGGAAGAGCATTGACAAACTAAGACTCAAAAACCCCAGGTGTGGATGGATTTCAATCCAAAGTTGTAAAGGAACTGGCAAATATATTATGCATACCACTGAAACACATTTCAGAAAATCCCTGGACCAAGGGATAGTTCCCCCTTGATTGAAAATATGCAAATGTTGCCCCATTTTCAAAAAAGGCAGAAAAAGCTTGGTAGAAAACTACCGTCCGATCAGCTTGACATCACACATCTGCAAGCTCATGGAGAGAATCCTAAGGAAGGGAATCATAAAACATCTCACAGAGAACAATCTTGTAAAATCAACGCAACATGGGTTTGTTAAAAATAGATCCTGCCTCACTAACCCACTCACATTTCTGGAAACGGTAACCAGCTATTCGGACAAAGGACTTCCGGTTGATATAGCTTACATGGACTTTGCTAAAGCTTTTGACAAGGTACCTCATGAGAGACTGGCATGGAAATTACAGGCACATAGAATAAATGGGAGAATACTGGAATGGATAAAACAATGATTAAAACATAGAAAACTAAAGGAATGAATCTGGGGAAATGAGCTAAGTGGGGTCCCACAGGGGTCCATTTTGGGGCCAACCCTTTTTGTCATATACATCAATGACATAGATGAGAATGTTACAAACCACATAAGTAAATTTGCAGATGACACCAATCTGTGGTAAAGTGGGAAGTGAAAGTGATATCGAGGCCTAACAAAGGAGATCTGCATGAACTCCACAAATGGTCAGATGACTGGCAAATGCTCTTTAATGTCAATAAATGCAAGACCTTGCATGTGGGGCATAACAATCCATGTCACAAATACCAAATTGACAGCACTACCTTACAACAGATAGATGAAGAAAAGGACCTTAGTATCAGAATCCATTATTCATTAAAAGTTGCACAACAAGTGGGAGCGGTAGAAAAAAAAAGCGAACCAAACCTTGGGAATAATCAAGCGTACCTTTACCTTCAAGGAAAAGAAAGTAATCGTTCAACTGTATAAGTCTCTGGTGCACCCCCCACCTGGATTATTGCATCCAAGCATGGAGACCTCGTCTCCGGAAAGACATAGCTACTCTGGAGAAGGTGCAACACCTGGCAACAAAAATCATACCAGAGCTTAGTCATCTTTCGTATCAGGAACGGTTGAGGGCCACTGAGCTAATAACACTGCAGACAAGGCATGACAGGGCAGATCTAATAAAAATCTTCAAAATACTGTACTAAACAATTTGGACGATGTCGATCCAGACACTTTGTTCAAAAGGTCAGATATAACACGAACGAGGAGCAGTAGGTTCAAGCTCAACAAGCTACAATGTGGGACAGAAAACAGGAGATGCTTTTTCACCCATAAGGTTGTAAACCCGTGGAACTGCCTTCCTGCTGAAGCCGTAAATGCCAAAACTCTGCTGGGTTTTAAAATACAGATAGAAAAGATCATCCGGGCAATGGGGGGGACCTTTGACAAGCCGCCAGCTTCCTGTCCTCATCGAGGCCACTAG
Organism: Procambarus virginalis; assembly: GCA_020271785.1. Taxonomy (NCBI): domain Eukaryota; kingdom Metazoa; phylum Arthropoda; class Malacostraca; order Decapoda; family Cambaridae; genus Procambarus; species Procambarus virginalis. The sequence continues at coordinate 15,333,162 of WNGS01009631.1, forward strand.
TATTAGTAGCTCTCAGGTGAAGTCGGATAAAGAATAAGTTATTAAGAAAAGTGATCATGACTAGGGAGGCAAGCAGCTAGCTGGCAGAGGAGTATGGCATTGGTACTAGTGCTGTTTCCAACAACAACAAAAAACAAGAAGAGAAAGCATATCATATGGATTGTGATAAAATGAAAAACAGTGGTGGAATGAGAAGTGACAAAAAACATTGAAACCTAAGCATGAGAATTTGGATGATATTGTTTATCAATGAAAAATGCAGCATTATAGCTTAGGGATGGATGTTGGTATTGCCCAGTTAATTGGCATTAACCATGGACATTGAGGACTTCAAGGCCAGTTCAGATGACTGCAGAAGTATAGTAGACTGCATAATATAGTACTGTACAGTAACTGTATGTGCTGCCTCTGAATTATCAAAATCAGCTTGTGCTACAAAAAAAAGTAAGTGAACAGATTAATTTTTGTACTGTAATTTATTTAGCATTATTATTTATATTCATGCAAAATCATTAATTATTATTTGTATGTCTGAATATGCTGAAACATGTACTTTCTCATTTGCTCCTAAGATAAATTCAGAAAATGTTGTGATAGTCATCAGAGTGCAGTTTTCCAGATATCCTGATTGAATTCCAAGCAATAAGTACCAGTGCCACTGCAATCTGGAATTATTGCAGATACAAGTGTGATTCAAAATTTTCTTGTATTCTTCATTCCCAGTTATGCAGTTAACACATTGTGTTGTCAATCTCAGAACTGTATACAGTATCTAATATTTTAAAATGATTTCTGTAAGTTGAATAAAATGTTCATTTGTTTGAGAAAGGGTGGCTTGTGAAAATGAGTGCACTTGTTGTGAGATATGTTGGGATCTTAAAGCTCAAGAATCCCAAGCAAAATCTATACTGTGAACAGTAGATTCTTTAACACTCATGTTTGTTTCTGCTAGGTTCATGTCTTTTATATAGGGTACAGTTAGTTCCTCATTTCTTTTGACCTCCCCACAAAACATCAATTGCTATTAGGCTAAATTTTCAAGAAGAAAAAAAGTTTGTTTCTTCCCTACAAATTTATATACTGTACTGTATAGTATTTCTAATAGCATTATACCTTTGTTGTTAAATTGAAATTGATCTAAATGCCTTACTTTGACTGAAGCCCCAGTGCTGAGTAGCCATTAAAGAGTTTACCAGCTTTTGGTATATCACATATATCCTTAATTCATTTTAAATACTGATATGCATTCACAGGTGATGTGTTTTTCTGTTCTGAATAAAAAATATAGTATAGCTATTTGGACCTGCAGACAGATATGATGGGTATCTATCCATTAGATAAATGTATGTGATGGGATTTGGGAAAGCGTCTTGTTGTACTTTGGAGCTGTTTCCCATTAACTCTAAATTCTGACTTCACATTATTTTATTTATTTATTTTTATATAATTTTGCTAAAAAAATAATGTAGTGATTAATGTGTGTGGATTATGTTTGGCAAGTAAGGTGTAATAATTGATAGTATTGCATCATGAATACAGTACGTAAAATCCCTAGATTACAACACTCGTATACTGTACTGTACATGAAGTACAACCTTTAATTTTCCTACTGTTTATGCTGTACGAGTTGACGAAAGAGGAGGAAAGGTGATCAAAGTATGATCTTTTAAAATTCCAGATTGCATCCTAGTAAAATGATCATGGTTGTGTTGAGGAAGCACAGTGGTCTTCTGCCCAGTGGCAGTACTGTATATAGTGTAGGTGCATGCGGCAGATGCGTAGGTGCACTAGAGCAAGAAGTGTGGTAAACAAGTTTGTTGATATCTGCATGGATGGTTTATATATATATATATATAATATTTAATATTAAAAAAATAATATGTTGCTACATTAAATTAAATTAAGATTGGATGTTGTTACATTGAAATTAAGAAAGATAGGATAGTGCTACATTATTATAAAGTAAAATAGGGTGTTGATGCAATATGAAGTTGCACTTGTTTGTTTCCTTCTGTTTGTTTTATACTGTATAGTGTTTATGAAAGGTAGGATACAAATGTATTAATCTACCTTTCCAGTGTGCTAACTAGTATACAGTATCTGAATTTATTGGTTACATCACTGATAGCTTTCAGACAAAATTTTGATTAGATACATTATGCCTGTAAAACAGGGTACAGTATGGTAATAGGATATTGCAAAAAATTTTCACTTATATTGGTGTAAGGTTTAAACTCTTCGTAATTAATTCATTATAATGTAGCACAGGTATTATTACACTGAAAATCAAATATAAAATATATTAACTGAGAGTAGATTTATATACAGTACACAACTCTATAGGGTAACTATAATATTGTACTCTATATTGGTCCATTGATTATATAAATTATTAAATTAATTTTAAGATATATTTTTATCAAGGCCGAGATTTCTTTCACTAGCTTTAATTTATTAATATTTCTGATTCAAAACATAATTTCCATGGGTTTTGTAAACTTAAGCTGGAATTTTGAGAGAGATTAAATAAAAACAAATACTGTAATAAATGCACCCACTATATACCATACGGATTTTAGGAACTTAATAATAATAAAAGCAATAATAATGAGAAACTCAGTAGGAACCATGAGGAGGATTCAAATCTGCATATTGGGTACTCCCAGTGTGTGGGTGTATACATACATATGTGTAATTACCTAAGTATAGTTACAGGATGAGAGCTACGCTCATGATGTCCCGTCTTCACAGTACTCTTTGTCTTTAATTAAAGCTTTGAAACTATAGACAGTTTTGGCCTCTACTTTTTCACTTTGACTTATTCCAATCCTCTACCACTCTGCAAAAGAAAACTTTCTAATACTCTTTTTAGCACCTATGTTTCCTCACCTTGAATCTATGAGCTCTTGTTTTTGAGGTTGCAGGAATTCCTCTTTGTCAATTTGGTAAATTCCCGTTATCATTTTGTAAGTGCTGATCATATCGCCTCTTTTTTCTTCTATCTTCTAGCCTTGGCATATTTAACTACCCTTTCTTTTTAACTCGTTTTTCAGTTCAGAAAGCTAAACTTTCTGAACTGAAAGTTTTATAGTACACCTTTGCACCTTTTCCAGTTTATTGATGTGCTCCTTGAGAATGAGCACCATACAACTGCTGCATATTCCAATTTTGATCTCGCAATAGTTATGAACATATTCTTTAGTGTTTCACTATGCATATAATTAAAAGTGATTCTAAAGTTGGAAAGTGCAGTATATGCTCCTCGCACAATGTTCTTCTAAACTTCATTTAAAATACTGTATTTACAAAGTTTCATCTCTGTTAGTGAGACAATCTCTGAAATCTTAAACTGTATTATATATTGTTTAGCTCCAGTAATTTTTATCTCACTCCATCTGTGTTAGTATTTATGATTTTTAAGAACATGTTTTCCTTCCCTTTGTCTTATAATTCCCCTTGCGCTAATGATTTTGTTCGCCTATGTACAGAGTACTGTATATACTGTACCATTTTATAGGCATCCCGATCTCTCATTTTGATCTCCCTCTCAAATTTCATTAAGTTTAATTTTAATTTCTCTCATCCTTTTAAAGGTTTTGTCTTAATGACCATTGTTTCCATCATCATTTTTCAGTTTCCTGACATACCTAAGCTCTTTTATAATTTCCATTTATAACTACATATATTGTATATGCAGGGTAACCCAGTGGTGCCTGGGTTTCTCCCCCCCCCCCCCCGTATTCATTTTCCCCTCCCCTCCAATTTTGGGCAATTTTGAATAGAGAGGGATTCTCTTATATATATATATATATATATATATATATATATATATATATATATATATATATAATTATAAAAATAATATTTTTGTGTACATACACATCCTGTTACCCTCGATATGGTAGCCTGGGAATTTGTTACAGTACTGATACTGTACTCACATGCATTTCTTTGTGTTCTTTGCATTAACTGGACTGCATCGTACTTTCTGGTGGATCAGATTTCACTTTCATCTTAATACAGTGCCACGTAGTTCTCATCTTTTCATACAACTCTTGTTCTTGTGCGCTGTGTTGGCATATTTGTTTATTTTAAAACAAACAAATATTATTTTAAGAATAATATTCAAATAATGTTAGTATAGCCTGTTTTTACTTCTTGTGGGCATTAAATAACTAATGAGTTGCTTTCAGTCTTCTTCACTGTTAGATATAGACTAGACAGTGTTTGAGTTTATCATTTCAATGGTTGACTTCTTTCAAAATTCTTGAAGTGTCACATGGAAAATCTCCATAACTGACAGTTATTATACGAAGTTATTTGGCTGCTTCTGATATTTACTTGTTGTCGAGTTATGCTGCTACTTGGGAAAGGATTAATTTAAGAGCTTCTCATAATTGTCTGTTCCTTGATAATGTCAGTTCAGTAATGGCTGACCTTGCAAGTAATGACATTATACTGTACTATATTTATGGAATGAAATAACATTTAATACAGTATTGTTATTTTTTCTGTGAAATAGATTTGATGTCTCAAAATTTTAAATAAATTAGCTGGCAATTAGGAATATTATTTTGGTACTTCTGATGAATCTGACTACAGTAGTTATCAGTTTGGAAATTTAAGCTACTATATATTCAGTACCAATTAAAAACAAATTCTCTAGCTCCTGTATAACAAATCCTAATGAATTTTTACATCACTTAGCAATAATAATGCAATTTGTTTATGCTTTAATGGTAGTTTGTCTAAAGTGTTTATTCCCACAGGTCCTGGAGAACCCAGGCCCAACGAAACCACAGAGGATGTCAGACAGCCCAGCCCGACGGAAGAGTGATGCACCTACACCCGAAGGGGAAACCCACTGTTTGCTGTCTTCACGTCCTGCAACCCCACCAACATTCATGCAACCAAGCTCCATTAATGGTTCATTTAAAGCAACATCAATCACAAGTACACACACGTCAAATGCTGTGGGTGGAAACCGTCTAGCAACTCCTCCTCACAGACTGTTGTTAGAGACATCTTTCACCTGCACACCCACAGCCTCGCCTGAACCTCCACCAGACCTTCGTCGTCATGCACACATCCATTCTCCTGCAATCACTTGGGAACTGCTATCAGCACTGGAAGAGCAGTTACTAATGGGTATAAGAGAAGCTGGAAGAGGGTTAGTTGAACGTGGAGAGGAGGATTGGGCAGCAGGTGTAGCACCCCTAGCTTCTCCAGAGGCACTAAGTGAAGCCTCTAGTGTTGTTTCAAGGGCATCATTATTATTGAGAGAAGGAAGAAGAGGTTCAGCCACAGTAGCAAATATCCAACAATCTCCGCTGCTTAATCACCGCTTGCCTCCAGCTCGTCTTGGAACTGGATATTGCTTTTATGTAGAGACTCCTCCTATGGATTCAAGAAAACGGCTGTTAACTACCTCAGAGCAGCTTCCGGAATCTTCTGATGATGAAGAAATCCAACCACGGCCAATTTCTCCTTCTTCCTTTATCACCATTGAACCAATCATACCTACACCTCCCACACTTCGGAAAAACAACGAATTACAAAGCTCAAATTATCTGAATCCCACACCTCTTATTTTAAGTGATAAACAGCATTCAACACCAGACCCTGCCCATGAAGAAAATGAAGCTACTGGAACCGTCCAAGATAAAATGGAAACTGTTTTTGAGAATATTGAAACCTTATCAGACGCAGAAGCTGGACTTTGTAAAAGAAGTGCAAGTGCACGAGAGTCACCTGACTCCCCCAGAAGTGGACCAAGCCGAACATCTTCAGGTTCCTCCCAAAATTCTCAAAAAGTAAAATTTGATCTGACAACTTCACAAATGTCACGTGATTCAGGATATGGTGAAAAACTCAATGGTTTTGAAAATCCAAGTGTCACTGGTGTAGACTGGGATATCACAAGTGGAGGGTGGGGAGGACATCAGCAGGAGTATGGCCGAGGGCAGTCTTTCCTTGTGCATCACTATATGTACTCTGGAGTGTCACCACAGCTCTCGCCATCCTCCCCAGCAAACACAGATTCTTTCACTTCGCCCCTTACCTCTGACCCACCCTCTTCACGGACGGCTTCCCTTCTTCCAACCCCAGTAGATATTCCAAGAGTCACCACGTCCATGTCCAATCCTGCAACTATATCATCACAAAACCCTCACCCATTGTACATGGCTACACCACTATTACATGAACTTAGTCGATCCCCTAAACCCATTACTATGGTTGGACGGTCACCTCAAAGAGCAGAAAGCAGTGTTTAGTGGAGTTTAAGAAGGACAGTACATTATAAAAAGCATACAAACAGTATCGTTCTAAACATTCTGATTTAACAATATCTAGTCTTTTAAAATAGTTCTAAATTTTCTTCCTATCTTATTTTAATTTGTGTGTAAAATCAGTATGTACCCTTTTTGTTTTCTGAGTCTTGAGTTACTTTGTTTTAAAAACACAAAACACTGCACATACAAGAGCACACGGTGCCTTGTGGCCAAGTTAATAGCACTCGGGGGCCATAGTACTAAGGGCTAGGGTTCACTTCTTGTCTGAGGCAGAAATAAATGGGCAGAGTTTTTTTATCTGATGCTCTGTTCACTTACCAGTAAATATGTACTGTGAAGTTAGACAGCTGCTTCAGGACACATCCTGGGGATGTGTGTATGTGAGTGTGGTGTTAGAGAGAAATACATGTAGGAGATATGATAAAGGAAATAGGTTGAGAGTCAGTACTATAGACAAAAAGTAGTAGAAAGGTGGGGTCCAAGGGCTAATGTCTTGATCTAGCAGGCACAAAATATTAAATTTTTATTTACTATGCCTGCAGCTGTTAGCTCTTGGAACCACTTTTCTAACTCAGTTGACTAATGTACTGACTCTTGACCTATTTTTCTCTATCATGTCTACATATATTTNTACTTTACTGTATTTTAGGATGAGGAAATGTGGAAACTTTATATTCTGGTAATATTCAGCATTTTTATTATGAAGACTAACCTGATGTCTATTCTCAACAGAATTCTTTCAGTGATATTGCAAGATTTGTTGAGTGAATTCTTCCGTGATCTGGATGTGGTGCCCTCAGATGTTGTGGCTGGCCTTGTCCTTCTCAGAAAGTATCAGAAACTCAATCGTGAAGAGATTGTCAAGAGCAGTAAAAATGATGTGTATGAGTTTCTGTCTGGCGTCCCAATCACCCCAAGGTGAGTGTACTGTCATGAATTACATTCCTATAAGTGAATTGTGGCCTGCCTTAAGCTACCATTACCATACAAGAGAGTGAGGGCAGCCAGGATTTACCATTTACCCTGTGAGAGTGCATTGGGTATCAGGAGTCATCATTTATATATTTTGCCCGAATTTACTTGAGGGCCACCTCTAGTGGCCTCATCGGGGACAGGGAAGCCAACGGCAGCAGCTGTATAGTACTGTATAGGTCCTAGGAGGGCAATATTCATAAATTATTGTTTAATATTCCTATATATATCTTGTATACTATATGTTGAACAGCAATGTACACTCAATAATCCAGAATATATGGGGCCCACCTCATTTGAGTTAGCTCATTCACTCATTTTTATCTGGCAAGTCCAAAAATGAAAAAATCTATTTATTTGGTTCCCATTCAGCAGAAATTTTCAATAACTCGAGTTTTTATTTAAGTTGAAAAGTAGAACATTCTAAATCAAATTTATTTGGATTACCCAAAGATTTCAGTTACTGGATTACCGAGCTCTTTCAGTAATTTGCTATGGTAACTTGCTTTTGGTGTATGTTTATACATCATTTTTCTTGTGAGTACTACTCATCATTTGATATTAATTCTAGACACAGCCCTTTTCATAAACAAGGTGTCAGTTGTTGCTTGCATCTGTTAATGCTAAGTTTGAGAACGAAAACTTAATTGCATACCATTCTTCACTGGAGTACAATGTTGGTAATTGTTGTTTAAGTGCATTTAATTAATTTTGTTTAAATAGTAACTACATTGGCAGCATTATCTCAACCCAGCTATGATACAGTGTACATAGATAATTATACTAAACAGGTAATGAACTAATTCCACTGAAACTGTACATACAGAGTAGTTAGTGACCAGGGGATAAAATTGCAAACATTTGCGAAAGCTTGCCCAGAGTCAGTGCCATGCTAGATATAAATGCTCTACTGTACTGTAACTTCATGCTCCTGTGATTACAACCCATTTGTTATCCACAGGACACGCTTCCTTCAGCTGTCTTCACTGGAGGGGAAGGAGGAGTTTGAGAAGATTGTGCACTATATGAGGTTTGCCCTGGCAATATATGGCTGGCCTATGTTTGTCGTGGCTAACTCCACCTTTGAGGCATGCAGGCTGTGTCCATTACTCCGGTAAGGAGATTTTTTGTCATTTAATTTGGTGTTAATCAGTTGTAAACAATCTACCTTCTCTCCTAAATATTTTGATATATATTATTAGTGTGGTGTCAGCCAGTACTTCTAACATTAGTTTAGGTACTACTTCAGATGTCCTTAAGCAGCGATCTGCAAAAAGTATAACAGTTGAGGCAACAATGATGAATATTTTATTGTCTTAAGTATAAGCCATTAAATCTTTTTTGTGTGTATCCATACTGAACCTAATAAGCATGTAAATAAAAGTACTTGGAAAACCTCAACCTGTAAGATTAATGAGGCGAGAGTGGCATAAAAGAAAAATGAATGATGGCTGATTATTTCAGTCTTCAAGAGGAATATGCTATAGGAAATGAAAGTTAAAGATACTACCAGTAAAGGAAAAGGGTCTCAATCCTCCAAACTATGTTGTCATGTAGCTTCAGCAATGTTTATAATGTGAGGATGGGGGGGGTGGGGAAAGTGGAGTTAAATGTTTGTCAGATCTTTGCCTCCACACATAAGCAGGCACAATGTGTACAACCAGAAATTTCACTAATCTGGAAATCATATGATCCATTCCATTCTGGTACTGTACATGAATAATCTATTTGAGACCTAACTTTAGTAATAATCTGTTTAGGGACCTAATTTTACTTTAAATTGAAAATTGAAAATGACAGGAAATTTATATAAACCCAATTTTACATTTAAATTGTATCTTTAAGAATTGAAGGATAATTATCAACTTCCTGTTAGATGTTAATTTCACTGATCTATCTTTGACTGCTGTCCCATTGCAGCTGCTGGCAGTGCTGTTCTTCCCGTGAGGGAATGCCAGAGGTGGTGGAAGACAACTGTTGTGGGTGCAATGTTGCTGCTTTTATGAGAATGGCTCCTTCAGAAGGCTTGGACCTGGTCTACGTCACTTACCATGTTGATGTTGGGGAAACTCCTTTCTTTGTGGCTCTGGACCATCATCGCCGCACTATTGTTATTAGCATCCGTGGCACGTTATCTATGAAGGTTGGGGTCTTATCCAGGCATGATGTGGCTGCTAATACCTGTTTTATTAACAATGGCTTTATCCTTTTTCTTTGTTTCCAACAATTATGCTTAATTTGTTTTTTTCTTGGCTAATATAGAAGTTTGCTTTACTGCTGCTTTAAATTACATTGTTGCAATTTATTGGATTAATAATTTGCTCTAATCCACTTATGGGTTTATCTGTATCTATAAATATTTAATAAAAATTACATAGCTAAATCAATTAGGCTCAGTACACTCATATTATCTCGTATCAACAATCTTCATAATCGGAATTTATACACAATTTCTCCTTTTCTGTGACAAATGTTTTATAGCATGGAAGACAATATTCAAGCAAACTTGCATGCAGAAACTGTCAAGAACTGCACATGTTTTTATATATATACAGTTTATAATGAACTTGTTTCTTTAACAACTAAACGTATTTAGAATCCATGTATTATCCTCTGTATTTCAGTTAAAAACAAGTTGTGCATTTTTAATGATCTCTTAATGCTTTTGCATGTTTTGGGATGGCTGTGTTTCCTTTCTTTTAAGATTTAATTTCATAGTGGAAAGGCTACTTTTAATTACTTTTTCCATCATGGACAAGAACCACATTTCCATAACCACATCTTTATCCATATTACTGAAATTTATATTATTAATACTTCATCTTCATGTATTTCCACCGTTATGCACTTCTTCTTGCATGTAAAACCTTGTTTAGTTGGTACATCATCATCTTTCTTCATATAAATGTTTACATCTCTGTTTGTCTTACATTTCATAAATAGTTTTTAATAACAGCCTTTCTCTCTCCACCCCCAACACTAGCATACTGCAAAACACTTTAATACCCTCAGTAATGCCTTGCCTCACTCCTAGGATGTGATCACCGACCTTAACGCAGAGAGCGAGCCTCTACCCATGGATGCTATTAAAGAGGACTGGCTTGGACACAAGGTATGCATTATTGATTGCCATACTGTACTTTTGTTACTTAGGATTTGTGCATCATGATAATGTGATCTTTAAAATTCTTGTTGAAATAACATCAAGATTTATTAAAAGCTAATATTGTATAACCTAAATAATGAATATGAATTGTAGCAAGTTAATGCAAACAAAATGTGTAAATTTAATGTAACAGGAATAATTAATTAGTTGAAGTTTGGAGATAATTTTTTTTATTTTTTTTATTTTGTCACAGTATGATTTTAATTTTAGGAATGATTCAGAAATACTTTAAATATTTTAATAAATAAATAAATAAATAAATAAATAAATGTTTATTCAGGTAAGGTATATACATACAAGTGAGGTTACATTAATGGATCGAATTATAGGTAGAGCTAGTACATACAATGCCTAAAGCCACTATTACGCAATGCGTTTCGGGCAGGAAGAACATTAATATCTAGAACTTAACACTAATAGAGCATAAAGAATAAAATGTGTTGAGAACAAATACAAATAAAAATAAAAAAAAAAAGGGGGAACATGACTGAAAAAGCAGCACAAATACAAAAGGTTGACAAACAGCGTTGATTAAAAAATAACAGACATGGGTTGAACTAGAGGGGTAAGGTAGGTTACAGGGAATTTATAAGGTAGTGTTTAGTTTTTTTCTTAAATTGGTTGAGAGAGGTACAGTCTTTAACATGGATGGGGAGGTCATTCCACATTCTGGGTCCCTTGATTTGTAGAGCATTTCTAGTTTGATTAAGCCGTACTCTTGGAATATCAAAACTGTATTTATTTCTGGTGTGGTGCTCATGGGTTCTGTTACAACCTTCAATGAAGCTTTTGAGTTCAGGATTGGCATTACAGTTCAGCGTTTTATATATGTATGATACACATGAGAGAATGTGCAGTGACTTAATATCTAACATATTCAGAGATTTGAGTAGGGGTTCCGAGTGATGTCTGGGGCCAGAGTTGGATATTGTCCTAATAGCAGCTTTGTGTTGAGTAATTAGAGGATGTAAATGATTTTGGGTAGTGGAACCCCAAGCACAAATACCATAGTTGAGATATGGATAGATGAGGGAGTAATAGAGAGTCACCAGGGCAGGTCGGGGTACATAATATCTGATCTTAGAGAGAATGCCAACAGTTTTTGAAACTTTTTTTGATATGTTTAGAATGTGTCCCTGGAAGTTCAGCTTGTGGTCAATGAGAACGCCAAGGAACTTACCATCTAATTTGTTACAAATTTGGGTATTGTTAATTTTGAGATTTATTTGATTAGAGGATTTATTGCCAAACAGAATATAGAAAGTTTTGTCAATGTTAAGGGTGAGTTTGTTGGCAGTTAGCCAAAGATGGACTTTATTTAGCTCAGTATTTACTGTGGCATTTAGAGCAAGGGGGTCAGGACTGGAGTAAATGAAGGTTGTGTTGTCAGCAAAAAGAATTGGTTTGAGGTGTTGGGAGGCATTTGGAAGGTCATTAATGTAGATGAGAAAGAGGAGAGGGACAAGTATGCTGCCCTGAGGAACACCGATGTTGATGGGTAGGGTGGGAGAAATTGAATTATTCACAGAAACATACTGGAGCCTGTCAGTAAGGTAAGATTTGAGATATTGCAGGGAGTGTCCTCTGACTCCATAATGATGTAATTTAAGAAGAAGGTTTTGGTGGTTGACAGTGTCAAAAGCCTTACGCAGGTCCACAAATAACCCAACAGGGAACTCATTTTTATCAAGAGCTGCATGAATCAAGTTAATCATACTAATAAGTGCATCGTTAGTGCTTTTTTTGGGTCTGAAGCCATATTGACAAGAGCTAAGTGTATTGTGTTTGGCTAGATAAGAGTTTAGACTGCCTATGCTCTCCTTTTTTTGTAAAGAATGACTAACAATTGTTATTTGTTGTTTTAGATTCAGCTACTCGGAACAAAAGTTCCAAGTACAGTAGCATATATTGTGAGCCCGTAGTGGACTTGACTTAAAATCAATATTTGTCTTATGTCTTCTAGGGTATGGTGTCTGCAGCAGAGTACATTCGTCGTAAACTTCGTGAAGATAATATCTTGACTCATGCATTTGGTTTTGATACGAGTCGTGGAACACAGATGTACGATATAGTATTAGTGGGACATTCCTTAGGTGCTGGCACAGCAGCTATTCTTGCCATCCTCCTCAAGCAAGAACACCCAAACCTCAGCTGTTTTGCATACTCCCCACCTGGTGGACTTCTCAGGTGACAAATCCTAAAAAGTTATTTTTGTAAATGCACCAAGGATTAAGAGTTTTTAAGTGAACTACAGTGACTCATTAATTTATTTGGTGCAGAGACCAAATTAGAGATGTTAATCTTTACCTCATGAATATGCATATTAATGGAGTATGCTTAAACCAAGCTTTGATTAACTAAAACCTAGTCATAAATTGCATATTTATTGTAATATAAAAATGAACAAAACAATCAATGCTAAAAAGCATTAGTAAATTACTCTGTTAATATATTTGCCAAAGTAAGATGTACATATGCAAGAGTATCCTTAGAAGTGACATTGGTAACTGTGTGTGCATAGACAAATGAGCCTTCAACTCCACCTATTTTCACCTGTTAGATATGTACCCATCTTGGCTTCAGTATTTCGTTATAGAAAAGAAGTACAAAGTGTATCATATAAAAACTATATAAAGTTCTATATATTGGCTTTACACAGGTACCCGATACATTATACTGTATAAACTATAAATATATATACAGTATATTATTTAATAGGATTTATGTGGAAAATTGTATGCACGAAATATCAATAAACATAAATCATATGTTCTAGTTCTGCCTTGTTAGGCTAACATTCTGGTACTGTATCTGGATACAAATAACTATAAAATGAACAGTTCATTAGTTTACATTGCTTGGCCTCAACTATTTCAGTTTTTAAAGATAATCTATGGTAGTACAGTACTAAAAAATTTAATGTAAAAAGGAAGCAGGCTATTTCTTGTAAACTGAAACGTGGAAAATGACAAGTTCTTATAGCTAACCCTTTCATTCTTTACAGCATGCCAGCAGTAGAATATACACGAGCCTTTATCACGTCAGTCGTAGTGGGAAAGGATGTTGTTCCTCGAATTGGCCTTCACCAAATGGAATCTATGAGGGCAGACCTTATTAATGCCATCCAGCGATCCAAGGATCCTAAGGTGAGGCCACAGATACATGATACATAAATATTTAATGTGATGTATAAATAGTATTGATGATTCCCAAAGAGTATAGAATAAGCCAGTTTGTAGTGTTGATTTCTTGTATATTTTATGACCGAGCTATAAAGTAATCTCGTTATTTAATAGTAAAGCTTTACATAATATACACAATCAGGCAAGTTGGAGAGGAAGTGTACATTCCTGTATTTTTTTTGTGTTTCATGGATACAGTACTTATGATAAATTAACAAGTTTGTACTGTACTCTATATGAAAACTGAAGGGCACTGTACACCCAATCCTGTGAAGTAGTGAGTTGCTGCTGTGGATGTTTACTAGTGTGTGTTTGTGCTTGTTTATTCATGTTTCTGTATTGTGTAAATGATTCAATGAACGAATGTTAATATATTTTTAACACTTATAAGGGCTGTAACTTCTCGTTATACTGTTTTGTTTCTTTAACTCCAGACTGATGCCTCCTCACCCCTATTAAAAGTAGGAAATGATGCATTAATAATGACTATAATGTATTTATGATTTATAAATTGCAACACTGCCAACACAGGATTTTCATTATTATTTGTCAACCTGGCATCAGTGGAAAACAATCAGCTCATCTGTAACATGTTGTGGAGCTTGGGAGGACAGCGGCGAGGCAGAGGAGTTCAACACCACACGAGCAGCCATGAGGGATCATGCCTCTCATCCATCGGATGCATCTATTGCGCTCACCGTCCATCAACCATTGTATCCTCCAGGCCGTATCCTACACGTTGTTCGACATCACCCCGATAAGAGACAGTAAGTTGTGACCAATTCTTCGTTGGCTAAAAAGGATTTTAATCATATTTATTTATTTTATTTATTTATATATATATATGTATATATACCAGAAGGTACATTGGGTTTATGAGAGTACATAGCATTGATGTTTTTACATTCTTGTAAAGCCACTAACATACAGTACACATCATTTCTGGCAGGTCCTTAACCACTGTACTGCCCAGAGTGCTCTAAGGCACTCAGAGTTGTGCTATTTTTTTTTTTTTTTAACTAGGCTATATTTTAATGTTCTTTAATGTTTTCATCACTATGTTTTAAAATGAAAATGTTTGAGTTTGGAAACATTTTGACATTAACTATACCTGAACATTTATAAAAACAACAAATATATGTGCTTGACAATTGCACTATGAAGTTTTTGCCGAAACCAGGTGCACAGTGCAGTGGTTAATCTAACAGATAATTTTAAGTAGGTAATTTCTAGCAAAATAGAAAAAATGTTAACAGGTACATTGTAAGAAAATTTGACAAAGATTAGTAGATACATTAAAGTAAAATTTGAGGGGTAATCAATAGGTTAATTTGTTAATATGTAGCACAATTTGAGGACTATTTCAAGGTATAATGCAGTAAATTATGCATTCAATATAACAAACGTGATACCCATATAAGATGATAGCAATGATTACAATGGTCTCCGGTCTCCGTGGTGTAGTGGTAAGACACTTGCCTGGCGTTCCGCGAGCGCTTTGTCATGGGTTCGTATCCTGGCCAGGGAGGATTTACTGGGCGCAAATCCTTAACTGTAGCCTCTGTTTAACTCAACAGTAAAATGGGTACATGGTTGTAAAAACGATTCTTCGCAGCGGGGATCGTATTCCAGGGACCTGCCCGAAACGCTACGCGTACTAGTGGTTGTACAAGAATGTAACAACTCTTGTATATATCTCAAAAAAAAAAAAATACAGTACCGTATATGCCATTTTATTATATATCAAAACATTTTTCTTCTGTATGCAGTACTGTATTGTAATGCAACATAATATTCAGTAATGCTTCTCAAGTATCTTGTATTATGATTATAAAATGAGTTTTTTTAACTTTAAAGATGAAAATTTACTCATAATAGTAACAAAGGCTATTTTTGTTAAAAAGTTAAAAATATTGTAGCCAATTTTTACTCATAAATTGAATAAATGTACTGTACAACAATTTATTTTTTATTTATTTATACTGCACTTAATTTCCCAAATTTTAGATATTAATACCTCATATATATATTAGTACCTGACTGGAAAAGTGTAATACTGAAGTTGCATGACAAAATGAGTAGATCTTGTCCTGTCATACAGTATGATAACTTGGTTTTATATTCACATGACTATTCTTGAACATATCCTTACAGATTTTATTTTCACATACCTTTCATGTACATGATGACACCCCCTTTCCCCCATCTCTTGTCTTATATTTTATTCTTTAACCTTTTGCATAGTTCTGTATTGATCTGCTGTTCATATAATATATTTATTTGATTTTGACATACTGTATTTCATAATAACTGTTGTATGCCTTATTTTCATCAACAACAACAACAACAATATGGTTCCCATTTTCTTGGGGCGGGGAGGCATTAGCCAAGTATAAAACATCTAAGCTCCCATCTTAATTTGTGAATTGGCTTGTAGTTGCATAAGGATGACCGAACACAGGATTTTCTTCAAAAGTTATTAGCTAGATATATTTATATTACGTTTTGACAAAATTACGGCAGATCTAGAAGCAATTTTGAGCAAATGAGGTGCTTTTTCATGTAAATCAGTGTAATAAATACGGAGATGTAAAAGAGGAAGGCAAATATATGAGCAGGCAGAAAAAATGGAAGAAATGAGACTGTAGAAAATTTAAAGTATCTTCAGGAGTTTGAGAATAGTTTTATAAATTAAAGAATTGATACATACTTTAAGCATCTGTTTGGCAGCACTATATATACAGTACTGTACATATTAGTAGTATTTTTAGTAAGCAAGTGATGTTCCTCTATTTTTGAGCCAAATCATCTAGGTTGCTCCCCAAGCTAGGGCTTGGTTCCTTCCCAGACACTATTCACATGACAAGGGCTTAAATGTTTTGTTCTTCCTTGGTAAATAACTTACAAATGGTCTTGCATAAATAAAACACTCAAAGACCTCCCTGCAAGTGATTAATGGAACCTCAAAGAACACTATCACTCTACTAACTATGAATTAGTAACTACAGCTGCTCCAACCACCACCAAATAGCAGCACTAGCTACCACATCAGGGCCAGGGGGAAAACTAGCCCATATTTTTGTCTGAAATCCATTTGTTTGTACCCAGATATGCAGAGGCCAATTTAGTTATATTGATTGATTGATTGTTCGAGAGAGACAGTGCTGGGGGGGTACAGTGCTTTAGTATTTGCTTCATGCATGGTGCTTAGTTATTTGTGGGTCTGACTATACTGTACCTATATGCTTCAGCTTAGTTTTGGGGGTTTCTTGTCAAAGAAAACCCCCAAAAACTGGTGGTGATTGTCAAAGGCCTGTAGAACTCTTTGGCTTGGCCTTCAGCATGGTTTGGCTCCACTCGAGTTGTACCAAGTGTTGAGTTAAATGAAACGCTCATTTCTGAGCCTGTCCCTTGGTTGCTACTGTTCCTGCTTTTCTGCCTCAACTTCGCTGGGTCTTCAACAACCCCCCCATTTAAGACTGTCCCAACCCTGTTGTGGTACCAAGTGCTGCCACCTAGTGGTTTTCAGAGTAGCTGATAGTTCCTAATCTGTAGTTGGCAGTGATAAATTAATGCTTGTCTTTGTTCCAATACTCTCTTTCAAGAGGGTGTTGAGTGGTTTGTTTTATTTTTTTGTAGGAAGTATTTGTTTGGTGGTGAACTGAAATAGATTCACTGTCTCCACTCCCATAGCAATTCCATTCGCAAAGGTACTTTGCCACAACGAGGAAAAGATCAATTGGAGCCTGGCTAGGGAAGCAAGCGACTGGCTGGCTCAGAAAGGAGCATTTCATTCCACTCGGTGCCTTATTTTTTCTTGTACATGTTGCTCATATTTAAAAAAAAAAATTATAGTGGCTCTTAGAATTAGTTTTGTTTTTATATAATAGCTTGGAGGATGAATGTTGTTGCTTTATGTGATGGATTGGTTTCTTGTTGTAATGAAGCATTTTGAGATACAGTAGTGTATGTGTAGTACATATCACTGTGCTGTATATCAAATTGCTAATCTTATTTTTATACAATTTATTCATATTGAAAATATGAATTAAAATTTATTATTTATAATATTTGTTCAGCACATGAGAATATCTTGGACATAATTTCAACATACAGTACTGAGACAAAAAGTCAATTCACAATATTCATGAGTAAATAGTGTATTGCATTAACAATGTCATCACACTTAGCAATGGATTTTCTCAATACCTCCATTTAATTTTGTCATGAAGCTAGACAAAACAGATCAAGTATATAATTTTGCTTCATTTTTGTTTTTATTTTTTTTCCTTGGGGCACATCAGGCAGAAATATGAGTCCAGGTGGAGGTAAGTTACAAGCTGTGAATGGGACGGTACAAATAGCATCCATTTTTGTCTTGTGTGATAAGACTTCAAGCACAGTGGAACATGTCTAAACCATTCAGTACATGCTTCTGAATTATTAAAATGTCTTTCCTTGTTTAACGTACACTAAATGTTGGTAATGTTGCACTCTGATTTTAATGCTTGGATAGAACTTGTATACTCAAGGTATTCTTCATTCTGAAGGTACAGTATAGCAGGCCATAGGTGTATTAGTTCTCGAGTTAAATTTTCATGTTGATTTTTCCTTGGCATTAGATAGGAAGATTTGTCTCTGGGATTTATTTGACTTTATTTTGTGGAATAATCTGTTTAAAATATGACCTTTTAGAATAATTTGGTAACTTAAAATTTGTGTAAATACCCCCAGGTAACTACACAATGTAGCCATTCTAAGAAGACTTCTTAGAGACATAGTTCATTAATGGTCATTCATGTGCAGGATGACATTGTTACCAGTTGTGTAGTGTCAATACTCTTATCTCGCTACTTAATTACATTTGGAAATTTTGTACTTTGGCCCACACACTCCAAGAGGAGAAAATACCTTGATCACTCCTTCAGAGTTCTTCACAGAATTTAGTCATCTTGATAATGACATTGAATGTGTGTCCTCAAAGAGCCTTACTCTTCATCAATGACTAGTTTTTGAAATTGTAAAGTTGAATGTTGGTGTAACTAATTTAAAAATGAAACTAGCTTCTACCTTTTAAACCCATATGAATAAGAGTATCCAAATAGAGGGTTTGCCGGAGTGTGTGTTCAGATGAGGACAAATTAAATTAAGGAAGCAAGAAAAATGGGGAAAAGGGAAAACATGGGGTCATGATTTTGGAAAATATGGTTTTGCTGTAGTTTGTAATTTTGATGAAAGGTGTTGCAGTGTAATGTAACAAAACGAAAACAGCCATATTAATTAAAAAAAATACTTAGTACATTAGGAGATAACCATGATCAGTGATGCAGCATTACAGTGGTGTGTGCTAAAGAACTTTTAAATATTGTCTTTGTTTTCATAGTTTTCTCTAATAGTTATTTATATTATGTGAAAGTAACGATCAAGTGTTGAATATTTAGACACATGAAGCATTTGAGAAAATTATCACTAGCTTGACTTTCCACTGTCTTGAAAAGTCTACTTTCACTGCTTTTCTTTTCTTGACAGACTTGAGCATGATATCAAGTATATATATTTTGCATGCTCACTAAACTAATGTTCTTATACTTATTGATCACTTGTTTATCTTATAAACATACCCACTGTTTCACTTCATCACCCTTAAAAATGGGTATGTCTTTTGGATTGTATTAGGTGCTGCACTCGGGCACAACACACTTGGATAAGTATATCATCAGGTTTTGCACTCGGTAGGGCAGAAACTAGATAATAAACTAAAGCAGCATAAAGAATTTCAATGAATGTCACTATGATTGCCTATCTTCCCAGTACAGTTAAGTTGTTATACCATGCAGTGATATACTTCAGCAAAAATAAGTTTTCTTTGCAAATTTAATTTTGTAATATTTTTACCTTGACCTCTACATCCTCGCTTAGCATTCACCAGAAATAAGCTTTGTCAGTGGCTATAATGCCAGTGAATGCTTGAGCCTTGCACTTGCCATTAAGATTCAGTTGTGGATGGATTTTGTTGAAGTCCATGATGTTCTGAGCTGTCCTCTTTGGCTATTCCTTAAGGTAATTATCCATAGGATTATGAACAGCTAATCAGGATGACATATAGACTGATATCACAGGAAACTTTTGAAGCAGTCCCTGTATAATTGCAATTAGTGCACAGGGAGTCGCTGCAGAACATTGTCTAGCCCAGAATTATCAACAGCTCTTGAAAGGTTATCAAAGCCACTTTCATCCACAAGTTGAAGGCAAAATATGACTCGGAATTTAAGCCTCAAATAATGCAATAAGCCTTCAAGGTATGAAAGGCTAGAAAGTGGGATATGAAAGACTTGCTCTCTCACTATAGTCACTGATAGGTAAGCACCAAAGGATGGCTCCTTTTAAATTACCTGCATTAACATATTTTCTGACTAAATGGCAAGCAAGAACCAGGTTTTTTATTAAGTTTGACCTGGTTTCCTTGTTCTGGAGCTGCAAGTCTTATATTTAAAGTTCGGGCTCTCATTGCTGGGAACAGGAATCTATTAGAATTATCAAAGTCTATATAAGCCAATGAATTAGGCAACTCACAATCATAGCCTAACTCCTGAGAACCTATTTACTGCTGAATGAAGAGACATCAGATGGAAAAATAACTTTTGTCCTTCATGGGAATCAAACTTGGCGACCTTTTGGTTGAGAACAAACTGTGATGATTATGACTGAACTGCATTATTCAGGGGTTCAATGCCATTAGTGCACAGCATTAATTTAGCTGTGAGACTTTTTATTATTCATAGTTCTCTGAAATATCTGACAGATATGCTTGAGGTTTCCATTGCTGTGTATCATAATATACTTTGGTTCTCTGTTTTTACTTATGTGCTGGTTAGTGAAAGGATGGAGGGGGGTTCTGTACCTCCTTTGTCCTTTTGGGGGGGAGGGGGTTGCAGGGGTGTCCTGAGGGGGTTTCTGGCATTTCCTTCCTATAGGTGGAAGGGGAGATAATTTCCTCTACAGAGGGATGAGGCAGTTGCTTTGGCAGCACACTTGTCAGTCATCTCTAGTATGAAGTTTGCCATAACTTTTCTGTTTGGTTCAGATATGGACCAATCCTCTTCCTGGTCTATGATGATGTCAGTTAATGGCAGCATTTGAGGAACCTGTATGGTTTCCTTTTGATCTTTCTTGGGTTCAGGAGTCCAGAGCAGAGAAAATTTTCCTTCATTTGGGGCTTTGTAACCTCCCCACATGCAGTATGTGATAGATAAATTCTTAGATGACAGCATATGTCAACCTGTACTGAATAAGGAATATTCTTGGGTTAAGATAGCTTACATCAAATTAAAAAATTCACTGTGCAGTACTGCAGTAATTTGTTGTATTTGTGTTCTGCTTTTAAATCCTTATATTTGTAAAAAATTTACATTTCTCTGGCTATTATTACCCAATAATGAGAGAAACTTTATTACTTGAAAGCCATGAATTAGTAAAATTTTGGAGTATGTGGCTTGATCACCCATAAACATTCACAGTACTGTATACTTAAAATAGTTAAAGTTGCAACAATTTTCTAGATTTTTCTTGGCATATCCTATATTTTAAAATTTTCCTTGAATCTTGTTGGAGAGAATTTTAAATTATGGGGAAACTTCTGTCCAAATTTCAGGAGTTGATATGAAAAATCATAATTTTATCTAAAATTTGTTATGTCTAAAAATGTATGGAATTGTTAAAATAATTGTCTCCATACTTAACATATTTCTCTCAATGTAAAGAAGAAAGCATTTTTTTTATATAGATTGCACAAAATGGTACATATATGAGAGCTGAGAGAAATGTGTATACCAAGAGTTAAACCTTGTTTCCACTACACATACTAACCTGCTAGAGTTTACTCCACCACACCTATCATCACACACCACTAGTATGCCTGTGTTTACACCCCCAAACCCTTCTTTACACCCCCAAAATTCTACCGTCCACTTGGGCTGGACAGTAGAGCAACGGTCTCGCTTCATGCAGGTCGGCATTCAATCCCCGTCAAAGTAGTTGGCACCATTCCTTACCCCCATCCCATCTCAAATCCTAATCCTGATCCCTTCCAAGTGCTATATAGTCGTAATAGCTTGATGCTTTCTCCTGATAGTTCCCACTTCCCCAAACCCATCCACACAGTTCTTTAAAAGTTTGTCATCCCACCTTACCTGAGGTTCCTGAAGTTTTACTATATTCAGCAAGGAGTTAGTGTTCAAACTGAACTTATCTCTAGAACTGTAGACAGAACCTAGTTTACAGTTCTTCATGGCTGGAATGCAATGTTTTATTTTATCTTTATCACCTTTGCTGTTCTTTGATGATGGGGAGAAGTACAGTTGGTGCTCTTGGAAGTCTACAATAATTTTTTCCAGTTGTTAACATAGGTTTTCAGGCTGTAGACCTTTGCTGTTGGCTCCATTTACAGGCAATGGACCAGAGGTTTGATGTATCAAATTTTTGTTAAAGGTCGAAGTTTGAGATTGGGTTCGTCACCTGCCCTAGTGTGTGCCTTCACAGCTGTTGCATCATTGCCCGAAATGTGCACGCCAATTGTTATTCTGCGTTTTGAATTCCTTGCTACACCTTTATCTGCTGACAGGCAGTGTTTCCTTCCCACTTTTCTGTATTATCAACTGTAGCACAAAGTGTTTCAGTTGAAACCAATCCTTCTAACTCTTGAGGTAGGGAACCGGTGGCTGAGTGAACAGAACACTGGACGCATGATCCTGTGGTCCCGGGTTCGATCCTGGGTGCCAGCGAAAAACAATGGGCAGAGTTTTTCACCCTGATGCCCCTGTTACCTAGAAGTAAATAGGTACCTGGGAGTTAGTCAGCTGTCACGGGCTGCTTCCTGGGGGTGGAGGCCTGGTCGAGGACACTAAGCCCCGAAATCATCTAAAGATAAGGGTTATCAGCCCTGGATACCTGAGGCTTCTGGATGGCTCTGTGTAAGTGCAGCTCCCATCTCTGGAAAAAAAAAAGAGATCGATATGATGAATTCTTAAAATGTTCAAAATCACAATAATTGAAAAAATTGAAAAGGAGGAATTTTTAAACTTATAACTTAAGGAACATAGGCCATAGATTCGAGCTAAAAAATCAATGGTGTCATTTTTAACAAATTCCCTCTTGTGAACACAGTTGTAGACAGATTGATGCCAAAACCATCAAAAGTTTCAAAATGTCATATGACAAAGATTAGAAGGAAGATGATACACTACTTATGATGCCTGATAAACCAGGAGTGCATAGACTGTCAGCAGAGGAACACAAAGAACATTGTGCGAGGAGCATATGCTACGCTTTTAACTTCAGATTCAATTTTAGTTACATGGATAGTAGAATAATAAACTGTTCATGACTTCTGCGAGACCAAAATTGGAACGTACAGCAGGTGAATGGTGCCCATATCTCAAGAAGCACATCAGTAAACTGGAATAGGTGCAAAGACATGCAACTAAATGGCTTCTGGAATTGAAAAACAAGAGTTGTGAAGAGAGGCTAGAGGCATTAAATATGTCAAACTAAAAAATGGAAGAAAAAGAGATGTGATTGCCTCTTACAAAATAATAACAGGAATTTACCAAATTGACAGGTGAATTTCTGAAACTGGCACCCTCAAGAACAAGAGGTCATAGATTCAAGCTAAGGAAAGAAAGGTGCCCCAAAAAAATTAGAAAGTTATCTTTTTCAAACAAAGTGCTAAACGGTTAGAACAAGTTAAGTGAGGAGGTGGAGGCCAAAACTATCAGTAGTTTCAAAATGTTATATGATAGTGCTGAGAAGATGGAACACCATGATCGTAGCTCTCGTTCTGTAACTACACTTGGGTAATTATACATACTGTATGCAATGCTTTCCAGTTTCAGAATTACTTTTAAATACTGTACATGAATGGTAAAATACTTTTTAAAAAATTTGTAAGACCTTTGTGAGACCAAAGTTGGAATATGCAGTGATTTGTATGGTACCCATATCTCAAGAAGGAAAAGGTGCAAAGACGTGCAACTAAATGGCTTCTGGAACTGAAAAACAAAAGCTGTTAGGAGAAGTTAGAGGTATTACATATGCCAAAATTAAAAAATAGAAGAAAAAGAGGCAATATAATTACTATGTACAAAATAGTAATGCGAATCAACAAAATTGAAAAGGAAGAATTCCCGAGACCTGGAACCTCAAGAACAAGAGGTCATAGATTTAAGCTAACTAAACAAAGCTACCAAAGGAATACAAAAAAATTCACTTTCGCAAGCAGAGTTTTAGACGGAACAAGTGAAGTGAAATGTTGGTGGAGGCCAAAACCATCAGTAGTTTCAAAGCATTACTGTAAATGATAATGCTTAGAAGATGAGACACATTTCTTTGAAAACCCACCAGTGTGTGTGAATTATTTTTCTCTAACTTTACCCTTTGATGGTTCCATGGGTTATTTTTCTGATGTCCCAGTCTCTGACCAGGTTTCTTGGTTCATGACTTGGTCAGCCAGACTGTTAGTAATTGCAGGTCTCAGTCTGACATAGGCGCTGCAGCCTGGTTGATCCAGTATGCTTTATGGGTGTTTTTTTAATTTTTATGTTAACATAATTAGGGGCCTGTTGACAATTTCCTATACATTTATCTGAATTTACTTGAAGGTGACTTGTTTCTATTTCAAGATGGGTGTTGAAAAACCTTTTTTCCCTTTAATGTTTATCTATTTATAAGTGTTCTTTTCCTATTTATCACTGGGGCTCTTTATGCACAGTCTGCCATGCCTCATGATCTCGTATAGAATTATTACAGTGTGTAGATTTGGATCCAGTCCCTCTTAATATTTTCCAATTGTAGTATACTATGTATCTCTCTTGCCTGTATTTTTTTGGAACATGATCAAACTTTTCATTCTCATTTTTCAGTAAGAATCTGCATCTGAAAATTATAATATATATTATGAAATCGCTGATCTTTTTAAACTAACAAATATTTACTTGGGAGGTAAACACCAGTGAAAAAAGTCAAGTTTGTCATTTTATCAAAAAGGTAATTTTTATTTTGGTCTTGTGAATACAATATATTGGTGTATACGATTCGTCTTGAAATCGTCCTTAGCACATGTTCCAAATCTTGGTTTTATTTTCAGTTCATTCTTTGTATTATAGTACATTAGAAAACAATTATACATCACTGTATAATCCTTGGCATGAAGAGCTACAACTATCCTACAGCATATTTCTTTTCTTTTTTCCTCTAAATATAAGGTATCAAAGGTTTCAGCCCTTGTAATTTTGGGTAAGAACATTTTTTTTTGTATTGCCACTCATCAGTACAATAGTGTGTACGAATGTTCTTCTTGATTCTGCATACTTTTAGAAATTATGCAATTGATAGTATAGCCTTTTCAATATTATTTCAACCTTTATTTGATTATTCGTGTTACGGATGTTTATTAAATATTATATCACACAATGTTAATTTTTTAATTTATCAAGAAACTGCCTTTTGTACAGTTGTTAGTACAGTATTTATATATTTTCATCCTGTATAATATATATATATATATATATATATATATATATATATATATATATATATATATATATATATATATATATATATGTTGTACCTAGTAGCCAGAACTCACTTTTTGGCCTACTATGCAAGGCCAGATTTGCCTAATAAGCCAAGTTTTCATGAATTAATATATTTTCTCTAATTTTTTCTTATGAAATGATAAAGCTACCCATTTCGTATGTATGAGGTCAATTTTTTTTATTGGAGTTAAAATTAATGTAGATATATGACCGAACCTAACCAACCCTACCTAACCTAACCTAACCTATCTCTATAGGTTAGGTTAGGTTAGGTAGCCGAAAAAGTTAGGTTAGGTTAGGTTAGGTAGGTTAGGTAGTCGAAAAAAAAATTAATTCATGAAAACTTGGCCTATTAGGCAAATCGGGCCTTGCATAGTAGGCTGAGAAGTGCGTTCTGGCTACTAGGTACGACATATATATATATATATATATATATATTATATATATATATATATATATATATATATATATATATATATATATATATATATGTGTGTGTAATTGACGATCACAAAAAACACTGATCATTTTATGCGGAAAATCCACAGAGAAAAATGAAAGGAGGTGAACGTTTCGACTGTTAGAGCCGTTGTCAACACCAGACCGACGAAGTCTGGTGTCTGGTGTCTGGTCAGTCTGGTGTTGACAAAGGCTCTAACGAGTCAAAACGTTCACCTCCTTTCATTTTTTCTCTGTGGATTTTCAGCATATATATATATATATATATATATATATATATATATATAATACACACACACATGCACATACATATACACTGTATATTTTACTTTTTTCATTTTATTTCTTTTGAGTCATTGCATTAGTAATACTGTATCTAGGAATATATTACTGTAGTATTGTATACCAGGAAATTATGGCAAGCGGTAGTACCAAAGAACAATGAAAAGGAAAGAGTGAATTTAAACAGATATGTTAGTGAATTAATCAGGAAAATAAAAAAATAGAAACACTTGAGCAGTTTCCAGTATTTCACTTAACATACTGTAAGTTGATAAAAGAACATAATGATAGATAATACATCTGATTGCATATATCTGATTGTAGCGTAGCATTTCTCATTAGTTAGTATGAATGTTTTCTTGTGCAGTATTTATATAATTTAGCCCAGGCTAAATTACTCCTACGGGTATTTTGTTTTATTGTTTGCCATCTTTTGATCTCTACATCATATCTTCCTTCTTTTATCATTTGAATATTCTCCCAACCTGCTCGTTTGTTCCGCACTCCTTTCCATCCCTTTAACAAAGCTGACCATGTTGTCTTCTGTAGACGGTGGCTGCGAAGGCCTCAGCCTGTGTACCAGGCAGTGTGGAGAGATAACGAGGACTTCGACGAGGTGCTCATTTCACCATGCATGATCCAAGACCACATGCCGGATAAGGTTCTCAAGTCTTTAGAGAAGGTAAATGTATGACCATTTTAAAAGAGTGAGATTTTAAATGGATAGTGAAAAAAAGTATTTGGTTATTGAAGATTTATTTTTTTAAGAGGATGATGTATTACAGTGCTGTACATGTTTATATTAATATAATCATGCAAATCCAGTATACTGTATAGGATAAAAGGATGGTTTTGAGGAGGTTACATTTTTTTTTATTAATATTAAAAAGAATTTAAGGTACCTCTTAAGATATATTGAATTCTAGTTGGTGTAAGTACTCATGACTCGAATAATGAAAGGATTTTGCATTTGTACACAGAAAAAGACATTATATACAGTACAGGTATATATGCTGTACATATTCACAATGGTCTGGAAGGACACAATTATTAATACAAAAACTTGCACTTATGCTAGTTTTCTGTGGGGAGCCCCTACGGCTCCCTGGAGCTTATCGGGCTAATGTATGTTATGTTAGACCGGGACACTAGCTATGGAGTTCAGACCTACCAGGGACCAGCGCCAGAACCTGGCCCCTTCAGAGAGGTTTCAGGGAGCAATGGCCCTGGAAAACCCCATATAGTTGGGGGTTTTCCTTATCTGCCATCGACCGGGGTTAGGCACCCAGAAAGGTAGGCGTAACAAAACAAACCCCACATGGTAGAAAACTACAACAAACCGAACAGAAAGGTAGAAAAACTCCCTACAATCACAAGGAAAACAATCAAACAATCACTTTACTGCCGCGCCGGTTGTCCGCGCAGCCCTCCCCTCCCCGGGAGGGGGAGGGGGGGGCCCCGGACCTCACCGCGCCGGCTGCCTTCAGTTCGCAAGCTAGTGTCAACCGGGATACACGCTTCTCTGGCCTCAATTTCCTTAGCGGTTTTTGCCTCGTGTGGCGTTCTCTGCTGTTTTTGTGGTTTGCGGTGGCCAGGAGTACTTCATCAGTGCCGGGGCTGCATGCGTCTAGGGTTCCTTCCCTAGGCGCCCTGTGAGTACTGCCCTTGCGTGTCAGGGTTATCTTCTCTGGGGCGTTCGGGAACCGCTCCCGTAGAGGTTCTTGCTGCTCGGCATTTGCCTCGCCCTTGGGGCCAGCTGGGGCTTGGGGCTCTTGTTTGGCCTTGGGTAGGGAGTGGTGTTGTGCTGGTTAGGGCGCCAAGGTGTTGCGCTGCCTGCCACCTACGCGGCGACCGGTGCCTGTTGCCTCTGGGGACGGTGTACTTTTGCGGGGTTTTTCTTTTGTTTTGTTTTACTTTGCCTGGTGGAGGCTCTGCCTTGTGGGCCCATAGTTCCCCTGGTTTTGTTTTGGTGGCCCTCTGCTAGGCCCCGTGCTTGTACACGTCCCAGGGGTTTTCAGTATTAATCTTTACCCTTGTTTTTGGGTTTCTTCACCGGTTTCGCAACACCTTGCCCGGGCTTCCCGTAGTTGCTAACCTACGGGCCCTGGAAACCCCTGTCGGGGCTCGGGGACCCATGGATGCGTCTCCCGAGTTCCAGCCTGCCTTGTGCGGGTTTGAAGGTTGCGATGTGCCCTTGTCTCAGGGTGACAGTCACCTGTTTTGCCTCCGTCATGCTGCCTGTTGGGTCAATGACACCTTTGACCCTGAGTCTTGCGAGTCGTGTTCTCTGCTTGTGCTCCAGTTTTACTCTGAGGATGTCCCCGTCAGGGTACAGGCAGCATCAGCGTTGCATGTTAGGTTTAGGTTATTGCAACGCGCTAGGTTAGTTTCCCACCTGGATGCCCCGAGGCTGCCCCGTTTTGGTTTTCGGGACCCTGACCTGGGGGCGTTGGTCGCTATGGCTCTGACTCCAGCCGCGCCCTCTGGTCCTTCCCCTGTGGTTCTTCCTGAGCCTCCCCCCCTGTGTCCGGCTCCTAAGCGTCGGAAGGTTTCGGCATCGGCGCAGGGTTTCATTGGTGGTGAGACTCGGGCTGCTTCGGGGGCTGCCCCATCCGGGTGGGGGACGGAGGCATTTGAGCCGATACCTCCTACCGAGGCTTCTGGGTCCCACCAGCAGACCCCCTTCTTGTCAGCCTTTCCCTTGGACTCTGCCTTTTCTTCAGGGGTGGAGGGTTTGGAGGACGGCTCCGCCCCGGGTCCCGATGGGGGATCCTGGGGCTGGGGAGGAGTCGACCTGGGGGCCTTGGGCTCCTTGTGACCCTGCTTGGGTGCTTTTGCCTTCCCCGCGGGGCTTACTGTTGCAGGGGGAGGGGTTTTCTTACCCCCCTTCCCTGTATGAGTATGATTTGGGTTCGGCTCCTCCCCGGGTTCGGTTCCGGGTGCCTTTGGGTACTTCGGATCCGTCTTTTCAGGGGTTTGCTACTTCCCGGCTCTCCGCGAAGGTGGCTCGGGAAGCTCTTGCTGCATACCTCTGCCGAGACCCGGATTATGCCTCCCCAATGGATCCGTCCTCGTTTGAGTTCGGTTCTTCTTCCCGTTTTTGGGTGCGTTTGGAGGTTCCGGAGTCTTCCTGGCTAGCAGACTGCCCTCTCTTTTCGTTGGGGGCGTGGCACGGGTTCTGTCGGACCCGCACGCTTGATTGGCGAGAAACTGCTAGTTTTCTGCAGGTTTACTTGGGGGGCGAGTTGAGCACCTTAATGCGTGTTTATTCGCTCCCGTGCTTTCTCGGGATGTTGGTCTTTTCCAGCTTCATGTGCAGGTTCCTCAGCTTTCGGCTTCGTTGGTTGCGGAGGATTTGCGCTCCGTGGGCATTTGGCTTCGGTCTTGCGTTTCTTTCCCTTCTCGAGCTGTCTTCGCTTGGCTTGAGGAGGATGTGGGAGCGTTGAGTGAAGGGCCTTCGTCCGGGGCGCTGTCTTCGGCTGCTCGGGCTGCTGCTCTGTTGAAGCTTTTTGCGCCCATCCTGAAGGAAGCGGTGTCTCTGTTCTATGCTTCTCGCCTCGCGTGCCGTCAGGCTGTGCTCGCCCTCTCTTTGGATTCCGCTTGGGCCCTGGCTCTTAGGTTTTCGTCTCCGTTTTGTCCGTTGCTGTTTGCAGAGTCTGCGGTCTCTCAGTTTCTGCACGCGGCTTCGTCTAGTTGTCGCCCTATGGCGGACTTGTTGCTTCTCCGGAGCGGACTTCTCGTCGGTCTCGGAGAGGTCGTGCCAGGGTTCCGGGTCCGCTGGTCGAGNAGAGCAAGAGATAGAGAGAGAGAGAGGAGAGGAGAGAGGAGAGAGAGAGAGAGAGAGCGTGTGTTCTTGGGATGGGTTGAGAGGTGAGGTAAGGTCAGCTTACGGCAGGTAGAGTGAGGGAGGATTATGGGAGGTTTTTATCCTTTTTCCACGAAATGTGTTAATCAGGGGCGCGTGTGTGTGGGGTGTGGGGTGCGTGTGCGCGTGCGTGCGTGCGTGAGTGTGTCCGTAGTTCTCGTAAGCGGTAACTTCTACCCAATGAGCCACGCTGAGATTTTAATGAAATATAATATCCTGAACAGAATTTGATACTATATTACCTCACACTGTACACCTGATTAATTGACCAGAAGGCGGGTACCTACCAGATTGTCTCCCGTTCACACAACTAGATGAGTGATGACATATGGTCGATGATGATCCGTCGTCGGCTTCCACTAGGTGATTCACTAAGGTGTTCTTCTATCTACACAAAACTCTGGAGTCAGTCACTGTATCGTTGTGTTGCGGTTCACTAATTTACTGTATCATTGATCACAATCACCACCCAACAAACACAATCACAAGTCCCACGGCCACGTGGGTCGACCCAGCTGCCGGTCAGGTCAGGTCGCCTTACGCTGTCCTCCACACTATGCACCGGTGATCCTCTAGCTCCACTTTTGATTTCTTCGCACAATCGCTAGCGATATGACTATGCTATGTAGCACCCTGCTAGCTACACACTGCGAGAGGCCAAATACTATGATCTAGCCTCAATAATCCTTCAATGTCCCGTGAAATTGACGAATTTCCGCGGACCTCGCTAATCGCGTGTGTCTCCCACCGTCGCTACTGTGTGTGTGTGTGTGGTGTGTGTGTGTGTGTGTGTGTGTGTGTGTGGTGTACTCACCTATTTGTGCTTGCGGGGGTAAGTTTTGGCTCTTTGGTCCCGCCTCTCAACCGTCAATCAACTGGTGTACAGGTTCCTGAGCCTACTGGGCTCTATCATATCTACTGTGTGTGTGTGTGGTGTGTGTGTGTGTGTGTGTGTGTGTGTGTGTGTGTGTGTGTTGTGCGTGTGTATGTGTGTGTGTGTGTGTGTGTGTGTGTGTGTGTGTGTGTGGTGTGTGTGTGTGTGTGTGTGTGTGTTTTCACACAGTACGTGATCGCAGACTCATTAAAATCTGGTTGTTTCTGCTTCAGGTTGATCGTGCTGGCGGCCATCTACGGTGCAGTGGGGACGCGGGAGGGCCCGGGAGCCTCCTGCTGGGCCGAGCTTAGGGAGCACGTCGTCGGCTACCTCGTCATCCTCTCCGGCTGCATTGTCGTGGAGTTCTGCATCGCCCACGTGGCCATGAAGGGCACCATCCTCGACCCGACCCCTCGGGCTTCCATGCAGTACCTCCTCTACGTCAGGCTGGGTGAGTATCCCTTAACTGTGACCAAGTCTCCGCGGCCTGGTCAGAGACTGGGCCGCGGGGACCTTGACCCCCGGTCAAGGTCGATTTTTTGACGATTTTTTTACGATTTTTACGGAATCGTACTGGATTTTGGGGGGGCAGTCGCTAGCTTCCATAGTAGTTTTATTATGTTGGAATTTGTGCCTGAGCCCAGGGACGGGACTTTAGTTAGGTTATTCATCACAGTAATTATTCAGGGCGCCTAACAGCTGGGTGGACAGCGCTTCGGATTCGTAGTCCTGAGGTTCCGGGTTCGATCCCCGGAGGAGGCGGAGACAAATGGGCAAAATGTTTCTTTCATCCTGATGCTCTTGTTACCTAGCAGTAAATAGGTACCTGGGAGTTAGACAGCTGTCACGGGCTGCTTCCTGGGGGTGGAGGCCTGGTCGAGGACCGGGCCGCGGAGACACTAAGCTCCGAAGTCATCTCAAGATAACCTCAAGATTTGAAGATAACCGTATGGTATGTGTGTACCGTACCAAGTGTACCATACCAAGTGCCTCTGTTGTTAAACTTGGCCTGGAAGCACCGCGAGGCTGATAATGGCTCTCGTTACCTCTGCTATATTAGGCAGTTCCTAATCAACCAGTCCCCCCCCTCAACTAACGTGTCGTGTCTTAATACTATGTAACCAACATTACAAATGCCACCAATTATGAGAAGTAACGGCTCACGCGTTCTATGTATCGAACTCTATAGGTTTGGTGGGTTGCTTGGGTTCGTACGTTTCTGGTTAGAATAGGAGGTTGGATTTTATTTACGGAGTGGCAGATCGAGAGAACGTGCTGCCTGATTACCCTTCGTACTCGCCGGAACCCAGCCTCTCCGAGTGTCCCTCGCTGACAGCCGTTAAGGCTCGCGGTTCCAGTTTCAAGATCTCAGTAAATAGTTCTGGTGGCCATCTCGTCCGTAGTAAATGGTGCCACGGTAAACCCGACATCATCCCTATGAAAATATTCAGTCCCGTGGTGGCGTGTTGACGTTCCAGTGACACACACACGCACACACACACACACACACACACACACACACACACACACACACACACACACACACACACACACACACACACACACACACACGCGCGCGCGCGCGCGCGATCTCAAGAGCGCCAATTGTAGGAAAAGGGAAGGGAACTATCAGGGGGAAAGCGCCAAGCCATTACGACTATATAGCACTTGGAAAGGGTCAGGATAAGGATGTGGGATGGGACCGGGGGGGGGGGGAGGAATGGTGTCCAACCACTTGGACGGCCGACCTGCACGAAGCTAGACCGTCGCTCTATCGTCCAGCCCAACAGGTTGGACTAGAGTTGATTGTGGGAAAAGTGTTTTACCGTTGGTTGCACAAGTTGGCTCACACACCACAATCCGTGAGATGGACGCTATACATCGGCGACGGAACGAAATGTTACATATTTTCGGAGTAAATCATTTCTAGGCACTTGTGTCGTATTCCAGTCACACAGATCCACATCTACACTGGGAAGAAAATATCATATTTTGCGTCGAGGATTCCCGCTTCCTCGGCATAGTTTTTGGCCGGATTCTACCATGGGGCCTCCATATTTAATTTCTTGGGTCCTCATGAGGGCTTCAGCCAACACCTCCTAGGGGTGCTGATCCAGTCCGTTCTCTTACAAATTACGTCGCTTTTCGCCCGTTTGCATTACGGTCAAAAATCGCCGTATTGGAATTTTCAAAAAATCGAAATTAATTTTCCAAATGAAATGGACCCAAAGCAACACGTTTTGGGTCCTCTAGCAGGTTAGGAGAGCGGGAAAATCTCCTAAGGTTTCAAAACGTAATGAAAAACGTTAATTTAAAGTGTCCTCTTCTAACCTAACAGCCTAAGCCAGAGGACCCAAAACAGAAAACGTGACAGTACGTCACTTTCCGCGCCATTTCATTTTCTAGTACGACCATTTTTGGCCTTAGTGCGCATACGAGTGAAAAGTGACGTAATTAGTAAGAGGACGGGTTGACGAACCTCCTCGAGTCAGGCTTGGTGAGTCGTCTGATCCAGCCTGAGTCCTTCCCCTTGAGTCACGTCACTCAGCTAGGAGGCGTGGCTAGATCCAAGCTAGGCTGCCCACCCTGAGCACGAGGAGTTTCGTCTTTGTAATGCAAAATTGTGCGAGTCGCGGCATTACTGCGAAAACATATCTGTATTCTGGGCTGAACAAGGGCTGGACTGGTCGTGTTAGTATGCATACCCCAGCAGCGCACCAAAGGAACGTGGAGTGAGGAGGCGGGAGGCAAGCTTGCTTTGACTGTGGCAACAACTTGCACTAACACTCACTCGTCAGCTGTCCCCCACAGTTACAACTACCATGACAGCATCTATAAATTTGAAGACAATACAAGAGGACTTCCGTGGAAGCTGGAAGCCCAACTGACTTTAAGAAACGTAAGGACATACTCGTAGCTTCTTCTCCTCCTCATCATTCAACATTACCTTCTCCTCCTTCTCCTTCTTCTCTACCGTCTCATCCAATAACATTGTACGGAAGAGCGCCGACCATGAGACAGTTTAAAGACGGATGTGTAGACTGTATTCAATGACTAGCAGAAGGCCGTCGACAATATACTACACAGAAGACTCCCACAAACTGAAGTCTCTGGTGGAGGCAAACACCACCTCCGATGGGAGAGAAACATCACTGACAAGGAGAATATTAACACCTACTAACAAGGGGGAGAGAAACATCACTAGCAAGGGGGAAATTAACTCCCACTAACAAAGGGAGAGAAACACAACTAACAAAGGGGAAATTAACTCCCACTAACAAGGGGAGAGAAACACCACTAACAAAGAGGAGATTACCTCCCACTAACAAGGGGAGAGAAACCCCGGCTAACATTGGGAGGTAAGTCGTCTCCCATTCCCACTTCTCCTCTGTCGCCATTGTCAACAATTTTTAATTTCCTGACTATGGTTTCTTGGACCATGAAGACGTGTGTGGGTGACACCAGGTGGTTCCCGGGCCCTCTCGACCCCCTCTCAACCCCTCCTACACCTGCACCCCACCACTTCCCTCCCCCAGGCATCTCACACACTTGCCTCAACCCCAACTCCATCCTTCCCCTAGTCACTTCATACATCTGTCTGTTTTAACCCCAAGTTCATTCTTCTCCAGTCACCCAACACACCTGAGTCCCGGGTATCAGACAGGTAAGAACAGATACACTTCAGAATGACCAATATAAGTGTTTCCCCTGTGTGAGTCTGATGCCCACTTTCTGTTTTCTAACATAAAAAAACTGAAAATAAGTAACCCGTTATGGGCATTTAATCGGCTAGTTGGATGTGCCCTATAGTCATTCCCTGGTAGCCTGTCTTCAACCATAAAAAAAGACAGGTCGAAATAATGATTTGACACATACTGTCGCCCGGAGTCATTGCTCTGCTGTTTTTCCCCCGAAAGGAGAAAAATAAGGTATAAAGACAAAGCTTAAATCTCAGCTATCTTATTTCTCCGTTAGCTGCCTTATGGAAGACGCTGGCACCGTAGTGTCTTCACTGTTACTCCTCTTACTCTGCCGTTCAGGAGTGAGAGTGGACTCCCGTTTACCTGTGTCTTGTACTGTTGTTTGTTATGGGTTATGCATTCCTGAGAGAGGAATGTTGGTTGCGTCACAACAATCTGAATGGTGTTGTTTTCCCTTCTGATGCAAATCGAACATAGCTAAGGTTTGGGTTACATAATAATTGCATCAGATTAATTCAGACTCGGAGACTCAACATGGCACTGGTAGCTAGGGCTCCACATACTATGCTCGCTGCCTGTCCTCGGCTAGGCTCGCAAGCTCAGGCTATGGTGGAATGGTCGACGTTTATGGAAATGAACAATTGGACAATTTTCGCTATTTGTGGCATAATAAAGCTTCCGAATCTCCCACGGTGACAGATTAGCAGAGATTTCAACAACTAATAAGAGAAATTGTATTTTTCCAGGAATGATGTTGATTTTTAAAGAAAACAAATAGTATTCAAACGAAAACGGGATTTAGAGATAGAAAATTAGGCTTGAAGTCCAACTAAAATCGCATTTAAGAAAACTGAAAAGATTAAGTTGATGAGACTAACTACTTAAGAAAGCAGTTGTAGAAAATGTTTAATTCATGAAGAGGTGAGATGTGGAAGAAGGATAGTGTCGGCCAATAGGCGAGCAGGGAGTGGCAGCCAGAGGCAGCCAATCAGATGAGAGGTGGTAACCAATCAGAGGCGTCCTCTGATCTTTTATAGAACCCGTGCTGACTGATGCCTCGTAAAACTTGGTCAAGTTTACAAACTGCAGAGTGGATGGTTCCTCGACCCGCTGCGCCATCACCACTAACGCTCTTCACAGCAATATCGGAAACCGATATTTTTTTCCTTTTTTTGCGAAACTGCGATCAAACTTTTCTCAAATGCCAGTGGAACTTTATTAAACCCACCACAGAAATGACGGCCTCTCTCTAATATTTACACAAATCTGACGGACGTATTAATGCCAATAAGACCTCCGGGCTAGCCAAGTGTGAGTTCGTTATGCTCCTAAGTCTTTCCCCGTAAAATGGAGAGGACGGGGTGGAGGCCATAACGCTTGTCTAGCGAGGATGATCCCACACTAAAGTTACGAGATATTTATTCCAGGGGCGCGGGCTGTCCGGCGGTGGACAGCCCGCACAGCAAGAATGACGGACAGAACTGCAGGGGAATCAAGAGAGTTGCTGAGAAAGGGGAGGAGGCTTTAGAACATTTTGTTTCAAAACACATTGTGTCAAAGATATAAATATTGAGCTGTGATGGCGAGCCTGGCATTGGGAATAACGGAAATGCAATACAGAGTTGTGTGATGTTATTGTTGTGATGTGAGCCGTTGCCGGTCTCAACGCTAGCACGCCTCATACTGTTCATTATTTGTATCTGATACAATTAATATAATCCGAACACAGCGTCATTTGACTCCACAGGTGGTAACCTGTGCAAACGGTCCGGCACCATCTATAGGCCGTGATGGTGATGGCCATGATGGTGATGATCATGATGTTGGAATGGGTCAGAGTGTAATGTAATTAGTGTGTTACATGTAGCGTGCATGTGTCAAGTAATATGAGCCCTCACTCTCTCTCTCTCTCTCTCTCTCTCTCTCTCTCTCTCTCTCTCTCTCTCTCTCTCTCTCTCTCTCTCTCTCTCCCATCTACCAAAGCTTACAGCAATTTAATTGGTTTCTTTGATGTTGATTGACGATTATACCAAGACTGATTGGCTTCTATATAAAACCTGCCTGAAGTAACCCTGTGAGAGTTGGTGGGTGTGGAGCGTCCCGACGCGGGCTGCTGCGCTTATTTCTAATACGTGTGCTTATTTTAGGCTTCGGGGGCTTGAGAGATAACACATGATCTATTCCTGACAAAATAATAATATATCATGCAGACGGCCTACCACAACAACTCTACTGGTCACTTCCATGCTAGCTGTTAGTTAGGATATTACCCTGACAAATATGATAGAGCGAGTATACCAATAAGGGATGATTTTTTTTTTAACTTTCATTATTAACATTCTTAGGTACAAGGGCATTTATGCAGCTACGCTAAAAGTGTACATATTTTGTTCCATTTCTTTGTATCCCTATCACACAGGATGGTTGTGATAGGGATATCACAACCTTGTGATATTGTATCACAACCTTGTGATACAGGGCCTTGTGACCTGTTGTCTACACTGGCGATATAGTTCTCAATTTTTTTTAACACATTTAGGTACATGTGCATTTGTGCAGCTGCCCTAGACTATATGAAAGGGAGAACAACGTGTCAAAAAGCTAGCCACGTGATGCTAAAACTCCCCATCACACAGGATGGTTAGTCATACAGAGGCATGTGATCAGTAGTCTGCACTAGCAGACTCTGGGTGCATTATGATGATATCCTCAAGACCACGAGAGTTAATAAAGTAATTACAACGCTCCAGGTACCTCATGCCGACAGATCTGAATGGTCTAATAACTGGGCATTCAGTAATGTAGCGTTCGAGATCATGACCCAGTTCCTGCTCACAGAGTTTGCACCTGGAGTGCTCAGGATTGAGAGATCAGTCATCTGTAGCCATCTGCCACAGGTAACCCAACCTGATCCTGGCAACCACTGTGTTGCACTGTCTGATCGACATTTTTGTGCTGCCCATAAACAAAGGTTTCAGATCTGAACAAATCGTAGCTTTAAGATTTTGTTTATGAAAGTCTACGGTCTTGGGGCTCCTACTTACACTAATTTTTTATGTTTCGTTCAACTGAGTTATTACCGTCTATATCAGTATCCTTGTCTAGCGCCCTGTCACCAAACAACGCCAAACAGCGTAACGATATCCAAATTCCATAGAATACTTGTCATTTTCATATTAATTAGATGTATATCGCATAGAAATCCCATTCGAAAGTATAACATTAACATGAAACAATGATCATCTCTGAACATGACACCTTCATGTCATCATCTCTTCTGTTTCCTCTTACCCAAGTCAGCTGCTGGTAAGTGTATTGACGAATACTGTGCCTTATATTTAGAGATCAAAGTCCATAATCTAGAATAATGCTTCCAACAGTTTCCACTTATTATTATTATTTATTTACAAGGCGACTAAAGCCAGCCAGAGTTCGTCATAACACAATCACTGATAATTAAAGGAGATGTTTACATGGCAGTGTTTATAAGGAGTACGTGAGTGCTTTGGTCAGCTACGATGGCCTGGCTTCTCCACTTGTAATTACGTCATGATGGACTCAGCCACTGTGGAGGGCCAACTGTAGGCTGTGTAGGTAGGTGGCCACTAAAGAGATACCGGTTATCTCGTTCTCTTGTAAATTACTACAAATACTAATACTATCATTACTACTACTGACGTGGTGGTATACCTCCCACAGCGGTGTTGCTGGCCGAGCTGGTGTGGGTGGTGCTGGGCGTGGTGTGGCTCAGCCAACACTACCAGACCTGTACCTCCAAGACGGCCAAGGACGCCATACTAGGTAAGTACATACGCCACGAACACTCTTAGGCCGAGGATGCCATATTATGTACGTCCGTACACCATAGACGACACAACAGGTGGGTGAGGAACCTGTTGCCATAAGCCTGCATGTCGTCTTGGCACTCTGAATACACACGAAAGTTCTTTTTTTTTTTGGAGCTTTAACTATACGCGACTGTAATATAAAGCTTTCTTTTACAGCATATTAACATCCTGCTCTAGATAATGTTGTTGTATGAAGCCTTCGCTATGTATAATATGGGCCTTAGGTTTAACAAAAGGTTCCCCCCCACCCCCCTGGGCTATAGCCAACTACGTACGTACATATTCAGGGACGCCATATAATAGTTATGTGCATACGTCACGGATGCTATTAGGCACGTATGTATAGAAGGATATCATACGAGGCACGTACATGTGCAAGTGGCACCGTAATATGTACGTAGTAGTAGTAGTAGTAGTAGTAGTAGTAGTAGTAGTAGTAGTAGTAGCAGCAGCATCAGTGGTATTAGCAATTGGAAAATGAATAATAATAGAAGAAAAAATAGTGGCAGTGATAATAACAGTAGTACTAGTTGCAGTAGTATGATATGTAGCCAGCCAGGGGGCGCTGTTGTGGCCACTAAGCACACTACACCTGCAGGGATCGTGGTGTGTAACTGTGTGTGATGGTGTCTGTGGTGCTGACCGTGTGGTGCACCTTCGACGCCGCCGGACGCAGCTGGGTCAAGATGAAGCGCTACCAGCGCTCAATGAGGGACTCCATACCAGGTTCCAATACCGACGCTCAGGCAACCGGAACAGGAACTGGAGACAGCGGTAAGTTGGTCTTGGTTCTTTGAATCTTTTCCAGAGAGTCTGGAAGTTTGTAAACAAGTGATATCCTGGAGAGCACTCGAACAAGTTTATGCAGTAAAACCGTACTACCTATTATTCTGCCTTTAGTTACGCTTATTTCTAATTATTCATCTTATACATACGATACTTCCTTCATAGTACGTGCTTTAAATAACACAAGTAAATAGGAAATAAGTCGAGAAACGTAATCTGAATACAAGAAATTATGTGTTTTCAGCAATTCCCCCTCTTTTTTTCCCGTCTCGGCACCGTTTTCTTTGGTGCTATATAAAGGTATTCTAT
>WNGS01009631.1:15383698-15400395 GCA_020271785.1 Procambarus virginalis
TTGAATGGGACGTTTTCATGCTTGTAAACTGTTTAATAAATGTCACCAAAGCCGTCAAAGATTGAGGAAGATGTACACGTTCGTAAGTGCTTGCGTAAGTGCTTTCGTGAATCTGGCCCCTGATCTATAGGAACCCATTGGTGAGTAGATTCACTCCCACATCAGAGCCATATGAGGATCTATTGCTTCCACCAATACCACTGTTGGCAGTGAATATAGTTCTGACCCCTGACACCAGAGCCTCATGTCAACAGGGGAGCATCGGGGACCTTTAGAAAGTTCCCAAACATTTGAATTAAATTTAAAAAGCTAAATAAGGACTTTTTTTTACCTTGTGAAGCACGTAACTAAATTTAAAAAAACTACAGAAGTTTTCAAAAATAGAATTGCCAGGACTAAGAGGGCTAAGCTACGAGGAGAGGTTAAAGACTCTAGATCACATGACAATAGAAGAAGGAAGGAACAGGGGGATATGATCACTACATACATTATACGGAATGGAATTGGCAAAGATGGACAAGGACAGTCTCCTCAGATTGAGAGAAAATTGAACATGAGAAAAATTTAACAAATTCGTGCATGGTTGGTTGTAGTGTCATATATTATTTGTATAAGGAGGTGTTTTTGACACTGTCAGTTAGACGTATATTTAAATATTAAATACAGGTGGTTTTTTTTACATTTTGCACCGTGCATAATTGGGCAGTGTATAACTGCGGCGTGTATGACGGCTCCGTATATAACTGTTCCGTGTACAATTGCATTGTACATTACTGGGTTGTATATATCTGTGGCCTGTATAACTACGACAGATATAATGGTTTCGTTAAATAACTGCTTCGTATATAACAGCGTTGTGTATTAATGCGCCCTGCATAACTAACGTGAATAGCTCGGTCGTACAGAACTGTGCCTTGAATAACTGCGACGTGTAACTGCGACGTGTAACTGCACCTTTGGTGGGTAAACAGTTTACACGTGGCAGAGAGGAGCGTAGCCGTTGTAGCAGCAGCTGTAGTAACCTATGTAAGAGAATGTGTGTCTGTCCAAGGTTGGAGATCAAACGCTTGGGGCTAGCCTCACTCAACCTTGCAGGAGGGTGGGGAATGGTCTGGGACAGACATGTAGGCTGGTCGGAGTCGCCGTAATTCAAGAGAGTGAACAGCGTGCAATGGTCACATGCTGACCCCCACGACTGATTTCAGCACTGTCCCCACCAGCTATGTCTGGCTAAATATTTGAAAAATATAAAAAAGCTATTATTTTATTAATATGAAAATTATACACTAATCTCTGGAAAATTAACATAAATTTTATCATTTTCATATTTTGCCCATAGTAGCATAAAATAAACGATTCTCCACAGTTTCAAAGGCTTTCTCAAGCCCCGCCCCTTTCTCGAAGCCAAAGGGAAACTATTATATATTTTAATATTTCACGCCACTAGGCTCCTCCCACCTGTGAGCCGCCCGCACGCCAATGAGAAACTTATATTATATATATAAGAGAGACAGACTGACAACGATATAGTTATCAAAAAACAAGTAACAGATAGAAAAGGGAATAGAGAAGGAACAATACAGAGGCAACTAGAGGGCGACACAGAGACAGATACAGAGACGAGGAAGGAAAAGAGAGGAGCGGAGATGTTTGAAGAGAAGGAAGGAGGGAGGGGAAGCAAGTGGAGAGGGAAGGAGATATGAGAGAGGGTAGAGAATAGGTGAGAGGGGGCTAGGTACAGCTTTCCTTCTTGCTTCTTCTATCTTCTATCTATCCACTTGCTTTTCAGCCTCGTCCACGTCGCAGTGAGGCTGGAGAAGAACCTTCCACTTCGCTGTTTTGATCGTAGCTATACAGAATATGGTACACTTCATTTTCTGACATATTCTCTTGCACTACCTCTTCGTCGCCTATTTCTGTCTTTATTTGTCATCGCTAAAGCTTCCTCCTCCTCCTCCTCTTTTTCCTTGACATGTTTCCCCTCGCGTAAGTACATAATGTGGCCGTAAATTTCGGTGAGGGCAAAACTTTGCCTGAGTTGGCTAGGACCGCTTCCTATCAACAACGACAATGAGCCTTTCCGCAAGCAGCCTCGTTCACTCACTTCCAAAGTTTTCTGAGTACCTGGCTGAGTACACACACACACACACACACACACACACACACACACACACACACACACACACACACACACACACACACACACACACACACACACACACACACATTTGTACACCATTGATTGACAGTTGAGAGGCGGGACCAAAGAGCCAAAGCTCAACCCCCGCAAGTACAACTAGGTGAGTACACACACACACACACACACACACACACACACACACACACACACACACACACACACACACACACACACACACACACACACAATGACGTGTGTGACACACACACAACTACATATATTACGATAGTTTCAAACACACGAGCTTCACACAGTAGGTGCTATCAACCAGATTTACTACCACCCCAGGAGCCGCCATTGAATGCATTGCTTAACCTTCTTCTGTTTTCGTACTTGTGTCCTTCGTGTCCTTTCGTCTGTGGTGTCCAGTCACTCACTCTGACTCTCACACTCACTCTCTTTTTGGTTGAATTAGACCAGGGTCCAGTAGTGTTAATATTAATGTTCTTAATGAACGCTACAAGTTAGACGCTGCGTTCTTACATCAGCTCATTTGAAACCTGATTCCAGAACAATACAATACTTTTATTGCGAATCATAATTATCCTTTTCGTTGTTTATGAATTATATTTAATGTTAAGTTACACTCATATATTAGATACATAGTGATTCTGGAGTCGACTGTGCGCCAGAGTTTTCATATGGCCGGTTGACTTAACGGGTTCAGAATACGTGTTCCAAATGCGAGCCAGCAGAGATACGAATGAGCGCGGTATAGCCTTGCGACTCAAGGATGGGGTATAGTAAGTAGCAAAAGTAGAGTCCCAACATGGAGCCAAATTCATTATCCTGCGGTAGGCTGTGGCGCCTACTGGGTGACGAACGGACTGTCTTGACCCGGAGCTT
Source organism: Procambarus virginalis (assembly GCA_020271785.1). Lineage (NCBI taxonomy): Eukaryota > Metazoa > Arthropoda > Malacostraca > Decapoda > Cambaridae > Procambarus > Procambarus virginalis. The sequence goes on from WNGS01009631.1 coordinate 15,386,745, forward strand.
GGTGACCTGCATGGTGACCTGCATGGTGACCTGCATGGTGACCTGCATGGTGACCTGCATGGTGACGTGCATGGTGACCTAGCCGGTGAAAATCCCCTGCCATTCCAGTGATTTGATGCTGCAATGCAGAGAGGTTTTATTAACGAAGGTCATAAAATGTGGCATTTGCTATGAGATTTTTGCTTCAAGAATTTTGTCAGGGATTGACAGCACACACACGGGTCTGTAGTTGCTACACTCCCTACCACGACTCCTCTCGTGGACTGGAAATATATCTGACTACTTCAATCGAGAGGATTGAATTCGTCGCGCTGTGCAATGAAGGTAGAGGTGAGTGGGAGGCGCTGCCAGCAGATCCGCACATCTTCGTAATAATCTGAGACTGACCTTATCCATCAGTGGATGTGTTTGATTATGTGAGAGCGTCTGTTGGTGATGAGTTGTGGCGCGTCACCCCGCCAGTCACATAGCTCTCCTTCTCGTATATCCTCGTGTGTATAGTTCAAGTGTCCACCCTTTATGATCGTCAATCACCTGGAGTATCCACTGTCACGTGGATACCACTAAAGTTCATCCCTAGTCACTAGCAGCTAACTCCTTACTGAAGAGTCTGTGTCATGTGTCTCTAGGCGACACATGACACTGGTAAGACACATCAAAGCCACATTAAGGTCATTATCTGCGGTGTGTACCGCAGTGTACGTGTGTATCCCTTGCACCGCTGCCTCGACTTCAGGGCCACATTACCGCTTTCTTTTTCCCAAATATAACTCATTCGCTCCCGGGCCCCTTGATGTATTGTGTAGTGTTAGGTCGGTAGTCCGCCATCCCCTCCCATGGTGTGAACCTTCCGTGTATCATGAGAAAAGAGAGAGAGGAGAGAGAGAGAGAGGGAGGGAGAGAGAGAGGGAGGAGAGAGAGAGAGAGAGAGGAGGGAGGTAATATAATTTTCCAGAGGGTTCCCGTCTGGAACAACCAAGAGTTCCTTTCCAGATTAATAGCACCCGGAGCTCCATTACTGTGCGAACGCTTGTCATAAAACTAAATTAGCAATTTAGCAATTAGGCACTCATTTAATTGCGTCAGGGCTTTTAAGACGAATTACGTCTCAATAATTCTCCTTAAGTAACTTCTTCTATATTATATATATATATATATATATATATATATATATATATATATATATATATATATATATATATATATATGTATATATATATATATGTAATATATATATATATATATATATATATATATATATATATATATATATATATATCAGACACTGAGAGTGTATATACCCCGCTTCTCTGTATATATATACGCTGAGAGTTTGCTTGTGTTCAGGACTAAAGCAAACATGCTGGTGGCCCAGTAGGCTATTGTGGTGGCCTTAATAACCCTTCCTGGTTAATTAGCCTTAAGCCAAACACGAAGCCATACTAGACCACAATATTTTGACAAATAACAGCTCACTCTGATCATCGCTAATTAGACTCCGAGTACAACAACCAACTAGTATAGCACAGGTCTAAATTGGCCAAGAATGTAAAGATTAAGAATAAATCGGTCCTGTTTTTCCAGTAATGATTGAAATCACTTTTCATTATTGCAAACTTAATTCTTTCTTTCAGTATAATATATTTCACCATATTATTGCTGACATGTAATATTCCACCTTGATAGATCAAATAGGTAGCCATAGTCTCTGTTTATATGTGAGGCTGTGTTGCTGTGGGAGGGACTGCGGTTCTCTGACCTGGAGGTTGAGGGTGGGATTGGGGTTCTCTGACCTGGAGGTTGAGGGTGGGATTGGCGTTCTCTGACCTGGAGGTTGAGGGTGGGATTGGGGTTCTCTGACCTCTGTGAGACTATTTTTTGGTGAAATAGACTTAAGCACCATTCTACAAAAGTAAGTTAGGTAGATTTACGTACTGTATCTTATCACCTTAAAGTAAGTTGGGTGGAGTGCCTTATTTAGGCTCCTTAATTAGGTTAGATAGACTTACGTGCCTTATGTTAGTTTCCTAAGTAATTCAAACAAAACTCTTGAAAGATATATCCAGAGAGAGATAAGAGGCTATTAACTGCATTCGAGCTTCTTATTTTCCTATATAGAGGAGACGAGACCGTGTTTCAGAGCCCCTCTGTGTTTCAGAGCCCCTCTGTGTTTTCAGAGCCCTCTGTGTTTCAGAAGCCCCTCTGTGTTTCAGAGCCCCTCTGTGTTTCAGAGCCCCTCTGTGTTTCANCACCAGTACCACCACCACCGCCACCAGCACACACCACACCAGGACAACCACCACCAGTACCACCACCACCACCAGAACACACCACCATCAGTACCACTACCACTAACACCAACAGTAGCTTGAGACAAACATTTTGGTAACGGAAACAAGTTCAGAAACAAGACTGCAAATAAGTTTCAGAGCTTTATACGGGAGAGCTGCAGTTGTATGCAGGTCATGTTGCGACTCTTGGAATGTGTGTAGCATATCTTGAATAGGTGTAGAGTATGTTGTAACCTCTAAATATGCTGTGTCAAAAAGCATTAGCTGCAGTGTATTCTTTTTGATCACTAGGAATTGATTTATCGAATTCAATGTTAGTGGGTGTTGTGTGTATTTGTGACTATTGGTAATAAGCTCGAGTGTATGTTGTATGCGTTACGTGTTGGTGTGATGTATGTTTGACCCTACACATGCCACAAATGCACTTTTTCACCGTGGCCGCCTGAAACACATGTGGGTTTTTTTCAGCATATAACGGCTACCGATGAATGAGGTTTAGTGTGAACTCTGGGAGTAGTGGAGACACTCAATAATTAACCCTCAGAGTGGACGTGCTCTCTATAGCGTGACTATCCTTAGGGAGGAGGGGGTGAGATCCAGCATACAACGATAATTTCCAAAGTCGCACTTGGACTGGTCGGTACACCAGCGGTCTGGCATCCTGCAGGCCAGCGTTCGATTCCCCATGATCCAAGTGGATGGGTTACTAGCTTTCCTATCTATTCCCCCCGCCCCCCAAACATCTCTTCCAAGTGCTGTACAGACACGCAGACCACTAGCTCTTCCTCTCGATAAGGACCTTGCCTTCATTACTGCTATCTTACATATGGTCGTGATGTAGATGTTTCGTCCAAAGGTTTCATTGTATAAGCAGTAGTGATAAGTATTATGATAATAATTACTTTTTATTTATTTATTTATTTATTTATTTATTTATTTATTTATATACAAGAAGGTACATTGGGTTTGTGAGAATACATAGCATAGTATTTACAATCTTGTAAAGGCACTAGTACGCGCAGCGTTTCGGGCAGGTCCTTAATCTAACAGATAATTTTAAGTAGGTAAATTCTAGCAGAATTAATAAAATGAAAACAAATACAGTGCAAGAAAAAAATGAGATGAGAGATTAGTAAGTATATTAAAGCACAATGATATACTAAAGCTCTGATTGATTACATTGACAGCTTGATTGGTAATTTAAACAAGATTAATAGACACCATGCAGCAGATTAACAGCACATATAAGAAGACAGCAATGATCACAATGGTAAAGATGTTCGGATTGGGTACATAAAGATTGGGAGATTGGGTAGCAATAGATACAGTGCAATTTTAAAGCAAAAGGTAAAAAACTATGAAAATGAAATTAGGTACTATTTAGTATTGTTTTTGAATGACGCAAAAGTTGGACAGCTTTTCAATTCAATAGGGAGTGAGTTCCATAGACTGGGTCCCTTTATTTGCATAGAGTGTTTACACAGATTAAGTTTAACTCTGGGGATATCAAAGAGATATTTATTTCTGGTGTGGTGATAATGGGTCCTATTACATCTGTCTAGGGAGAGTTTCAGAGCAGGATTTGCATTTAAGAACAGGGTTTTGTAAATATAGTTGACACAAGAGAATTCGTGGAGTGAGATTATGTTTAGCATGTTTAGGGAGTTAAACAAGGGGGCTGAGTGTTGTCTGAAAGCAGAATTTGTTATTATTCTGATAGCAGATTTTTGCTGGGTGATGATGGACTTGAGGTGGTTTGCAGGGGTTGAACCCCATGCACAGATACCATAGTTAAGATAGGGATAGATTAGTGCATAATATAGAGAGATGAGAGCAGAGTTAGGTACATAATATCTGATTTTGGAGAGTATACTAACTGTTTTAGAGACTTTCTTAGTTATGTGTTGTATGTGGGTACTGAAGTTGAGTCTCTTGTCTAGGAATAGGCCGAGAAACTTTCCATCATTTTTATTTTTATTGTTATTTCATCATTTTAATTTATTTACTAATAAATCATTTTATTTCATTATTTTTATTTATTTACTAAAATAATTCGTATGAAAAGTTATTTCATCATTTTTATTTATTTACTAAAATAATTCGTATGTAAAGTTTATTTCCCTGACCTTCGCGCAATCAATTATGAGACGGAAGACACTCTCAGAGGCGTCCCTTGGAGTGTAATTTTGATGTGAATAAGATAAATGATGGTGGCGCAGCAGGCTGTGTTGAGGGGGGGAGGGGACGCCCCACCAAGACCTGCCCCCTCCCCCCCTCCTGTTTTGAGGGGGGAGATGCCCCACCAAGACCAGCCCCCTCCCCTCCCCTCCTGTGTTGAGGTAGCCGCCCCACCTTGCACGCTATTGCGAACCATTATCTCAATACCATCACCAAACCGTCTATTTGTTCGGGGGGAATCACTGCAGGAAACACATACCACATAATATCTGTATTGTTAATGGTATTCTTATTGGCATACCAATAATACACAATTCTAAAGAGACGGCGACACCCCCAGAAGCAGTAGAGTGGTGGGTCACAAGCCTGGTCGGAGAGCCACGCCCACCAGGGTATTTTAAGGCACTCGGGGATGTGGACTTTGTATGTGAGCCATAAGAAATGGATCCTCTCGTCACGCGTTTTCTTTGATGTGAGGTGGCAGGGTGAAATGTCGGCCGAGTGAGAGGGAGAGTGAGGGGAGGGAGGGAGAGAAGGGAGGACTTTGGCAAGGTGGTGAGGAGGGAGGTAGAGGGAAGGAGCGTGGTGAGGAGGGAGGTAGAGGAAGGAGCATGGTGAGGAGGGAGGTAGAGGGAAGGAGCGTGGTGAGGAGGGAGGTAGAGGGAAGGAGCGTGGTGAGGAGGGAGGTAGAGGGAAGGAGCGTGGTGAGGAGGGAGGTAGAGGGAAGGAGCGTGGTGAGTAGGGAGGTAGAGGGAAAGAGCGTGGGGAGTAGGGAGGTAGAGGGAAGGAGCGTGGTGAGGAGGGAGGTAGAGGGAAGGAGCGTGGTGAGGAGGGAGGTAGAGGGAAGGAGCGTGGTGAGGAGGGAGGTAGAGGAAGGAGCGTGGTGAGGAGGGAGGTAGAGGGAAGGAGCGTGGTGAGGAGGGAGGTAGAGGGAAGGAGCGTGGTGAGGAGGGAGGTAGAGGGAAGGAGCGTGGTGTGGTGTGGGAATCAGAGGCTCAGAGGAAGACGAGGAAGGAAGTGGCACGAATCGAGAAATAACATTTGTGAGTGTTGTTGAGGACGAGCATCAGCTTCTGGCACCTGCCTTTCTTCTAGTCACTTGGGCTGGACGGTAGAGCGACAGTCGCGCTTCATGCAGGACGGCGTTCAATCCCCGACCGTCCAAGTAGTTGGGCACCATTCCTTCTTTCCCCCGTCCCATCCCAAATCCTTATCCTGACCCCTTCTCAGATCTATACTCTCGTAATGGCTTGACGTTTTCTCCTGAAATCTCCTTTCCTGTCGCCTATTGTCTCTTGCAAGGGTTACTAATCCCCCCCCTTGCTTCTTGCGACGCCTACTTCCGAATCTGTGCATGGAGTTGGCCTCATCTTCCTCTCCTTTCAACGTATTGAACCTTCTCACTACCCTGAGAGTGAAGACACGCTTCTCCACAGCTGTGGCTCATTGCATTTTCTAGTTTCCATCCATATTCCCCCTTGTCTTACCCCTGATTATATTAAACACTTATTTTTGTCCCTTTCGTTACTACCTGTAGGGATCTTATATCTTGTTATCAGGTCTTCTAAGCTCAAAGTCCATTCACGGAGTAATCATTTGGGGTTTAAGGCATCCACACTGAGTGTACATATTCCAGTACTGGTCTGACACATGTAGTGTACAACGCACTGGAAACGTTCTTGTGTACGTTTCTGAAAGCTACATGAAAATTATCCTGCTTCACTTACCTCACGAATGTTTTCCTTATATATATATATATAATTATATATATATTATATATATATTATATTATATATAATAATATAATATGCAAACAAGCCTGAATGGTCTTGAATGGTTGCATTTGTGTTCCTCACGTGTTGCCCCAAAAAATGAGGTGATTTGATAAAATGCTATGCCCAAGATAACCATCCAGGTGCCGGCGGGGAAGTGGTTCATATAGCTCGGCTATCACTTCCTTATGTCCGGTCGTGATGGTCAAGTGGTTTAAGGCATCCCTGTACATACCAGTTGCGTTGCTCCTGGAGTATGGGTTCGAGTCACTTCTGGGGTGTGAGTTTCAGTTATATATCTAATATATATATATATATATATATATATATATATATAATATATATATATATATTATATATCCTGCTTCGAGAATACCAGGAATATTGTATTAATGCGTGCACCCGGTGACAGACTTGGTGTTATGTCTACTCCCTGATCTTCCGATTTCATCCGACACAATTACTTGTCTCACCATCAGCTTGCAGTGTCCCAGCGGCCTCCTAACCCCGTCACAAATCTTATCACCTTGCACTGGTTGTGATCTCAAGTCAAATAGCCATTCCTCTGCCCAGCACTGTGTTGCTGGTCGTTGTTCTTGGGCCTCGTGTAGCATTCTGCTGTCCTTAGATGATCTGACTCTCTCCAATAGTTTTGTATCGTGCCCAAACACTGATATGTATAGGACCTTAGAACTGATTCTTGCGGAACTATGCTCGTTACCCCTTCACCCCCGAACATGATCTCTCCTTTTGCTGTTACTCTGTTTTCCCTTTGGAAAACTCTGTTACTCTGTTACTTTGTTTTCCCTTTAGGCTATTCCGTCGCCCTAGTTTAGCATGCTCCTTGTTGCTCCTGGCTGATGCTCAGGTTTGTATAGGAGTGTCTGGTGAGGAACTGGGTCAAAGTCTTTCTGGCAGTCTAGGGTAATGAAGTCAGCTCACTCTTTGTTTTTTATTTGCTTGATCATTTTCATTTTGTCGTAGAGCGTTAGAAGGTTTGTTAGCCACGACTACCCTCCTGGGTTTTGTTGATGTTTTGTGAAAGCTATCCATTTTAGGTATTAAACTAATCTCCTGATAAAGCTTTCTAGAATTGTACAACGTTTACATGTCAAGGATGTAGACTTACGGTGTTAGACTTACACTTACAGTCGAGATGTAACTTTTACAGTGGTTAGTTTTCCCAGCTGTCTCCCAGTTGTCTTTCCACTGGTACACTGGGGTTATCACGGGAGATTTGCTATTATATTCTTCCTTTATCCGTCCCTTTTATTGGGTCCTACGTCCTACCCCCCCTCTGGTTTATTTGTATTATTACAACCTGATACTCTCTGGGGGAAACTACATTAGAGGTCATTATATTTTAGTTTCCCCCTATTGGTGTAAACTATAAATATAGCTATATATACATAATAAGATATATATATATTATATATATATATATCTAGATATATCATATATCTTTATATTTATATGTCCGGTGGTGAGAGAGAGAGAGAGAGACAGAGAGAGAGAGAGAGAGAGAGAGAGAGAGAGAGAGAGAGAGAGAGAGAGAGAGAGAGGAGGGCAATAGTTAGCGCAGGAGAGGATCAGGAGAGGCAGGGAATGGATGAAGTGTTGGGGTTGACGTGAACTGAATGAAATGGTGTACCGAAGAATGTTTGGGAGGGTGAGCATGTGAGGTGGGTTGTATGGCTATTGGCCACCAGGGTAGGTTTTAATTGTGGGGGGAGGGGCCACGGAGGTGGTACAGTGGGTTCATGGTTCTCTGGCAGCTGAGGTAAACTCTCTTTGAGGTTTCTTGTTCCTATTGGCCGGAGAGTTTGTGGCCGGTGTTGGCTGTTCTCTGCCTTAACTCATCTCTAATCTTCTGCCCTCCGTCTGCATTGTCCTTTCCTTATATTTCCTCCTTATTCATGTTATTTTGAGAATACCCTTCCAGAAGCATTTGTGCTTGTGTGGTTTGTTTTTTGCCGGTGTGTGTGCCTTGTCTTGGGTGTACTCACCTACGATGTGAGGTCGCGCCCGTTGGGCTCGGACCTCCATCTAGGTGAGGTCGAGATCTTCACCTTCAGGACGTCTTAGATTATTGCAACGACTCATTTCTCAAGCTTTTATAGTACGGGGATTTAAAATTTTGAATCGGATTAGCTTCAACGACTTCTGTCCAACCGCTTGGACTGGCCGGTAGAGCGACAGTCGCGCTTCATGCAGGTCGGCGTTCATCCCCGACCGTCAAGGGTGTTGGGGCATCATTCCTTTCCTGCCCTTCCCCCCGCCCGTCCCATCCCAATCCTTATTCGGACCTTACCCAGTTGATACATAATCCGCAAGGGTTGGTACTACCCTCATAGTTCCCTTCCCTTCCCTTCAACTTCTTCATCTACTTTCTATTTAGGGGCATTTCGTGTGTGTACTCAACCTATTTGTACTCAACCTATTTGTGCCTGCAGCATTGGCACCAGGATCCCGGCTTTCCCCGATCACAGACTTATTGGATAAATTAAAGTTATACAAGCATACTATTGGCCAATCTACACATCTACCAAGAAACACTAACAAGAAGACATATCCAATCTGAGTGCCGTCTGACCAGCGGCCAGACTGGTATGATCTAATCTAAAGAGATAGGCGCTGTATTTTGATGATAATACAGCAGCCCTTGCTGGATAAATTATATCCCCGCTGTGGCTGTTGATCTGGATTTAGGTGGATGGGTGGTGGGAGGCGGTGGCGGAGTCCCTCGTGCTTGACACTCGTCCTCACTACTTCTTGAATGTGAGTGATTATGATAGGAGTTTACTGGCTGAGATGGATTATCTAGTTCAGGAACTTCCTTCCCCCCCACCACACTCCATCAGTCATCTAGGGAGCTGTCACTGATAAATATAATTAATTTGGAGGTTAAATGTCTTGATGGAAAATGTCTCCAACACCGTGCACGCGTGTTCACCGTTGGAGAACACCGCACACGGGTGTTCACTGTTGGAGAACACCGTTCACGCGTGTTCACTGTTGGAGAACACCGTTCACGCGTGTTCACTGTTGGAGAGCACCGTACACGGGTGGTCACCGTTGGAGAACACCGCACACGGGTGTTCACTGTTGGAGAACACCGTTCACGCGTGTTCACTGTTGGAGAGCACCGTACACGGGTGGTCACCGTTGGAGAACACCGCACACGGGTGTTCACTGTTGGAGAACACCGTTCACGCGTGTTCACTGTTGGAGAATAACCGTACACACGTGTTTCCTGTTTGTAACCAAACACCGTTCTGGAGCCTCCTAGCGTGGGGGGCGCTTCCCGCTCCTCTCACCGTTCCCATGCTCTATGATGCGGTTGACTGACTATAATATATTGATGATTTATTTCTCGGCTAGACGATTAATTTGAGATCAAATGGGATTATAATAATAAATAATTAAAGGCTTTAAGATTATTGATAGCATTTCATGGTAAAATGAATTCCTTTATTATGGACGATGAAATGTGTCACCGGAAGCTGTAAGTGTTAGGTTCCAGCAGTAATTTCAATTATATAGGTTCGTCAGCGAACCTTTCTAGATTGTTGAGATTACATGCAGCTCCCGTAGGCCTTGGGCCCAAGCCTACGTGACCAAATGGTCATGTAGGATCTAGTTGATGTATAATACAATATATAAATCTAGATGGAGGATATACTTGAATGATGTAGGAGATGTATGATCCAGATACGAAATATCTTAAATAATGATTGCCTAGGATAATAATATTGATATAGCTGGGGTTGAAATTTTTTTTTTTCCCAATATTACTCTCTTAACCCGCGCAGCGCGCAAACACCCTAGACATCCCCAGGAAGCACGCCGTGATAGCTTCCTCACTCCCAGGTACCTATAGGTACTAGGCTAGGTGAACAGGCGTTTCATGGTGAAAGAAACCTCTGGCCAATTTGTTTCTTGTTTCTGCCTTGGCCTGGAATCCGAACCCGGCCCCCTTAGAACCACTACCTCTCGAGCGTTGTCCACTCAGCCGCGAGAACCCCCTACCCTACGAGGACCCGACAGAGCCTTCTTGAAGAAATGATAAGACAAAGAGGAACACCAGGTTTATGAGGCTTAAGTAGACCACAGAAATAAGGTAGCAAAGGCAGATGACTCGGAAACGTTTTATAAGATCGAAGGCCGAGGATGAAGACTGAGAGACTTAGTTGCGGTTGAAGGAAGTTTGAAGGCGTCAGAGAGCAATACATTTCCTTTATGGAGGTAGTCCACACCGAGATGCTTCTGCTTTCACTGCCGCCACCACCAGCACAGTCGCCTAGTACATGCCACGGTGTCCCAGCAGGCCACAGTCAGTCGCCAGCAGTGCCAGCTTCAGTCCCAGCAGTGCCAGCATTACTACAGGCCAGGTCAGCGCAACAGTGCAGCAGTCAGTCGCAGCAGTCCAACAGGCTCGTCTAGCAGTGATGACAATTATTCAGTCATGTAGAAGTGCCACCAAGAGTACCTTACCAAAACTGGCACCACAAAACACCCCACGTGATCCTGGCAGCAACAGGGCGACCGCACCAGCTGTTGGCAAGAGTGCCAGGGTGTTGAGGAAGGCTGGGCCAAGTGGCTCTCAGGTGACTGAAGATTGGGAGAGTGCCAAGCCAGCGATCGTTATGACGCCCACGCTGGCATCTTCCTCCTTCATCTGGACAACTTATTATTTTCCACCAAAACAACGAAGACGTTACCATGTATTAAACAATATTAAAGATGCCTATGTTTGTTAAAATTCTAGATATATTTATCTGTCAATCAGATGATCATTTTGGTGGAGAGGAAGGGGGAGCAGTTAGTGTTGGGGGGGGGGGGGGTACCAGTGAATGGTCATTCACGCAGTGCCAAATAACTGCTGTGGCACTTGTATCGGGCACTCAATCCTCGTGTGATGCTCGAACCAGCACTTGAGCAATGCAACTGTTAGTGCACGTCAATGGTCGTGCGACAGTTCCTGAAATAATGGTCGAACAGTTTAGAGTGTGTTGAGGAGACTATCTTGGAGTGTTAGAGTGGATCTGAAGTGTCTTTGAGCACTATCATTCCTCTTGAACGTGACTCATGATTATATTAGATTAATTAGGCATTTATGTACGAATATTGAGACTCATAATTGATGGATGCCAGAGGAGCGTAGCATTGCTATGAAGAGGGTTCTGTTCTTATATATATATATTATAATATATATAATATAATATATATATATAATATATTATATATATATATATATTTATTTATTTATTATTTATATATATATATAATATATATATATATATCATATAATATATGTTACTCACCTAGTGTACTCACCTAGTTGATGCTTGCGGGGGTTGAGCTCTGGCTCTTTGGTCCCGCCTCTCAACCGTCAATGCACAGGTGTACAGTTTCCTGAGCCTAATGGCGCTCTATCATACTACACTTGAAACTGCGTGTATGGAGTCAGGCCTCCACCACATCGCGCCTAATGCATTCCACCATTTGTCAACCACCTCTGCACACTAAAAAAGTTCTTTTAATATCTCTGGTGGCTAATTTGGGCACTCAGCTTCCACCTGTGTCCCCTATATATATATATAATATGATATATATATCATATATATATATAGTATATATATAATATATATATTATATATATAATATATTCTATATATATGTATAGTGTGTGTGTGTGTGTGTGTGATCACGAAAATAAACACGTGATTAAAAATGTGACGTGTCAGACCACGGAGGAAAATTGAAACAAGAATTTCCTTAAGTACTTTCGTATATTACATACATCTCAGAAGGAGACTCCTTCTGAAGATGTATTGATATAAGAAAGTACTTGAGGAAATTCTTGTTTCAATTTTCTTCCGTGGTCTGACACTGTCATCATATATATATATACTATATATACGTATATATATATATATATATTAATATATATTATATAATATGTATTTTTGGTAGCAGTCTTTCTGTAAGACATATGTTATTAAATATGACCGCAAAAGTAAGATTAATTAATTCTACACACGAATTTTCTCAAGTTTTCTTATGTTGGTTTTTACTGATGACGGTAAATGAAAAATCAATTCCAAAATTCCATTCTTTTATTTCTTTAGTCTGACGCGACACTTGAGGCGACGTTCGTAAAACTTATTACATTTCAAAGACTTAGTTACACACACTGAACAGAGTTAAACAGCTCTTTCTTTTTTTACCCTGCATTTGGGTGAGGTGACATTGTTACAATGGTTTGGGGTGAGTGAGAACAAACACAGAACACGAAAACAATGGGTATAAGCTAAAGGGAAGATAGATCTGTAATCTGCAGATCTGTACTGTTTTTCAGGTGAAGACCTCATCAGAGTCATGTGGGCAACAGCCTAACCCTACTGCAGCTTCCAGATGAGATAACCACTTTGAGATAACAACTTTCTGCAGTTACAGATCTATTCTTCCCTTTAGCTTATCCCATTGTTTCGTGTTCTGTGTTTGTTCTCACCTCACCCCAAACCATTGTAACATGTCACCTCACCCAAATGCAGGTATAAAAAAAGAAAAGCTGTTAAACTCTGTCAGTGTGTGGTAACTAAAGTCTTGAAAAGTAATAAGTTTTACGAAACGCGCTCAAGTGTCGCGTCGAGACTAAGAAATAAAGAATGAATTTTGGAGAAATTGATTTTTTCATTGTACCGTCATCAGTAAAACAAACATAACGGAAAATTGAGAAATTCGTGGTTAGAATTATTAATCTTACTTTTCGGTCATATTTATAACATATATATATATATATATATATATAATACTAATATTATTATATATATATATACTATATATTATATATACAGGGTTGCGAGTTCAATAAGAGTGTCCAGAGTCACGGATGAATAGTTGATATTTGACCACGTTCCCAAGTGTCTCAATTTGTCGCCGGTGTGTGATTGTTGTTCTTACTTACTCTTCAACTGTATCCATTTTTCTCCTCTCTCTCCTCTCTCTCTCTCGTCTCCCTACTCTCCCTCTCTCCTTCCTCCTCTCTCTCTACTCGCTCTCTCTACTCTCCTCTCTCTCCTCTCTCTCTCCTCTCCGCCTGACCGCTCCAGTATCTTTCACTTCTCTCATCCATTTCCTTCCCAATCTTCTGCCTGTCACGTTTCGGGAGAAGTGTGAAGATGGTTCTGATTTCTCTCCTCCCTCACTGCCTCCTCTGTTCAATTCCGTCTCTTGTTGTCTTCTCCCCTTCCAGCTTCTCTTCTCATTAATCCTAACTCTATATACTCTACAGCTCTTCCACCTTCACCATCCTCCCCTCTTGTCCTTCTCTGCCTCTCCCTCCTCTCCTCCTCGTGCCTCTAATTCTTCCGTTCCACTCCTTACCTGTCATGAAACTAACGAAAG
>WNGS01009631.1:15406991-15424837 GCA_020271785.1 Procambarus virginalis
TTTGACCTTTTCCTTTGGCCCATTTACCGCTGAATATAGAGCCCTTCAGCCTTTGGTCGTTTGAGTTTTGACCTCTACTGACTGTGTGACCTTTTGAGTTACTCCGGTAATTACTAAACATTTTAACACCTACCTTTCCAACTCTGGTCAGCTGAGTCATTGAGTCTTGACCTTTAGTTCTCTATTTATTTTATATTTGTCCGATGGTAAACGTGTCAAGACACACTTACCTGTTATCTCTGATCACTGCTGGCCGGTGTGGCTCAGGTATTGCGTGTTGTCCCGTCATGCAACACTTGCTTAGCATGCACCAATGACAAGGCGGCATTCTCAAGTTTACTGGTCATCTCAACCCACTCGGAGGCAAGACACACTATGATTCATCACAAGCTTCATGAGGATGCTCCCTGCACATAACTCATCCTCAAGGCAAATATATATATCTCTCTCTCTCTCATAAAAATAATGTAATAATTTCCCATTGGGTAGTCTGCCAGTGGGATGAGCCTAACAGTGTGAAATATTAAATAAAAATATAATAATTTTCCTCTGGTGCTGAAAAATTGGCGGGCTTGAGAAAGCCGTTGAAGCTGTGAGAGAATCGTCTGATTTATTCTACAGTCGGCAAAGTATGACGATTAAAAAATTATATTAATTTCCCAAGATCAGTACATAATTGTATATATGACAATAAGAAATATATATATTATATTGTTTTTGTATTTTTCAAATATTTATTCAGGCATTGCTGGCGGCCAGTGCCAAAATCAGAGGTGGGGGTCAGTATGTGACTGTATCACGCTGCTCCTTCTTGCATTTTGGCCACTGCGGGCTCACCATAGCCTGTGCTACTTGGAACTTTGTGTTCCAGGTAACGAATCTTAAACAACAACAACATCCTTCTTGCGTTTTGGCCACCTCGATCAGCCTATGTCAGTCCCATACCCGCAGACCATTCCCCCTTGCAAAGTTTATTGAAGAAGGCTGCAAGAGTCTGGCCTCCAAACTTGGACTGACAAATAATATCTCTTTATAGATTTAGATGAAACGTCTTCGTAATAAACAAGTACAAAACATTGGAAAGATGTTTGCCCTTCTTAACTTGACTCACTTTGTTGTAAACATTTAAACGGAAGTTCAGGAATCTTGGCTAAACAGTGGCGATTGAATGTTGACTGGTAACATTAAGGTCAACACTGGACTGCTGTCTTTATACACAGGGACACGCAATGCTACGATATTTATTCTAGCACAAGANACCCATTAAGATTTCAACTTAGATTCAACAGAGCAGAAGTTGTTAAACACATGGACAAAATCTTGCTGAAACGACCATACGAGTCATAAATACTCGTACTCCGCCCAAGTAAAACAGAAACAAACAACATGTAATGGGCCAGTCAGAGGTTTAGGGCCCGAGCAGGGATATCCCTGTAAAAAACAACAACAACCAAAAACTGTCGACCTCTCATCTTCCAGAACATGTAGAGAGGTGGTGGTACTGCTTTTTACTACCACCAAGAACTGACATGCTTAAAAGGATTGTTGGATCATAGGCATCATTTTTCATAGGAAGACCTATTACTATTTTGAAAGTAGGGTCCTCCCACGGCGGGGAAGAAGTGTAGTTTGGGTGGATGATCACCTCCTCTATCAAGAATCACGCTTTCTAATTTTTTTTTTTTGAGATATATACAAGAGTTGTTACATTCTTGTACAGCCACTGGTACGCGTAGCGTTTCGGGCAGGTCCCTGGAATACGATCCCCTGCCGCGAAGAATCGTTTTTTCATCCAAGTACACATTTTACTGTTGCGTTAAACAGAGGCTACAGTTAAGGAATTGCGCCCAGTAAATCCTCCCCGGCCAGGATACGAACCCATGACATAGCGCTCGCGGAACGCCAGGCGAGTGTCTTACCACTACACCACGGAGACTTGTAGTCTGTCGAGGACTTCTCCCGCTCTGGCAGCCCAAGAGTTTCCGTTGTTTTGGCCAGGTCCAACCACCAAGGCCTGTCTTATTGGGACTGGATCAGGGAAAACAATGATCTTGATGATAATCGGAGCTGTTCTTTGATATATTCTTTTTTGAAGAGAGGGCAAACCAGTTTCCAGTCTTAGAGTTTCAAGTCTGGTCCACATAGGAGCTCCCAGGGCAGCTCTCATAGCATTGTTTTGTGCGACTTTAAGCTTTTTCCACTATTGGTGTGATAGGCTTGTGAATGCAGTTGCTACATAGTCGATCACTGATCTGACTGACTGTATATAATATGTTCGAAGGACTTGCAAAGCAGGAGAGATTGTTGAAATAGAGGGAATACATAGAACATGTTAAGCACGTAAACTGTTGAGACCATCTCAAAATATTTATTTATTTATTTATATACAGGAAGGTACATTGGGGTTGTGAGAATACATAGCATGGTAATTTACAATCTTGTAAAGCCTACTAGTACGCGCAACGTTTCGGGCAGGTCCTTGAAATTGAAATTGAAATTGAAATAAGTTTATTGATGTAAAATACACACAAAGGGATGAGGTAGCTCAAGCTATTCTCACCCCGTTCAGTACATCGTGTTAATACATACATAGACACACATCACAAACAATAATCATATTACCAAACATTCTGAGAGATAAACATATACATTTCCTCCTTCACAAGTAGTATGATATCAGACGTACACAAATACTTTTATGACCTAGGTATACTGTATAGACAATTTGCAAGAGACATGCAGATAATTCAACAAAATGTTACAGTCTTGGTGCAAAATTCTTATATCTCTCAAGAATTTCATCAACCTTTCCGTTGTGACACATCCAGGCTATTTGTTCAGGAACAGTCCTTATCTTAGTGTTTCTATATACATTAATCAACGGACAATCAAGAACATAATGGGCAAGGGTGTGGGACCTTAACATACCACATAGTTTACACTTCGTGTCATTATCATGAACACCTATCCCATATTCCCAGTAATATTTGTACCCAAGCCTGAGCCGCATGTACACAGAGTCACTCCAAGCATTTCTCCTTTTACCATAAGTGAAATGGGTGTTTTGACTCACATACATGTAGTGTTGCATGGTTTGACTTCTCTCATACATTAGATCTCTCCTCTCCGCTCCTGCCTGTGCCTGAATATTTCTGATTTTGCTTCTAATTTGTCTCATTGTGAATTCACATTCAATGTCAACTTGTGGTTTTGATGTGGCACGTTTGGCCAAGTCATCCGCCACCTCGTTGAGCACTATTCCAACATGAGGTGGAATCCACATGAATTTCACACTATGTCCTTTCAGCTGTATCTCAGTTATTCTTCTCTTACAATCCTCAACTATGGAGATGAAGACTGGGTTTCGACTGTTTAAGGACTCAAGTGCTCCTCGGCTATCGACAAATACAAAAACATTTTTGTCGTCATGACGTACTTCCTCCAAACACGCCAGAATGGCCTGCAGTTCAGCTTGTGTGGATGATATATAATTACTAAGCCGGAGTTCAATTATCCTGTCCACAGTCCCAAACTCCGTATATTCCCTTATTAGGACACCACACCCTGCCCTGCCATCCTCCGCCACCGACCCGTCGCAATATACATGTAAACTGTTGCCTCTTGGTAACCGAGATATCATGCTTCCATACAAACACCGTAATTGTCCCGGTTCATGATGAATCTTTTTCACCTTGAGGGGTACAATTTCGACGTCTATTTTCTGTACTTTCCATGGAGCAGACATATTACACTGTCGAGAGGGTTTACAGCAGTCAAGTACATCGTATTCCCTGAGGTCATGAGCTAATCCCCTCGTGTAGCGTGTCTCCCTCAGTTTCCTGGAAGTGTGTACGTCACTCAGGCAGGTCTGAACGCTCTCAAACAGCTTATCCCCTCCTTTTCTCCGCATGAAACGAATAGCTACTCTAGTGTTAATGTCACGGACTCTATCACACACACTCTGTAAATTTAATTCCATTCTCATTATTTCAATCATTGCATTTCTTTGACATCCAAGAATAATCCTCATAGCCTCGTGGCAGGTCCTTAATCTAACAGATAATTTTAAGTAGGGAAATTCTAGAGGAATTAATAAAATGATAACAGATACATTGCAAGAAAGAAAAAAATGAGATGAGAGAGATTAGCAGGTATATTAAAGCACATTGGTATATTAAAGCTCTGATTGATTGCATTGACAGCTTGATTGGTAATTTAAACGAAGATTAATAGGCACCATACAGCAAATTGAAAGCACATATAAGAAGACAGCAATGATCACAATGGTAAAGATGTTCGGATTGGGTACATAAAGATTGGGAGATTGGGAAGCAATAGATACAGTGCAATTTTAAAGTAACAAGGTAGAAAACTATGAAGATGAAATTAGGTACTTTTTAGTTTCGTTTTTGAATGATGCAAAAGTTGGACAGATTTTCAATTCATTAGGGAGTGAGTTCCATAGATTAGGTCCCTTTATTTGCATAGAGTGTTTGCACAGATTAAGTTTGACTCTGGGGATATCAAAGAGATATTTATTTCTGGTGTGGTGATAATGGGTCCTGTTACATCTGTCCAGGGAGAGTTTCAGGGCAGGATTTGCATTTAAAAACAGGGTTTTGTAAATGTAGTTGACACAAGAGAATGTGTGGAGTGAGATTATGTTTAGCATGTTTAGGGAGTTAAATATGAGGGCTGAGTGCTGTCTGAAAGCAGAATTTGTTATTATTTTGATAGCAGATTTTTGCTGGGTGATGATGGACCTGTGGTGGTTTGCAGTGGTTGAACCCCATGCACAGATACCATAATTAAGATAGGGATAGATTAGTGCATACTATAGAGAGATAGATAGTGCATAATATAGTGAGATGAGAGCAGAGTTAGGTACATAATATCTGATTTTGGAGAGTATACCAACTGTTTTAGAGACTTTCTTAGTTATGTGTTGTATGTGGGTGCTGAAGTTGAGTCTCTTGTCTAGGAATAGGCAAAGAAACTTTCCATCATTTTCACTACTAATGTTAACATTGTCCATCTGAAGCTGAATTGCATTTGTTGATTTGCTTCCAAATAAGATGTAGTAGGTCTTTTCTATGTTAAGTGTTAGTTTGTTGGTTGACATCCATAAGTGGACTTTTTTTAGTTCATTATTAACAACATTATTTAGTGTATGTGGGTTGGGGTTAGAGTAGATAAGGGTAGTATCATCATCAAACAATATAGGTTTCAGAATGTTAGTGACATTGGGTAGATCATTGATGTATATAAGAAATAAGAGAGATCCCAAAATGCAGCCCTGTGGCACTCCAATGGTTATTGGTAGAATGGAAGAGGTTATATCATTGATGGCTATAAATTGGAGTCTATCACTAGTGTTATAAAAATGAAATGGGTGGCTGTGTTGTTCTAAGGGGCTAGTATTATATGCATGTAATGGCAAGCAGTTAGCATCAAGGTGTAACTGGGTAGTGACACAATTAGGCCCGGCCCCCAAGGAACATAGGTTCCTGTTTATACTTTAAGGTTTTAAAACAGATCTGTCGTCTAGGATACAATCAACTATGACATTACAACAGGAGTAATGGATACTCTGGCTTCACTTACTTATTTATTAACCTCTTAACAACCCCCCATATACATTCACACCAATAACAACAATTATAATAACTTTACCACACTATCTTATGTTAAAAGCCTTGGTCCACATAAGCAGGATACAAGGGTTTACACTGAACACAAGCTAGGGTAAAGCTCTACTGTTGAATTACTTGAAGTTAGAGTCAGCTTAGGGTAGGGGGACCACGTGGTTCCAAATGGGACCCCCCTTAGAAAAACTAGTAATACAAACAATGGGAACACCTAACTCCTACAAAATATAATACTCTACACACTAGAACGTGAATATGCCAGACAATGAAGAATGAACACAGTACTTAGCTGGGAAAACACAGAAATAAAGAAACGAAGAGGAAGGGAGGAGAGTCCTGTCCACACCACACCACTCAGACCAGAAGAACGCTTCACCCCAGATCAGCCTCCTGCATTGTGTGGTGCCGGGAAGAGCCCAATTGATCGTGCAGCTATACACATTAAAACATCTTCCCCTATGCCTCATAATGTTACTTTACTCGTTCTAAGGATAGTTAATCTTGTAACAATGTTACTTAATCCACAACAAGCTCAAGAGTCTGAATGCTTTGTGAGCAACAAAAATTGTCTTACGTCTGGCAGGGAAGATACAAACAATTACACGTCGACAGGCGTGTTCCCCTACTACAAGGTAGTTTAATTAGTTCAAGTTTGACCTCTGGTTTCCAACTAAAGAACCCAGGGTCGTAACAACTAGGATAGGATTGGATATAGTCCTGGACATGGCCTCGGATTCCATAATGATGGAGTTTGCGTAAGAGGTAGTTGTGATTAACAGTATCAAAGGCCTCTCAGGTTTATGAAGAGTTCAATCAGAAACTCATTTTTTTCAAGGGCTGAGTAAATTATATGAAGGAGACTAATAATTGCATCGTTGGTACTCTTTTGGGACCGAAGCCAAACTGGCAGGGGCTGAGTATATCGAATTTTACAAGGTAAGAGTAGAGCTGTTTGTAGATAATTTTTTCAAACATTTTTGATAGTATGGGTAGGTTTGATATTGGTCTATAATTGTTTATGTCTGCCGGATTACCTCCTTTATGAACTGGCGTTACTCTCGTTTTTTTTTTTAATGATATCAGGGAAGGTATGACACTCAAGGGATTTGTTGAACAGCAGAGCTATAGGTGGCGCAAGGGCATGGGAGGTCCTCTTGTATACAATGGATGGGATTTCACTGATGTTCCCAGCTTTGGTTTTTAGTGAGTTGTTGATGGACACAACATCTGTCGGGCTGACTGGTGAAAGGAGAAGGGAGTTTGGATAGCTGCCTGAGAGATATGTGTTGATATGTGTCTGGGTCTGTGGGATTTTACTGGCAAGGTTAGCACCAACCGATGAAAAGAAGCTATTAAATTCATTTACCATTTCTAAATCAGTTGACGGTGTAAGGCCATCCTTAGAGAGCGTTATCTGGTTATGGGAGTGTTGTTTAGTTCCTAGGATATTAGAGATGGTTTACCATGTGCTTTTCATGTTGCCTTTTGCTTCTTTGAATCTAGTCTCATAATATGAAAGTTTAGGTTTTCTTATGATACTGGTAAGCACTGATGAGTACCTTTTAACTACTTCCTTTGTAATTAGGCCAATCCTAAATTTCTTTTCATATTCATGTTTTTTGTTGATTTATTTGATTATGCCACTTGTGAGCCACGGATTGTTTATTCTTTTGTCAGTTATGGTAAGGAAGGGACAGTGAGTGTTGTAGAGGCTTAGAGTTTTGGAGAGAAAAAGGTTAGTTAATGAGTTTATATAATATACACACTCACTATAATGAGTCTATATAATATACACAATCACTTACGCACAGCACCTCTGTGCTGTGCCCACTTATATAGATGGAAGCAGGTGGAAACCGAGTACCCAGATGAGCCATGCAGGCATTAGAAAGAACAAATAGAAAGCACTGGTAGAGGTGTGGTGGCGGCAGACTCTTTAAAATGTTTCAAATGTAATTTACAGCCCAATAGGCCCAGTAATCTGTATACCGGATGAAAGGCGCGACCAAAGAGTCGAAGCACAATTAGATGAGTACTTATGTGAACTCTGTTATCCTAATGTTATCGATATAGTTACTATTTTATATTGTTTTATTAGTTTCATAAAATATTTCCACAATGTGTTTAGCGTGACCTCAGAAACACTTAGCTGAATTTATAGACAGGATTCAGCTAACACGAAGGTGACCCGTAGACCGAACACGTATTGAACAGGTTAGTGGTTGCGACGTACAAGCCTCGGTGGTGGGCGAGGCGGATGTGTGAACGCCATTCGTGATACTGCCTTTATATAACATTTTCAGGTATTTTGTTATGTTTTGCAGTAAAGACAACTAATATTTAGCAAATGATAAAGGATTATATTGTATATTATTATACTATAATAACCTTACCTAAAATTGTCAAATATTGTAGGCGATATCTTACGTTCTGTCCAATACGTATGATTCGTCAGGCGTACGATAATCACAAGTTTAACGCAATATTAAATAAATTCTCTCCGGGAACCAAAGACAAACTCCAATACACAAAGATGAATAATAGACGTTAGTAACTAGAAAATAAACCGCGTAAATAAACTCTGTACCTGTGAGGAAGAAAATATGACGAGAGGAAACTGTGGCAACACTGCGGGCCAGGGAGGTGCCTGGCTCCACTCCGGGAAGATGCCAAACGCGGCTCAGTCACCAGGCAACAATCTGTGAGAGAAGGTTCTCTGGCGTTACAGCTCCTCTTCTTTACTTGGTGATAATCTAGGTGAACATTTGCTACTGAGATTATGGCATACTACCACAGGGGCGGGCGCTTTGCCGTCTGGTCTAATAGGGTAAGTCACTGCATTATTTTTTTTTTTGCAATTCATGTACATTCATGGAGAAAATACAAAGTTATCTTTGATCTTACATTACCAGTATTTTGTTATGTTATCGCTCTGGAAATTAGTTATTAGTTAATACATGTGATATTGTAATTAATCTACAGTATAATTAATTGTAGTTAATTACTATATATATATATATATATATATATATATATATATATATATATATATATATATATATATATATATATATTGTGACGGTAACGAGTTGGAAATGGGTGTCGGCAGTCTTCCAACTAGCAGGTGTCAGTGCTGGGCCACATATAATATATAAAAAAAGAAAAGGGAAAAAAAAGAGAAAAAAAAAGAATGACTGCGTGATTGGTAATCTGTGGTAAGGTTGGAAATATAAGACAATAATAAAAAATGGATTTTAATAACAATAAAAAAACACAAATTGAAACAAATGCAAAATCTTGGCTTAATGGTAAAAAATGTCAAGTGGAAAAAATACATAAACATGAAAATAGATTACGTTAATGGGGAGGAGAATTGACATACAAAAGTAAATAAAATATGAATGCTGGAATATATGCACTAACTATGAACCTCTATTTGACCACACAAGGTGAGTCACTTAGGAGTTCATAGCTTGCGAGCACACAATATTCTGGCTGGCAGAAACGCAAGGGACTCCAACAATAACTGGCGAGGACTTGTGATTGGCGAGGAGCCGGAGTGGAGTGTTGGTTGGCGGCCAATGAGGAAGCTGGATGGCCGCAAGTCGCTAGTTAGGCAGTTGAAGGGTTCGGCGCGTCGACCAGGTGCAGCAGGTGCTGGAGTGGGGGGGAGGAGGGAGTTGCTGGTACGTGTGGCTATCTTAATATGTACGTTTAGCCACTACAAAACGTATCTTGTATATTGATGAGGACAGGATGAGTCGCAGAAATAGCAGGCTAAATCTCTGATAAGAGATTATCGTCACAATATATAATATATATCTTATATAATATAAAAGATAGATAATATATAATATATAATATATATATTAANAACAGCCAGCCTACTAATGAAAAACTCTCCAGACACGGAGCAGAACGCCCTAAAAGAGACAAACGTCGTCTATGCCTTTAAATGTCCACTTGGGGACTGTAAGCCCCAAAAAACTCAGTATATAGGCAAGACAACAACATCTCTTTCCAGGCGTTTAACGATGCATAAGCAACAGGGCTCCATTAAGGAACATATACTCTCTTCCCACAACCAAACCATCACCAGAGAAATCTTAACAAACAACACAGAAATCATCGATAGGTACAGCGATAGCAGGCGGCTTGACATCTGCGAGGCACTACACATCAAGAAGTCAACACCAGCAATCAACAGTCAATTAATGCACAACTATATTCTACCCACTTCAAGACCCCGCTCCAATATAGAAGCATCAAGAAATATGGGCCAATAGGCCCTTCCGCAGTTACTTCCATTCATACCTTCAATTTACCCAATTAATATCCAATTAATATCCATTGTTTCGTGTTCTGTCCTTTGTTGAAAGTTTTGTTCACCTCATTAAAAACTGTTGTAACATATCACCTTCTGAAGCTTGTGTAGCTTGTGGTAATTAGACGGACCGGACAGGACAGGGCAGTTGTCGTGGGAGTCCCTGTAGAACAAGCAGTGCCCTGGCAGCGACGGAGAGTCGGCAGGACAGGCTGTAGATCCCACATGATGTAGTTGCTGATGAAACTGTCAGATGAGTAAGTAACACTCGCTGTGCAGCAATCTGTAGTTGATGAAAATGTCGAGACGATATCGCGGTGAAAATCATAGCTGTGGCGAAGGTGTTGGCAGCGTTCCATGACAGGTGGCACGAGGTGGTCTACAGCAAGCAACAGCAGGAGTGAAGGTCCAGAGAGAATCCATGTTGTAGTCCGTCGTGGCTGGGTATCGTCGAAACTCTCCGGGGTCACCAATGTAACGTACGATTATGTTACGTTGTTGGGTAGATTAGATACACAGTGTTTAGTGAGTTTCATATTTATTTAGTAGTCCTGGATACAGCAGTGTCGTAGACGTTGAGACGAAGCCTGGAGCAGAGCAGAGAGCTGAGTGAGGCCGGAGTCGTGGAGCTCTATGCAGGAGAGCGTGGCGGTTCGATTGGGAATTGCGAGTGTGTGAACTCGGGGAGCGAGAGCGTTGTAGCTGGATGCGGTCGTAGTCTGCTGTCTGCTCTGTGTCGAAGCTGTAGCGTCTTGGGTCGACTAGAACTGCCCAAGCCGAGTACTACATTCTTGACTTGAGATTGTACTGGTTTGCTGTTTTCACATCGCTGGGTTATATGGTGATTACACCTCAGCTCCCTCCAACAAGGTGAGAAGAATATTACCTGTAATTGGGGAAAGGATTGTAGCTTGTGTGATTAGTAATGCATTAAGATAATGAGATAATGGAGCGAGTATAAGGATTACTCGCTATACCACCTATAGCCCTGCTGTTCAACAAATCCCTTGAGTGTCATTCCTTCCCTGATATCCTTAAAAAAAGCAAGAGTAACGCCAGTTCATAAAGGAGGTAATCCGGCAGACATAAACAATTATAGACCAATATCAAACCTACCCATACTATTAAAAATATTTGAAACAATTATCTACAAACAGCTCTACTCCTATCTCGTAAAATTCGACATTCTTAGCCCCTGTCAGTTTGGCTTCCGCTCCCAAAAGAGTACCAACGACGCAATTATTAGTCTCCTTGATATAATTTACTCAGCCCTTGACAATAATGAGTTTCCGATTGGACTCTTCATTGACCTGAGAAAGGCCTTTGATACTGTTAATCACAATTACCTCTTACGTAAACTCCATCATTATGGAATCCGAGGCCATTCACTGGACTATATCCAATCCTATCTTAGTGATAGACACCAATGTGTAGCCATCAATAATATAACCTCTCCCACTCTACCAATAACCGTTGGAGTGCCACAGGGCAGCATTTTGGGACCTCTCCTATTTCTTATATACATCAATGATCTGCCTAATGTCGCTAACATTCTGAAACCTATTTTGTTTGCTGATGATACTACCCTCATCTACTCTAACCCCAACCCACATACACTAAATACTGTTGTTAATAATGAACTAAAAAAGTCCACTTATGGATGTCAACCAACAAACTTCCACTTAACATAAAAAAGACCTACTACATTTTATTTGGAAGCAAATCTACAAATGCAATTCAGCTTCAGATTGACAATGTAAACATTAGCAATAAAAATTATGGAAAGTTTCTCTGCCTATTCCTAGACAAGAGACTCAACTTCAGTACCCACATACAGCACATAACTAAGAAAGTCACTAAAACAGTTGGTATACTCTCCAAAATCAGATATTATGTACCTAACTCTGCTCTCATCTCTCTGTATTATACACTAATCTATCCCTATCTTAATTATGGTATCTGTGCATGGGGTTCAACCACTGCAAACCACCTCAAGTCCATCATCATCCAGCAAAAATCTGCTATCAGAATAATATCAAATTCTGCTTTCAGACAACACTCGGCCCCATTGTTTAACTCTCTAAACATGCTAAACTTAATCTCACTCCACAAATTCTCTTGTGTCAACTACATTTACAAAACCCTGTTCTTAAATGCAAACCATGCTCTGAAACTCTCTCTGGACAGATGTAATAGGACCCATTATCACCACACCAGAAATAAATATCTCTTTGATATCCCCAGGGTCAAACTTAATCTGTGTAAACACTCTATGCAAATTAAGGGACCTAGTCTATGATCTCGCAGCCATTGTTGATGTGACGACTTATAGTGAATTTTGTAACTAGCTCATCAAGATTGTAACTTGCTTAGCTAAATGAATTGTGGGGTTCAGTCCCTGAGCCCATTATGTGCCTCTGTAACCCTTTCCACTACCGCACACAAGGTGGGTATGGGGTGCATAATAAATGAACTAAACTAAAACTAGTCTATGGAACTCACTCCCTAGTGAATTGAAAAGCTGTCAAACTTTTGCCTCATTTAAAAACAAAACCAAAAAGTAACTAATTTCATCTTTGTAGTTTCCTACACAGAGCTTTAAATTTGCTCTGTATCTAGTGTTACCCAATCTTTATGTACTTATTTTATTTTATTTATATTTTATTTATTTATATACAAGAAGGTACATTGGGTTTGTGAGAATACATTGAATAGTACAGTATTTACAGTCTTGTAAAGCCACTAGTACGCGCAGCGTTTCGGGCAGGTCCTTAATCTAACAGATAATTTTAAGTAGGTAATTTCTATCAGAATTAATAAATGATAACAAATATATTGCAAGGAAAAAAATGAGATGAGAGAGCTTATAAGTATATTAAAGCACATTGGTATATTAAAGCTCTGATTGATTACATTGACAGCTTGATTGATAATTTAAACAAGATTAATAGACACCATACAGCAGATTGACAGCACATATAAGAAGACAGCAATGATCTCAATGAATAAAGATGTTCAGATTGGGTACATAAAGATTGGGAGATTGGGTAGCAGTAGATACAGTGCAATTTTATAGCAAAAGGTAAAAAACTATGAAGATGAAATTAAGTACTTTTTAGTATTGTTTTTGAATAACGCAAAAGTTGGACAGCTTTTCAATTCAATAGGGAGTGAGTTCCATAGACTGGGTCCCTTTATTTGCATAGAGTGTTTACACAGATTACACAGATTACTTAATCCAAACGACTTTATCATTGTGTTCATTGCTGTCTTCTTTTATGTGCAAACCATTTGCTGTATTGTGCCTACTAATTTTTGTTAAACTACCATTCAACCTGTCATTGCAATCAATCTGAGCTACCTATGTGCTTTAATATACCTACAATTTTCTCTCATCTTTTATTCTTTTTCTTGCTATGTAACTGTTATCATTTTTATACATTTTGCAAGTATTTACCTACTTAAAATTGTCTTAGATTAAGGACCTGCCCGAAACACTGCGCGTACTAGTGACTTTACAAGAATGTAATTACTATGCTAAGTATCCTCACAATCCCAATGTACCTTCTTGTATATAAATAAATAAATAAATAAATGTTTTGCAAATACAGCTAGTAAGGGAAATTGGGCGGAAAGCATTCTCATGATTTGGCTTGGGAATTGGAATGATTATACTGTTGGTCCAAGAGATAGGAAGTTCCCCAGTAACATAGCTCATGTTATACAGCTCAAGCAGGGGATTCCCTGGTACTAAAGGGAGCAGACGCAATATGTCATAAGTGATACCATCTTCACCGGGAGATGTGGCTTTACCTTTGTTTAGGGCCGCGAGTAATTCAAACTCAGTAAATGGCAGGTTGCATTCATCTTCCTTGTAAGAGCATGAAGTCAACGAGCCTTTCTCGATCTCCGTAACCAGCATTTAATCTGAACTGTATGTCTGGGGGAAGATTATTGAAGCTAGATGTGGTTGCCCAAGCATCGACTAACTCGTTTGCTCTGTGTAGAGGGGTGAGGGTGTGCTACTTGGCCGATCTTATCGCCTTTAATTCTTTTAATATCCTTCCATGCCTGACTGAGTGGGGTGTGAGAGTTGAGACTGTTAACAAAAGTTTCCCAGTTATCTTGCCTGAGCTCTGTCATGCGCTCCCTCGCCTTGGCTAGGGCTTTCTGAAAGAGCTTGAGCATTGCTGGCGTACGTGTTTCCCTATATGCAAGTCCAACTCGTCTGGCAGTGCGTTTCAAAGTACGCAGTTTGGGGTCATTGTAATAGGCATGGCATTTATTACCTTTCATATCGATTAAGATATTAAATAAGGTAGGATTGAGGACACCTCCCTGCGGGGTGACTATGTCTCTTCTTTCAAATACCTTGGAGTCTATGTCCCTTGTACCTCAACTGCAGTCAATAAGTTACATCAACAATGTAGAGACAGACTCAAGGCTCTCAGAACTGTAGTGGGGTACAGCCCGAAATATGGTGTTAATATTAGAATAGCAAGAATGATGTATTTAGCGTACATAAGGTCTCTGATAGACTATCATGCACCAGCTTTGGTCCTGCAAAATGGCAAAAGTATTGATAGACTTGAAAAAATGCAAAATGAAGCACTCAGAATTATACTTGGCTGTCCAATAACTACCAAAGTTCTCAACATGCGGAAAGAATTAAATATACTTAGCATTAGAGATAGAATATTTGAAATTAATCTTATGATGGGACTAAAGCTTCTGCGTGATAACAAAAACAACATTGTGTCAGTTGCTCTGTTAGAACACATACGAAATGGAACTAGCGAGTCTAAGTGGATTCAAAGAACAGCCACTCATATTAAAATGATGGGACTGCATGATGTATATACAGATGAAAGAGTTCAGCACTTCCTTCCACCCTGGCAGATAGTACCTTTTGACATCCTGACCCCTGCATACCCCACCAAGAAACTAATCACAAACAACCCTCATGCTCAGCTTGCTGCTAAATTAAGCACCATAGAACACATTCACAATATACAAGCTGAAAACAACATTGCACAGACAATATACACTGACGGATCACTCAATACAGCTACAGGGAGGGCAGGAAGTGCTGTTATTGCTCATCAGCCCGATGGCAGCACAATTGAAAGGAATATCCGAATTAGTAACTGGGCGTCCACTATGCAAGCCGAGTTGGTAGCGATACTGGTAGCACTCGAAATTATTGACAACACTGAAGTAGACAGCTTAATTATTTCTGACTCCCTTTCCTCACTACGAGCAATAAACAGTTTGCAATCAAGTAATAACGTGCTTGTCTTGGAAGCTAGACGTAGATATATAAGAATACTTAGCAAGAGGGTAAATATAAAAACGTTGTGGATTCCTTCTCACATTGGCCTGCAGGAACATGAAAAAGTTGACGCCCTTGCTAAGGCTGCAGTAAATAAAGACAGTGTTGAACGGAATCTTGAGTTATCAAATAGGTCCCTTAAAAGTGTCATTAGACGAGAACTCCTGGATGGATTTGAAGAAAGTAGAACTGTGCAAACTGGAATTAGCAGGTCCATTGTTCATCACATTGAAATGTGTGAAGTAAAACATGTGTATGGGGCAAGTAATAAAGTCAGTAGACTAACAGATGTTGTCACAGCTCGTATAAGACTTGGCTACAAGTATCTCTGGCAGTTCGGCTTGTATAGGGATCTAGATGAAGTAAAGTGTAAAGTGTGTGGACAAAGACAGGGACACACACTAGAACACTATATCTTGGATTGTAGTAAAATTGAGCCATTTAGAGATAGATCTAAACTCACTCTGTATGATATGGCAACCTATCTTATTACCATGGGAAATTACCTGAAATACTTGCACTGTATCCACATTTCGCTTCCAGTAGATGAACGACATACGAGATTCAGAAACAAGTAGTGTATTTTGAAGACTAACAAGAAACAGAAGCTCCCCTATGACTCTGTAATGTCCCCATTGGTCAAACTATTATGTATTAGCGATAAGACCTACCATTAATGTATGATGACTTACTGTAAATATGTAGCTCTTGAAATAGCACTTTCTCTGTAACTAGCTGACATTGTAACTATAAGGTGTGAAGGATAGATGAAATTGTTTATGTAATAATCTAAGATGAGGTCTGATAAAGACCTTTTGTGCCCTCTGTAATGCTTTTGCGCTACCGCTCACAGGATGAGTATGGGGTGCACAATAAACTAGCCGCCTTCGGCGGCAACAATCAATCCCTGCGGGGTACCTAGTTCAAAGTCTTTTGTTACACTCCTATGCGCCTGGAAAAAAACAGATGACTTCCTGTTGGATAAGTAACCCCTGATCCAACAATGAAGCCGCTCACCAGTATTCATTCTTGCAAGCTCACTCAAGATATCGTGCCCTCCAGAATTTCTTTATTGAAGATCAGCATTGTTCCAAATGGATAGCTAAAACTGGAACTCAACTCAGAATGTATCAGGTTCACAATTTGTACCAAGAGAAACAACAACGGCACTTTCCTGCACCGTGGGAGATTACACCCTTTCCAATTTTAATCCCTCCCTTTCCACCCAAGAAGCAAATTAGAGATCAGCCC
The DNA here is from genome assembly GCA_020271785.1 of Procambarus virginalis. Classification (NCBI taxonomy): domain Eukaryota; kingdom Metazoa; phylum Arthropoda; class Malacostraca; order Decapoda; family Cambaridae; genus Procambarus; species Procambarus virginalis. Next base: position 15,423,547 of record WNGS01009631.1, read on the forward strand.
AAGCTTCGTCTTGAGGCAAAGCTCAACGCCTTAAGCCATATTGATGCTCTGTCCACAGAGCATTCTCTCTCTCAAATCATATACACTGATGGTTCCCTACACCGCACCACGGGTGCAGCTGGAAGTGCAGTTGTTATGACAATGGGCGATGGCTTGTACTTTGAGTGGGGAGTCCGTATAAACAACTGGACCTCTACCCTTCAGACTGAACTATTTGCCTTGCTCCTTGCACTGAAATGTGTACAAGTCTCCAAACTTGATACATTAATTGTAAGTGACTCCTTATCATCCTTAATTGCTTTCAACTCTTTAAGACATAACTGTAACATGCTCGTGTCCGAAGCTAGACACAAATACAACAAAATTATTAAGGATGGTAACAGAGTCCATTTCATGTGGTCTCCATCTCATGTTGGCCTCCGAATGCATGATAGAGCTGATAAGTTAGCCAAAGAATCTGCCTTTAAAGGAGCCGTTGAGTGTAACCTTGGATTGTCAATGAGCAATCTGAGAGCGGCAGTACACCGAGAACTTCAACAAGATCTTGTAAATCTGAGGCAAAGTGAAATTGACACCAGTAATTCCATCTATCATCATACTATCATGCAAGACGAGCCACACATCTATGGATCATCCAATAAAATCAGCAGACTTCTAGATGTTACTACTGCTCGAATTAGACTCGGTTACAAATATCTCTGGGAATTCTCATTATCTGCCGATGTAGACCTGACCAAATGTAAACTGTGTCAACAAAAGTATTCGCACACCCTCCGTCACTATGTGATAGAGTGCGAAAAGATACGTGAATTCAGAGACAATTCTATAACCAATGTTCCAGCGACGTGTCAATATTTCATTCAAAATGATCTGCTACCAGAAATTTTAGCCAAATATCCCCAGTTTGCTAACTGTAGGTAGTAACTAAGTGATTGTAACCTATCCACCGCTGCCCACTGGATGGGGAGCGGTGTGCAGGACAAACATATCAATTGTGACACTAGCTCTCCACATATGTCAGTTGCTTAATTTAGAAACTATACTTGTGGTCGATCTCGAACCCATTGTTGATGTGACGACTTATACTGAATTTTGTAACTAGCTCATCAAGATTGTAACTTGCTTAGCTAAATGAATTGTGGGGTTCAGTCCCTGAGCCCATTATGTGCCTCTGTTTCCACTACCGCCCACAAGATGGGTATGGGGTGCATAATAAATGAACTAAACTAAACTATCGTTCCGGCTATTGGATAGTGCATGGGGCCGACCTAAAAGGTCAGTGAACATCTGA
>WNGS01009631.1:15457144-15495258 GCA_020271785.1 Procambarus virginalis
AACCCTCTCCTGACGTCGGGTGTCCATCGGAGTCTACTGTGCTGCACAAACGGCAGCTTTCAGGGAAGTTCGAAAGTCTTCAGCGAATTCGAGTCTAACTGTGGGTGCACTACACGAAACTTAGTCGACTGGTCCACACGGGTCCTGGACCAGCCTCAACCTCAGACACCAGTACAAAGTCCGCGAAGTGACCTACCTCAGCCCCTACAGGTCCTCGGGTTTCAAGTGGGTTGCCCCATACCTTCTGCACTATGGGACAGTGTGTGGGTTCCAACAACTGGCTTCTCCTCTTCTTGAAAAAGGGACGGCGGCAATGGAGACATCATACAGGCCCCAGGTGACGGAGGCCGCGTCCATGACCATCGTCAAGGAGGAATCGTCAGAATTTATTTCTTCCACCGCTGCTGAGAGTAAGCCATCTTCGGCGCCCACCTGTGGCAGTCGATCTTTCAAATTCTTAGTTTAACTCGTACAGTTTTAATGAATATAAAGTAACACAAAAATACCAAAGCCACTTGGCCATCAATAGCAGTTGTCCAGAAGTGTGTCTTAAAAATATATTTTGGTGCATTCAGTTTGTGACCGTAAATCTATATTTAATAATTTCTTAACTAGAATAATATTGTACCGATTCACGACTAACACAATTGCCTATAGACCTAGGTGAGAGACCGTTCGTGTGCGAGCAATCCGGATGCGGGAGAGCCTTTTGCAGAAACGAGGAACTTACCCGACACTCCAGGATCCACTCCGGACACAGACCGTTCCTTTGCCAGGTATTATCCGTTTATTACTCTTGGGATGAGTTCATTTTATGTTCTTCCCACATGTAAGAGATTTTGTTGTTGTTCTCCATAAAAGTGTAAGAGTGACGTAGATGGTTGTGTTGCAGAAGTGTGGACGACGGTTCGTTCGGCGGGACCACCTCACCAAACACCAGCGGACTCACCTGCCTGTACATGCTAAGTGCACTTACGCCTGCCCCTTACCTGCCTGCCTTCACAGGTACTTCCACGCACTCTGTTCGCACACACAGGTCCTCCCACCCAGGTACCCCCTCATACAAATGCTTATACAGGGTTGCTCCATATAATTTCATTTGAAGCATATGGGTGTGCTTGCGGCATATGGCTGTGCTTGCAACATATGTGGTATGCTTGCTTGCACCCTAAAGAACCCATCTGGCGCAAGCGAACCCTAGACAAAATATGACTCGTTAAGTTCCTGTTTGTGGTTCTTTCACTTCGTACTTCATCACCTTTATGAAGTACGAAGCGACTTAAAATTCTGTACTATTAAAAGAATATATATATATATATATATATATATATATATATATATATATATATATATATATATATATATATATATATATATATATATATATATATATATATATATATATATATATATATATATATATATATATATATATATATATATATATATATATATAATCTCGACTATCTACAACGATGTTTTGGTTACATGCGACATGACAAGGGTCCAGGACGGTCCGAAATGTTGTCGTACATTCATCATTTGTGTGTGGTTTGGTCATCGTTAGTTTGTTATTTGCTGTGGTTGCCTTTTTATTTTTGTTTTTGTTTTTATATAAAACAGGCAGCCATTAGTACACTGCCGACGCCTCACACCGCGCTGGGAAAGCGTCGAACAGAAATTGTATCAATCGACACATATGTTTGTCCCCTTCTCCAGGTACACCAGGTCGGACGCCCTCACACGACACATGTGGACGGCGCACCACATTCGCGCGCGTCAACCCACACGCCCTCTTGCTGCGGTCCTGTCTGCCGGGTCTGCGCCCCTGTCACCCGGGTTTACGTCCCTGTCTCTTGGATCTGCGCCCCTGTCTCCAGGATCTGCGCCCCTGTCTCCCGGATCTGCGCCCCTGTCTCCCGGATCTGCGCCCCTGTCTCCCGGGTCTGCGCCCCCGTCTCCAGGATCTGCGGATATCACTCCATCAATATACTATTCACCCTGGAATGCAGTCTTATCACCCACATGTGCACCACTGTCGTGCACCTTTGCTGTTCCACCATCCACACCTACATCTACATCCATATCCACATCTCCCACACCTGAAATACCTCTATCCCTAAGATCATCCATCACCCTGCTGTCAGCCCCAATCAAGATCTTGAACCCCTGTATAACCTGAGTCACTTATCATCAAATAACAATGTGCTTGTGACCATTTTGATGTGCAATAAAGACGAATTCCTTATCTTTTTGTGTTTAATTCTCAAGAGTTGTTGCAAAGGAGAACTGCGTGGCAGAGGCGACAGTTCTCAACTGCGATAACGTTAACACGGGATTTCAGAAATGTGGTATTTTTAAGAGGCGTCTAGCTAACACGTGGTATACAAGTACCTCTGGTGGTTGCCTTTTTTTTTGCCTTACCAACCACTTATTGTCTTTGCTTGATGGATTTGATTATGCTTATCCGCCACGAGCATAATCAACGTATGCTCAGGCTATGCTCGCCCAAGCTACGGTCATCATCACCACCACCAATCCATCCTAATGAACGGGAGGGAAGGAATGATGACCAACCACTTGGACGGTCAGGGATTGAACGCCGACTTGCATGGAGCGAGACCGACTTGCATGGAGAAACTAGGTGAGTACCGTCGCTCTTACCGTCCAACAACGACTAGAAGACGAATTACTGAATTACTCTTGTTGTTGTCGGTATTGGAGAGGAGGAGGAGGAACTACTGCCACTCCCTTCTCTTTCTTCTTCTTGGCCTCTGTGAATCTCTTATTTACCGTCAACTTGTAATTAAATTCTTTTATTATTCCCGTTTTTTTTCAAGGGTTAAAATTACTTTTTTTTCAATGAAGAAGCAATATTCTAAGACGAGTGAGCACGGGAATGAAGAACAAATTCAAAGAGTTGTGAATTCTTTGAAGACAGATGCGGCAGCAAGATGGTGGTGTGAGCTGAGCGAGAGGTTGCTTAAGGTGTGTTGCTTCCCACCTCTATCAGTGCTAAGGTGCTCCAGTTCTCACCGGTCCTCTGACTAGTGCAGTGGTCGTCGAGGACCTGGCCCTCTCACAACTCCGGGAGACGACGCCTCTCTGAGCACGTCCGAGAGACGACGCCTCTCTGAGCAAGTCCGAGAGACGACGCCTCTCTGAGCACGTCCGAGAGTCGACGCCTGAAAAATTCAGAACCAGAGTGTGACCTTTAATCATCCTAAAGTCGTTGTTTACATCTGTATAAATTTTGAGTGCAATTTAATGTGAAGTCATTACTTATGATCTAATATATCCCGTAAGATAATGTTTGTCTTGGAGCAACCTCTCCCATTGTGTCAGGGAGAGGTTAGCGTGGGAGAGAAGCGTCACAGGTAACACGCCCCACGACGACTGGATCTCCATGACACTGAGACGGTAAGTGAACTAAGAACCATGTAAGTTAGACAGTCGACTTGCTAATGGTCCAGGACGGACAGAAACGTAGTCGTCTGCTCATCTTATGGTGTGGGGTTTAGTCTACAAGTGAACCAAGAATCCTCAATGGCACTCACCACAACATTTCTTATGTCCCAAAGGATTTTACCTGTGCGTGACAAGCAGATGGTCAATTGATTTGCAAATTTAATTGATTGAATGAACGATCAAAGCCTGTAAATTTTCATTTTTGCTTTTGGAGGAATTGTTGAACGGTGTGGTCTGATCTGGGCAAGGATTTATTAAGTATTGGGTAAGGCATTAACTAACATAAGAGTTGAGGACACTGGCTTTTGACCAGACCACACACTAGAAGGTGAAGGGACGACGACGTTTCGGTCCGTCCTGGACCATTCTCAAGTCGATTGAGAATGGTCCAGGACGGACCGAAACGTCGTCGTCCCTTCACCTTGTAGCGTGTGGTCTGGTCAACTTACTTTAGCCACGTTATTGTGACTCCTCGCCTACACACTGGCTTCGTATCTTTGGGGATACTCCTTAATCATTCCCATTTACATCCCCCATTTATGCCCTATTCTTTCCCCCTTTTACTCCGTACTCCTCACCTATTTATATTATGTACTTGACCTCCCTAATGGTATAAATCCAATACGCCCAGTACAGGGCGAAAAACGGAACTCAATTACGAGTTCACCATAGCCCGTGCTACATGGACATTTCGTTCTGAGTAGCTAAATCTAAAACAAAAGCAACAACGTACCGGGCGTATTGGAGGCGTAACTCGTCTAACCCAGACGAGTTAGGTCAGGCTCGGGTACATTCCGATAGGTGTGTTCAGGGGGTTAGGCTAGATAAGGTTGAGCTAGATTGAAGGTTAGCTTAGGTTCATGATTCAATTATCTTAGCCTAGGCTAAATATACGTAACCTAAGTTTGATCAGGCTTGGTTAGATTAGGGGGTAGTTTAAATTGAAGTTTTCCTTGACAATTTATTTAATTCAAGTATATTATAATCTCGAGCCCAAGGCGAACTAATGATAGTATTCTGAACTTCAGCTTCCTACGAGGTGTGGTGTTGGTGGCGGTGTTGGTGGCCGGCGCTGGCTGGGTCCTCCTCTCCAGCCTGACTTCTGTCCTCCTGCATCCATCTCTGTGCCGTCATCAGTCCGCTTTCTACAACGCCACAGAGTTAAAAGGTGAAGTAGCATCAATTAACACGGGACGGTACCAGTGTCCTCCCGCTGTGGAGGATGATGAAAGTGACTTCTAAACTTATTTGTTTGATAAGGATGGAGTGGGGGGGGGGGTTGATTGGTTGGCGGATGAAGGGTGGAGACTGCCGGGTTTCGAACCACGGGAGGATTGAAGACCGTAGTCTATGTTTCCCTCCTTGTGTGGGTGGGTGGGTTGGAAGTTTTAAAAATAGCCCGCGCGCTCGTAAGACGCTGAAGAGGAGCAAGGAGCTCATAAGTCACGCTGGTGAGGAGGGAGGATATATAACTTCCAAATTAATCTACCTCGTTTTACGGGCTATTCATGCCCGTGCCACCTCTTGGGTGACTTAATCTTTATCAATCAATCAATCTACCTCGTTAGTCGCCCTAGTTCTCTGATTACCTCCATCACAGATCAGCCAGATTTAAACTCTATATCGGAGCATATTATCATGAATATAAATATCAATGTAATTACGAAAACGCAGCAGGTGCCCTGACGACATCTTCAAGACATATAGAGAGTGTTTGTAAAGTTCTTTGTAAATTACCGGTGATGTCATTTCCGTCTATGCTCTTATGGCTTAACCACTTGGCTATGGTGTAGCTTGGGTTGATCATTAGCTTTGGTAGATATATCATTATCAAATTATTGTTCTGCTTCTCGTTTAATTCCGATACTTTATTTTCTTTCATCGGTAGAAGGAACGGCCTCGCTTTTTGCAGGATCGACGTTCCATTCCCGATGGTCCAAGTGGTTATATATCTTTTTTTTGTCCTCTTCTTGTTGGTATTTTGCATTTGCATTCTTAAGTGTTTTTCCTTGCTTCATCTCTCATGTCTTCCTAACTGGGGAGAACCTGCGTGAACGTCTGTGAGATGAAGCGAGGGAGAGAGAGGGTCACTACGACTGACCATAGCCGTGTTATACTTGCCCCGCTCCTGTGCCAGGTAAGTTACGGGCTCACCATAGCCCGTGCTACTTGGAACTTGTTCCGAGTAGCTGAATCTATAACAACAACAACAACACCAGTGTCTGCCACCCACAGGTATCAACGGCAGTGTTGTGGCTGCCGGACGATGTCTGCCTCAGCCTCGGTACTTTCCCCTCATTCCAGACAACCAGAACGGTGAGGCTGGCAGCGCTTCCTTGTCTCACATTGTCTCCTGGGTCACACCGGCCCTTGTCTCATATTGTCTCTTGTCTCACACTGACCCTTGTCTCACACTGGCCCTTGTCTCACACTGGCCCTTGTCTCACACTGCCCCTTGTCTCACACTGACCCTTGTCTCACACTGGCCCTGTCTCACACTGGCCCTTGTCTCACACTGCCCCTTGTCTCACACTGACCCTTGTCTCACACTGGCCCTTGTCTCACACTGGCCCTTGTCTCACACTGGCCCTTGTCTCACACTGGCCCTTGTCTCACACTGGCCCTTGTCTCACACCAGCCCTTGTCTCACACCAGCCCTTGTCTCACACCAGCCCTTGTCTCACACAGCCCTTGTCTCACACTGGCCCTTGTCTCACACCAGCCCTTGTCTCACACTGGCCCTTGTCTCACACTGGCCCTTGTCTCACACTGGCCCTTGTCTCACACTGGCCCTTGTCTCACACTGGCCCTTGTCTCACACTGGCCCTTGTCTCACACTGGCCCTTGTCTCACACTGGCCCTTGTCTCACACTGACCCTTGTCTCACACTGACCCTTGTCTCACACTGGCCCTTGTCTCACACTGGCCCTTGTCTCACACTGACCCTTGTCTCACACTGGCCCTTGTCTCACACTGGCCCTTGTCTCACACTGGCCCTTGTCTCACACTGGCCCTTGTCTCACACTGGCCCTTGTCTCACACTGGCCCTTGTCTCACACTGGCCCTTGTCTCACACTGGCCCTTGTCTCACACTGGCCCTTGTCTCACACTGGCCCTTGTCTCACACTGGCCCTTGTCTCACACTGGCCCTTGTCTCACACTGACCCTTGTCTCACACTGGCCCTTGTCTCACACTGACCCTTGTCTCACACTGACCCTTGTCTCACACTGGCCCTTGTCTCACACTGGCCCTTGTCTCACACTGGCCCTTGTCTCACACTGGCCCTTGTCTCACACTGGCCCTTGTCTCACACTGGCCCTTGTCTCACACTGGCCCTTGTCTCACACTGGCCCTTGTCTCACACTGACCCTTGTCTCACACTGGCCCTTGTCTCACACTGGCCCTTGTCTCACACTGACCCTTGTCTCACACTGGCCCTTGTCTCACACTGACCTTTGTCTCACACTGGCCCTTGTCTCACACTGGCCCTTGTCTCACACTGACCCTTGTCTCACACTGGCCCTTGTCTCGCATTGTCTCGTTTCACCCCGCCCTGTGTCTCATCTTTTAATGCGTTCTGTGAGACATGATACATATTGGCTTACAACTCTAATCATATTATTTTGAATAGTAGCTAATAGTTTAATTAATAGTAATAGTACTAATGGACCTGATAATAATAGTAATTTCTTAATGGACCTGATATATATTAATGTTGCGTTGTGAACTGTAGTTATAAGGGTGTTAGAATACACTAGTGTGACTAAAATGGAGGGAGGCTATAGAAAGAGGAAGCAGAAAATGGAAGGGTGAATGGAGGGGGAGACTATAGACTTAACTCTCTTTCCCCCAGATTGTACGTTGCCTTACGTTACGATAAACAGAGGTGGGCGAATAGGCAACGAGATCTGCCAGTACATGTCGTTAGCTGTTTTGAGAGTGATGTTCGGTGTGAGGGTAAGTTGTGTCTCAACTTAGTAAGTTGTGACCCGTCAGTCACTCTTGGGGGTAAGTTGTGACTTACAACCCCTCCTGGTGTCCTCATTCTCTCTCACAGTCTTCCAGTCATAAGTGTGGCCTTTTACAATGATAATTGTGATGATAATATTACTACTAATATTTCAAATATTAATAATTATAATTTTGCTGGGAACAAGTCACAACAATGGGCTGACACAAGAAGCCTAACACACATAATAGTGGTGTTTGTGTATTATCCTCTACCACTGACGTGGCCACACATTTACAGTGCTAACCAGCATATATACATTTTTTATTCTATCCTCCGTGGACAGGGTTTGGGATCTTTTAAGCATATAGTTCAGTGAGTGAACAATCAACCACAGAAAATTATATATATATATATATATATATATATATATATAATATATATATATATATATATACATATATATATATATATATATATATATATATATATATATATATATATATATATATTATATATATATATACCGGTGTATTTGCGGCCAGGCACGGGCAGACCAATACGGCAGCCATGGTCTCATCTGTCGTAAGACACAGGGAAAGACTGCCAGACACGAGGCAGTCAATGACATCATCAAGAGAAGTTTGGCTACAGCTGGGTGTCCAGCACAAAGGGAACCCCAGTTGTGCAGACCTGACAACAGCCAAAAACGCCCAGATGGCAGCCATGGAGGGAAGGTAAACAGGTCGTGTGGGATTACACCTGTGCATCTACATTGGCTGATACCTATTTACGTTACAGCTCAGCGGAGGGAGGTGGGGCAGCCACCTTCAGGGAGACCCAGAAAATCCACAAGTACAGAGACCTAGAACGTTGTTACAGGTTCGTGCCGATAGGCTCAGAGACTCTGGGCGCCTGGGGTAAATGTGCACTCAAGTTTTTAAAGGAGGTTGGTGAGGAACTCATTGGGAAAACTAGAGACTCACGAGCAGCCAGTTCCCTGTTCCAGCGCCTCAGTGTCGCGGTGCAGAGGGGAAATGCGTGCTGTATCCTGGGTACGCACCCAACCTCCGAGGAGCTGGACGAGGTCTTCGAACGCTGATTGTTTAATTGTTATATATTTGTGTGTGTGTGTGTGTTCTCTGTAAACTGTAGCATTGCAATAAAATAAAACAAAACATACAAAAAAATAATAGGGGTGGTAGGAGAAGAAAAGAATTAAGTATTCGGTGAGAATCCACAAGATCTTCTCTGAATGCTCTTTGTTTTCTTCTTCGAGGATGTGGGTCCCTGCAATTTCACCAGAGGTGGTACCCCTAATATATATATATATATATATATATATATATATATATATATATATATATATATATATATATATATTATATGTAATACCGCGAGGAGAAATATATATATATATATATATATATATATATATATATATATATATATATATATATATATATATAATATATATATATATATATATATATATATATATATATATATATGTAATACCGCGAGGAGAAATTTATATATATATATATATATATATATATATATATATATATATAATTCTCCTCACGGTATTCACCATAATGTTGAATTATGCTTTCACGTCTTCGTGAATTTGTTTTCATCTGATATTTGTTTAAGTATCCTCTCTGTCATTGCAAAGATGTCAATAGTAACATGCTTTGAGATGATAGCATGTAACAATATTCCAACGAATCTAATTTCAAATCTGTTTCAGGCCTCCATCCACCAAGAGATGCACAAGTACATCGGTCAGTTCTTCTCCCGGCTGACGCTTCCCGTTGAGGACCACGCCTGCTTCCTCAATTACTCCAGACAAATTCACTTCGATGACCTCTACCGAACTCTTGTGGCCAACGACAGCCCCAGCGGCGCCGCCATGCCGGGCCCGCGTATGCGTCGCCCCTACCCGATCAACGAGTCACTCTACGTCTACAACAATCCCTGTCCCCCCGGATCTCTTGCTCCCGTTCAGAGAGCAGTTTCGACAAGAGTTTACTTTCGGGAGTAACATTGTAGAGAAGGCCAGAGCCCACGTTGACGCAGCCATCAACAGCCTAGGTTATCTTGCCAACGAAACTGTTACCAAAATCACAGTCCATGTTCGTAGGAAAGATTATATCACGTTTCTTAAGGAGAAATTCAGTCTAGAACCGGCACAGACATCTTATTTTCAGCGAGCATTTGATTTCTTCAGGGAAAGGTAAGTTACAATAGCCTATTGGTTTTAGACTTACGGTTACATAATTTTTTTCCTCCGTCACAAATTATCCAGAGCAGCATATAGGCCCCATCCTCCCCAAGACGAGTTCATAAAGGTTAACGAATTGTGTATTAAAAGAATTTTAATAAGTAAATAAATAAATATTATCATAGTTAGGCATATGTTAGTTGCTTGTAGGTTCTGTTGGAAATTATTTATTATTTGTATTGTGGGTGAGGTGAACCACACGAGATGGTGAACCACATAAGGTGGTGACCCGTGGGGGTGAGGTGGTGAACTGTGAGGGTGAGGTGGTGAACTGTGAGGGTGAGGTGGTGAACCGTGTGGGCGAGGTAGTGAACCATGTTGATGACCCGCAGGGTACCGGAGCCTGTCTTCCTGGTGACAAGTGACGATCCCAAGTGGTGCCTCGAGAACCTCAATCACCAAGATGTTGTCTACGTTGGTGAGTAGGCCTACCTTAGTGATGGTAGTAGTAGTAGTAGTTAACTAAGTGTTATATAAGAAGGTATTCCAGCAGTTCTTGTAGTAATAATGAGAGTAACAGTAGCAGGGGGTGTTAAGACGCCTGTAGACTGCCTACGAGGGGGATATATATAAAAATTTACTCTCTCTCCTCGTCAGGTTCCAACGAGTCTGTGGTGGACCTGGCCCTCCTCACTCTGGGCGACCACCACGTCATGACGGACGGCACCTTCGGCTACGTCGGCGCCTTCCTCGGCAGGGGAATCATCGTTTACCCTCGATCTGAAAATAGTTGGCCCTTCTTTCGCTGCATCAACTCTACCATCTACCAACCGATCTCTAGAGATTAGTGGGAGTAGGCCATCTACCACCAGGGGTTAATGATGGAGGCCTGGTCAAGGACCGGGCTGCGTGGACGCTAAGCTCCGAAATCATCTCAAGATAACCTCAAGATATGTGAAGCTGTCTCAACGTGGTCACTCTTCCAGTTGCTGGTCAGACCCAGCTATGCTTAACCTACCTGAGGGAGAGGCCCGCGCGTCAAGTACAGCACCCCAATCTACCTGTTGCTGTGTGTTCTCTTGAAATATCAGTAAAGTAATGTAAAAAGTTTAATTTGACCCTTTGCATACGCAGGTTTTCACGATGAAGGGAAATTTGTCAAAACTAACCAACTGTGAATGTAAGCCAGGCGTGAACTTGCAGACCAGGAGAGTACAAGGCATTACACCTTGAGCATGGCCCTCCAGGCCATGTTAAAAAAATGGAGATTGCTAGTAGCAAAATCAGTCCTATGACCTTCTGAACGGCTAGTACAAACGGAGACTTAAATGAGTGTTATTACGTATTCTGTGATTCAGTGCCTCTTGAAATTACCTCTCGGCCTAAGGTCAGACACTTGCTATTGAGGTTAAGTAGTACTCTAGAAAATCCGAAGAATCGATGTCTACGTCTGCCGCAGAGGCAAGTGGTGGTGAGTGGAATAAGGTGCTCAGGGAGCGGCAGCAGGACAGAGGGTATATTAGCCGAAGGTTGAATGAACCCCATGTACGGTGTGGCTATGCGTGATCACAGGACCAAGGGGATATAAATTTAAGAGAGTGGGGTGTGTGTGTGTGTGTGGTGTACGAAGTTATTTACTTTGTCAGAAGCCTGACAGTGGTAACGGCAGGGAGACAGGATCATACTTGACAGCATTAATACAGCATTAATTCTGAAACACTTGTTGTGTACAGGAATAATGCTATTTGTAGTTCCTGTTATGATACTCTTGTTGTCCAATTTGAAAGTGGGGTTTTCAACTGACTGAAGACTTAACTTTGGATGAAGAATATTACTCTGTCTTGGCTTCTTAGTTACAATTTGAATTTGAATTTTCTTCAACAAAACCTGCTATCTGAAAAGATATCAGATATCACATCTGAGAAGTGACTTCTACACTAGCAGTTCCATTCGTCATCATTCTATTATGTAAGAAGAGTCACACATCTTTGGATCATCCAATAAACTCAGCACTCCTGGATGTTACTACTGCTCGACTTAGACTTGGTTATAATTATCTCTGTGAATTTGCATTACCTCTTGATGTAGAACTGACAAAATGTACACTGTGTCAAAAACATTTTCGTACACACTCCGTCACTTTGTGCTGGAGTCTGAAACGATACGTGAATTTAGAGACAACTCTATAATAAATGTTCAAGAAATGGGTAAATATTTAATTTCAAATGATCTACTACCATAAACTTTAGCTAAATATCCCCCAGGTTGCTAGCTGGAGGCAGTAACAGAGTGATTGTAACCTATCCACCGCTGCCCACTGGATGGGGGGCGGTGTGCAGGATAAACATATGAATTGTGACACTAGCTCTCCACATATGTCAGTTGCTTAATTTAGAAACTATTTGTGGTTGCTCTCGAACTCATTGATGATGTAACATACAGTTAAGTTCCCAGTTAAGAAGTGGGCCGAAAGAGCAGAGCTCAACCCCCGCAAGCACAACTAGGCGAGTTAGTTTAGTTCATTTATTATGCACCCCATACCCATCCCGTGGGCGGTAGTGGAAAGGGTTACAGAGGCACATAATGGGCTCAGGGACTGAACCCCACAATTCAATTAGCTAAGCAAGTTACAATCTTGATGAGCTAGTTACAAAATTCAATATAAGTCGTCACATCAACAATAATAGGCGAATACATTAAATTTTGTAACTAGCTTACCAACTAGTAGAGTTATGTATTAACTCAACTAGAAAAATCCTTTTCTTTGATTACATTTTCATAGAGAACGAATCGATATGAACGGTAACTATTATAACTGTAATTCGACATGCAGCCTTTCCCCCCCCCACCAACACTACTGGGAGGGTAATCAGTTAATAATTACATGAATATGTATATATATTCTTGTACTTTTACAAGGTTGTTGAAGAGAACACAAACGTATACCAGTTTCTACGTCATAAGTCTGTTTCTAAAGTTAGAGAGACATAACGAAGAGAAACTGCGCTCAACAGATTAATTTTGACTGCCGATTTATGTTAGGTAATTATGTCTCGTAGATAATTTAGAGTTTTAGATCCCCAAGCGCAAGTATGCCTGGTATATGCGTCTAGTATTCGGATAGATGGGTGAATAATATATTATTTCTAAGATAGAGTGAGTTATATAGTATAGGATTTTAGAGAGAATGCTTACAATTTTATGAACCGTTTTGTTACATTTTTTGTTGTCAATGTGAACACCAAGGAATTTCCCTTCACAATTTGGGCATTGTTTATTTTTAGTTAAATTTCAATGGGTGACGTGTTTCCAAACAACATCTAGTATGTTTTTTGTAAGTATTAAGGGTGAGTTTGCTAGTAGTCAGCCATATTTTTTTTTTAGTTAAATTATCATAGATAGAATAAGTGGGTTAATGTTTGAGAAAGCAAAGGTTGTGTCATCAGCAAATAGTGTCGCTTAAGGTGCTGCGGGCCACTCCAAGCACCACCAGCATTTTGGATCATTATAAGTCAAGCCTGGCTCCAGGCCGAGCTTGGGGAGTAGAAGAATTCCCAGTTCACACTCCAGGTATATGAGAAAGACGAATGGACCATGTATACTACTCTGTGGTACACCAATATTATTTATCAGTGTGGGAGAAGTAGCATAGTTCACAGAAACATACTGGTGTCTGTCACTGAGGTAAGACTACAGCGGGTTTTCTTCCTATTGTGGGTGTTGTATATGTTGCTATGGTGGAATGTTCCCTAACAGGGTGAGTGGCGCTGCCCAATTAACTCGCCCCTCGGGACAAAATTAAACAAATAAAATTAATCAGATGTATGAAGTGACCCCCGTTTCCATAGTTTTTTATTATAAGAAGGTTATTGTTGTTAACAGTGCCAAAGCCCTTACGCATGTCAACACACTGACGTATGGCGGGTACTATTCATATTTCTTTTCAAAAGCTGCATGTAGCAAGTCAAGCATGTTGATTACAAACATCACTGGTGTTTTGTTATGATCTGAAGCCATATTAGCAAGGGCTAAGAATATTATGTTTAGGCAGGGTGGAGTAAATAATAATAATAATAATAATAATAAAATAATAATAATTTATTTACAAGAAGGTACAATGGGTTGATGAGCTTACATAAGAGTGGTATTTGTACATTCTTGTAAAGCCACCATAACACGCATAGCGTTTCGGGCAGTCTTGTCCTTCGGGAAAATCTGCTTGTCCATTAGCTTTTGAAATATTTGGACAAGTGGGTGGAATTTTTAGAATTGGTCTAAAGATGTTTATGTCAGTGAGATCTTCACTGTTTCAAGATATCAGTGAAGGTCCGGAGTTCAAGTGTTTTATTGTAGAGTGTGGCTATGGCCGGTGCTACGACACTCGAGGTGGTATCTCAGAAATGTTACTTAATTTAGTTTGAAGACGATTATATATATTAATATCTAAAGATCAAGTTGGAGATAGATAGAAAGACTCGGGCTAGCTAGCTGGCCGAGAAATAGTCGCTGACGTTAATTTGGGATGCTGGGATTTTTATTTGCTGGGATAATGTTATACATTTTATAACATTTGCAAGGCATGTGCTAATTGATGGATAGAAATTTTTTAATTTAGAATCAGTGTCAGTGGGCGATATTGCGTCATTGCACCATCACTAGGTAGGGATATTGTTTTACTCGAGTTCTTCTTTGACCCGAATATATAGGAAATTGTTGTCAATGTTTTGAATAAATTAAATTTGTTTTCATAATAGCTTATTTTGGATCATTTTTATGATCTTTGATTCTTTTTGCCGTTTCCTTGAAATCGATTCCTAGTTTGGATTTCTTCTCATATTCATGCTTTTTGTTATTTTAAGTCTGCTTTTAGTAAAGCATGGGTTGTTTAGGCTTTTTGTTGACTTATTTAGTAACCACGGGACAGTGAGTGTTATAGAGAACCTAAAATTTTGTAAAGGCATGTTTGCACACCTGGGCTGATGCTTGCCATTCTGCCGAGTTCACTCTCCCAGCTTACGTTGCCAAAAGCAGCAAAAAAGTGGCTAACGAAAAAAAGGAGACAGCCCCGTTCCTGTGCCAGGTAAGTCCACTACGGGCTCACCATAGCCCGTGCTGCTTGGAACTTTTTGTTCCCGGTAGCTGAATTTAAAACAACAACAACAACAACATGCTAACGAAAGTGATCATTGTGAAGCCTTAAGCTAACTATTATTTATTTTAACAGTGGTTAAACAGGGAGCCGGTCGGCCGAGCGGACAGCACGCTGGACTTGTGATCCAGTGGTCCCGGGTTCGATCCCAGGCGCCGGCGAGAAACAATGGGCAAAGTTTCTTTCACCCTATGCCCCTGTTACCTAGCAGTAAAATAGGTACCTGGGTGTTAGTCAGCTGTCACGGGCTGCTTCCTGGGGGTGGAGGCCTGGTCGAGGACCGGGCCGCGGGGACACTAAAGCCCCGAAATCATCTCAAGATAACCTCAAGAAGATGGTTTGATAAAAGTACTTAGAAGAAAAGTAGGGAGATGTTGTGTTGTTCTATCGGTGATTACTGCCGAGGTTAGTGGAATGGTCATGTTTCTCCAAATGTTGTTCAACAGTTATGAACGTGGCCTAGCAGGTACTTAATCATTATGCTTGACATTCTAGGATCGGGCATAACTTACTGACCCGTTGTCTATCATTCCAGTTCTTGAGCTTGGGCGAGGAGGGTTCAGCTCGCCTGAACCCGCTTGGCCTGGGTTCGTAGTCGGGGAGGATTGACTAGGAGCCAATCCTTAATTGTAGCCAATTCACCCAGCAGTGAATGGGTACCTGGTTGTTACACGATTTGGCGGGTCGTATTCCAGGGAAAAATTAGGATTTAAGAACTTGCCAGAAACGCTATGCGTGCTAGTGACTGTACAAGAATGTAAGAACTCTTATATATATAAATAAAAAATAGTAACTGTGAGAGCTGGTTTGATGGTGAGAAACAGAAATGGCTTGAAACGTTTTTTTTTTCACCTAATGTCTCTGTTCACCTTACAGTAAATATGTGCGTACCCGGGAGTTAGGGGAAATGTTGTAGGGTTGCATCCTGAGGAAGGTCAGTAGTTCGACCTGGATGGGGGAAGGGAAGGGAAGGGGTGTAATGATCCTCTACGCAAGCCTAAAGAAGCGAATTGAGTGGAATACGCCGATGACGTCACGTCCTCCAGCTGTGGCGCCGGACCAGAGGGGAGTTTGTCGCCCTGGCTAGTCCCTGGGGGCGGGGGCGGGGGGGGGGAGAGAGAGGACACCACCTCCATCACTGTCAACATGGTTAATGTTAACCCCCGCCCGATGGACTGGTGTTCTTGATTCCCTGCACCAACCCCCCCCCTTGTTTTTTGTTGACAATCATTGTTGCTTGTTGGTAACACTGCTTGGACTTGGAAGCTTGCGTCTGGCAGCGTGGACGTCTAATAAAGGCGGGCAAGTGTGGGGTGAAGTTTTAATTGTTTAGCGTTGATCTTGTTTTTTATATAACATGTTTGGTCTCCACGTCCTTACCTGCCGAGTGACGATAAACTATCAGATACCATAACAAGCAGTATCTGCCTTTAGTGGGGTACCGCTGGGAACCCTCATTCAACTATAGGTATACACAGAAATCACAATAGCCTGATGCATCAAATGAACAAATAGACAAGGGCCGTCATGAGGGTTCGAAGCTACTCCCGGGATGATCCCAGACGCGCCTTAGTCATCATAGTTAAACATGTCGTGGTATAGTGGATGAAGACGGGTCTGGGATCATCCCGGCGTAGGTTCGAACCCTTATCACCGCCCTTGTGGATTTGTTCATTTGATGCATCACGCTATTGTGATTTCTGTGTGTAATGAAGTAAGGGCGAAGAGGTAGAATATTTCGTTGACAGAGCCCGATGAACAACTCTATAGAACAAGGCAGGTCCTAGTCAACCACGGCTTCTCTTAACGGTTATCTTGAAGATGTCTTTAAAAGAAAGGTGACACGCCATGCAACCTCTGAAGAATCAACTAACATAACACCTGTACCTCCTATTAGATTGTTTTACAAGTACTTCTTTTCGACGGCTCATACAACGGAGGAAAGTGTCCTGAAAGATATTGTTGATAGGAACGTTATCCCTACAGACACAAATCAGAAGGTACAATTAACAATTTACTAAAAAACAAGAAGACGGCCAACCTACTTATGAAAACTCTCCAGACACCAAACAGAACGCCTTAAGAGAGACCAACGTCGTCTATGCCATCACATGCCCACTTGGGGACTGTCAGTTCCAAAGATCTCAGTATATTGGCAAGACAACAACATCTCTCTCTAGGCGATTAACAATGTACAAGCAACAGGGCTCCATCAAGGAGCATATAATCTCCTCACACAACCAGACCATCACCAGAAAAATCTTAACAAGCAACACAGAAATTATCGACAGGTACAACGACAACAGGAGACTCGACATCAGCGAGGCCCTACACGTCAAAAAGTCAAAACCAGCAATGAAAAGCTAATTAACACATAATTACATTCTACCCACTTCAAAAACTCGACCCAACACAGAAACAAGTAGCAAGAACATAGAACACGCCCATTAAACACCCCATGTGCCATTGATCAACTTGTTCATCTCGATCATGTCCTATATCACCTCACCCCAGGCGAATATAAGCCTTGGCAGGGCATGGCAAACTTGTCTTTGAAAATATAAGGAGTGCCTTGCAAAACGCTCTCCTAAGCGTCAGACCATAAATATTGCGTGAAAATGAACTTTGGGGGGCTAATTTTTCAACTTCCCTCGACAATGAAGAAAAACATAAGAAATATTGAGAAGATTCGTGTTAGAATCATTAATTTTACTCTTCTGTTATATTCAACAATATATGTTTGCAAGAAAGACTGCTACCAATATATATATATATATATATATATATATATATATATATATATATATATATATATATATATATATATATATATATATGCAAACAAGCCTGAATGGTCCCCAGGACTAGATACACACACACACACACACACACACACACATATATATATATATATATATATATATATATATATATATATATATATATATATATATATATATATATATATATATTACCCCAAGGATTATAACAAATTCGGTATTAAGAGTGGAAGCACTGTTATTTTACAGCCTCTCCCCACTCAGAATAGGAGCCGCCGCCTCTGATTGTCCCAACACCTGCACTTCCGGCAACACCATTGTGGTTGTGTAGAGAACCATCAATGTAAATAGTCTGAAGAGGCAGCGCACTATCTCCAGAGTTTCCATCTGGCTTTTAAGGTATTGTCATTTGCTTAAGGGCGAAACATAGGCCCGTTTTGAATTACCTTCTTAGATGGGAAGGAAGAGTAATTTAGTAACGGGTAACCCCGCACCATGCAGGGAAGTGAGGTTGATGTCTCTATTAATTAAGACTCCTGGTTCAACCTTGACGACGAACGGATGTCTGGACACTTCCTCCTCCGCACTGGGAGCCGCCGGATCGCGTTGTTTAGCGTTTTGGATTTGATACTGCCGTTTGGTATTCTTATTCAACGGTCCCGATTGTTACGATGCCTAGCGCACATATCGTCTTCGGTCACAGGATAGTTGATGAAATTTGAGTGTTTTCTGGCAGGTTCTCCCGGCTGGGTGATGGTGTCCGGCGCCGGCTTGGCCAAGCGATGCCGGGAGTTGGTGGGCTCCTGGTGTGCCCTCAGCTGTGGTGGGCGGCTGGCTTCTACTCTTCCGGGGAGCACTGGATGACTTTTGCGTTTTCGATGGGGGGCCGAGTTTTTTGGTTTTGCTAACCAGTGTTCTCTGTGAGGGATGAGGCCGGTGCTTGTCACCCTGTGAAGCTCTTGAGGCTCCCCAATCATCTGCCTGTCTGTGTGCTTCTTTGCCGCGAGGAAAAGAATCACCAGTAGTTTCAGCTGATAAACGATATTCATTTCGCCATTAGGTTTCGCGATTAACCCTTCACGGGGGACGCCGGGGCGCATCAGATCCCACGATCGTCGTCGTTCCTAAATTAACACCAACAACAACAACAACCGTCTCTCTCTTAATTTATCAAATATTATAATTTTTAAACATTCTATGTTCAGTTGCAGGGATTAGGGTCATTTCATTAAGCATCTTTATACCAATTCAAATAATTTCATGAAACGATCACCGACTCTTGAACCAAAGCAGGATATGGAATCAACAGGAACCTAAACTAATTCAGTTCAAAACCACTAAACATATGCAAACCCAATGTGTATGACGGTGGGTGTCACGTTTATGTGTTAGTGAATACTCACGTTTTTTCTCCTAATTTACCCATTATTTCATTGAAAAAAAACTCAGATTTGGCCTTGTGAATCTGTGACCTGCATATCAAAAGTAATCGTTGAAGTACATAGACAAATCTGTGGAGCAGGAGTGTTACTGAAGCACTCCTCGCCCTTGCCAACACATCTCCAAATATACTCACTCTTCCCACCGTCAATACAGTAACTGCTGAAAACGGATAGGGGGGAGTGGAAATGCCAGGGCCAAGTACATCCCAATTGCACCCCCCTCCTTGCCCCCTAGCTTTTCTGAAAATGATTAATTGCCGTCATGTTTATTACATTTTCTATGGTAGATATATATAAATTTTTCTTTTTGTCAGAGTTTACTAAATAATATCTGACGGCAATATTGATTTAGTGAGGAGGCGAGTATATGTACTATGTGGCACCTCGGAGAGGCTGGCGGAGGCAGCTCTCCCAGCAACACAGTTGGCGCCTGCATGGTGACGCTGGCGGCTGCTCCGACCTTATTCTACTTTCTAACCTACGACCTTTCTCATATTTCCATTTTCTTTCTTTGTCTTTGTTCACTCTCTTTCTCTCTCGTTCTGTTGTGTATTCTACCCGCATGTTGTGCTTCTTCCTCACTGTGTCGTGCGTGAGGCCATCCAGTAGCTGCTCATATCAGGGATTGTCGTTAGCGGGTTGTATGTGCAAGACTATATCCATTTGAGGTAAGCCATGCTTTGTAGTTACCAAGTGACAGTTTGAACATCAATCATAAATTGTTCACACGTTTAATAAATACTTTTGTTGTCACTAAGAGGAGACAATGGTTGGGATCTGACTCGGTCATTGTTTGTTTGAATTTAACTTGCAATATTTTTTTGCTTTGTTTTTAGGTATATTCTATTATGAAATAAGTGTCTGGCTGAACGTTTGTAATGTGACGAATATATTATACTCAGGGTGAATGGGTCTCACGATAGCGTTACTTAAATTTGAAAGTTAAAAATATTGAGAAGCATTTCCATGAGGTTTAATTCCATACTATCTAATATCTATATGGTAGTATATACACCAGCTGAGTTTTAGCACCCATATATATATATATATATATATCTATATATATATATATATATATATATATATCTATATATATTATCTATATATATATATATATATATAATTTTTTATTTTAAAACCTAAAAGGGGTACCACCTCTGGTTGCAGTGTAGGGACCCTAAGCCTCGGAGAAGAAAATAAAGAGTACTCAGAGTGAGTACCCTATGAACTCGGATCCTCACTGAACATATATAAATAATATATATCTGGGTGTGAGTTTTCAGTTGCATTATATATATCTATCAATCCTGGAGTTCCCACGGAGCGACTCACCGGTCACTCACCTAAAATGAAAGTGAAATCAAAACAGTGTTGAGGTGCTGGTCAATGACCTCGACCAGCGCGGTCTTCTCCTCATCATCCCCCGAGCTTTCTATTACTTATTATCATTCTTGCGTTGGTGAAGTGTTTCGTTCACTGTGTGGTGGAGGTGCTCTCATAGCCGAGGGTGTGACATGTGTGTGTGTGTGGCTCTGCTATTGTTCATCCCTATGATGAAGAAACGTTCATTTGTATGCCCCTTTAATCGTAAATTTGTAGTTAAAAAATACGTTAAAATATCAAATTATACAACTCGGTGTAATACTGTAATTTAACTGCCGTTGTAATAATGTAATTTTCAGTACAGCCTTACAGTAGTGATGTAAGCTTGTAATATCCATGTATGGCCATTAATAATGCATCAACAGTACACACACGACATTAAAACAACTGTTAATAATATTGTTTGTATATTTCTAATAATAAAAAAACAGTTTATTTACCATCCCCGCCCCCCCCCCACCTTCACGTTTCTCGTTTCTCCCATTTTCGATTAAGTGCATTTCACACTATTATTATTATTGTTTATTTTATTTATTTTTTATTTAACCGGTATCCATGGGGTAGACCACTCTTGTTAGTATTGCCCGGAATCTTTGACATACAAACGAACACTGCTGTCACCACCACGGCTGTCACGGTGACCCAGAGAGGTCACCTAATAAACGTAGACAAATGTTGAAACTCTTTTTCTGATATCATTTTCTTCTGATCTGAGGACGAAACCCGTCTTGAGACCAAGTACATTCCATCCTGCGGTCGACCCCATAGACGTATTCATCAATTTTAGCATGTTATTTATTCAAAAGAGGAATTTTCTCAAATATAAATTATAATATATTAGCATATTGTGCATATATAGGCATAGGATAGGTTAGGTGTTTAGGTTCTGTTGGCGATTATTTGTATTTGTAGTACGTGGGTGAAGCATTTATAGCGTTGTGGTTCGAATAAAATTCATCAGTGAAGCACTTGTCCCGGATGTGTTCGAACGTCAGCAGTTGTGAGTCGTGTGTACCCTTTTTTCATTCATAAACAGGGGGTTGGCAAGTGCATGGAATCACTTTTGGGTCTTTGTAGGACAGGCTGTACAACTGATGACGTCCGAACACTTCCGGAACAAGTGCTTCGCTCACGTCCTCTGTTCGAACCACAATTCTATAAATGCTACACCCGCGTACTTCCAATACAAATAATAGCCAACAGAACCTCTAAACACCTAACCTAACCTACGCCTAACTATACATATAATTTTTATGTATAATAATATTAATTTATATATGAGAACAATAAACCAATTTTAATACACTATGTTAAAATTGATGAATGGTCTGGGGAGGACGGCCGCTGCTTTAAACAACCTAGTGTGAGGACGGGTTGGGGGAAGTCATACGCCCAGACACGTACACAATGCCGGTAGATTTTGTCATGGAGGTATGGCTCGCTGTAGGCATGGTGTGCATAGCCTACTGCGGTACTACCTGGGGCCGCCCGTGATGGTGGTGACGACGACCGTGGGCGTCCAGTACCTGGCGCTGGTGGGCGGCGACGGCGTCAACAGATGGAGCTTGGTGGGGAACACGGACTCTGGACCGTGGTGGCTGTACGGTCCTCTGGGCGCTTCTCTCGCTATGGGTATGTCTGCTCTTTCTTTAACCTGGTGTTTGTTTGTGTTTTGATATTTATTAATATGGCTGTATTGCGGGGAATCTTTATTTGATGGTAAAGCTGAAAAAAGTGGAATTGGTTGATATCTGAAGTATTGAAGAATTACGGTAGTATTTGGTGATTTGATTTGGGCTCTTTGAGTACAGGTGATAAGGCCAGCCTGTCCTCCTACGGTTTCTCAACGTAAAGAAACTGTCGAACCAAAATGCCCAATGCTAAGCTACCAGAGGACAGAACACGGGACAGTATGTCAATTTTGGGAGCCGCTACCGTTGTAAAGTACTGTAAGATAATTTTTGGCCTTGGGTAGATTATACGTCAAAATGCGACGTTCTATTAGGACGGGTTGAACGGCTACTAGGTCACTGCCATTTTTCTTAAGAATTCAGAGCTCGTAGGTTTCAA
The DNA here is from genome assembly GCA_020271785.1 of Procambarus virginalis. Lineage (NCBI taxonomy): Eukaryota > Metazoa > Arthropoda > Malacostraca > Decapoda > Cambaridae > Procambarus > Procambarus virginalis. Next base: position 15,479,614 of record WNGS01009631.1, read on the forward strand.
ATAGTGCAATAAAATACAATGAGGTTCAAGTTCCGAGCCCATGTGCCTGTAGCCTACTCCACCACCACACAGGATGCGAATTGGGTGTATAATAAGTAAACCTGTTACTGCACACTGTAACCTAAATTTGAGGAGTTGACCCTGAGCAGCCGTGGAGTGCGGACGTGTCCCTCCGTGACTGCTAGGGTAGTTAGCTGTTTGGTCGCCAGGTGGCAGGGCGTAGCTGCCCCCACAGTGTTGTTGCCTGGCTGGCGTTTTGCTGACGTGGCGGACCTGCGTTACGATGGGGGTCACCATCCCACCTGTATTGCGGGCTCAGTCTGTGGGCCTGGAATTTTCAAGCCGGGCTGGGTACCCGGAGATTGCACGGGCGTGTGAGCAGCTGCAGGTGCCTGTAATTGACATCTACGGTGTCGAGCTTGTGACGGCCCGTCGGGTGATTATCAAGTTCACTGAGGAAATGGCGTATAGTGCATTTCTCCGTAGGTACGAGGGGCGGACTCTGCCTCTACAGGATGGTGAGGGCACTGTTTCCATCTCGGATCGGAGTGGTGCCCTCACCTACGTCAGTGTCCATGGGGCTCCGTTAGAGTTTCCAGAGGGTCTGCTCCGGCGGTATTTCGGCCGGTTTGGCGCCATTGAGAGTGTGCGTGTGAATGTGGTGTCTTCGAGCCCGCTTAAGGGCGTCCGAACGAACATTCGTACCCTGGGTATGAGGCTACGGGAGGATATTCCGTCCTCTGTGCGGCTGTTGGGGTACACAGTTCGTGTATTCTACGCCCGCCAGCCTAGGACATGTTATCGTTGTGGCCTGTCGGGCCATCAAGCTGCTGAATGTTCTGCGCCCGCCTCTGCACCTGTGAACCTCTTCAGTGAGGAGGACTTTCCGCCACTTCCTGTGGAAGAGGACGCCTCTCCAGCCGCGACTGCGCCCCCTGTGGTGGAAGTTCCCCCGAATGTCGCCGACCCAGTTCCGGATGTTGCGATGCACTCGGTGGATACTCCTGCTCCTGTCCCTGATGCTCCCGTGGGTCTTTCTGATGCTCCCTCCTCACCGTCTGCGTGCCCGTCTTCGGTTTCTGCGCCTGGCCCTGCGTGCTCGCATGCGACCTCGCCTCGGGTCCAGGCTGCGCTGAGTGCTGAGGAGGCTGTGGGGCCTCCTGTTGTGTGTGGTCCGGTTCCCCCTGCGGTTGAGGCTGCTGCAGTCATGAGACGGGCGTTGGTCCGCACGGCTTGTGATGCCCGTGGTTCTGGGTCCGCCTCCGGTTCTGAGGATGTGCGCCCGGTGCCCAAGCGGTCCAAGCGTTCTTCTCCTGCATGGGCTGATGTGGAGTCTTCGGGAGATGAGGTGGTGGTCGCTGACGTCCATGTACCTGCTGATGCACAGGATTGTGTGTATGATTCCCCTCCTGGTTCTTCTGTCGGCGGTTCCCCGCAGTGGGAGGTGGTTGCTCCTCCAGATGTTGGTGAGGGGGGTGCTGGTGAAGGCCGCGACCTAGTGTTGTTACTTAAGAAGGATGTTCGGCGAGGGGAGCCCCTGCAGGTGTCCCGTCCGGTGGTTGCTGCGGAGCCCTGTGGGGCTGCAAAGGTTACGTGTGCGCTGCCCGTTGCCCGCGCCGGTAAAGGGAAGCACGTCCCGTTCATCTTGGCCTCCGGCGTGGAGCACGATGCGGTGACCAACCCTTTGGTTGTTCGCTTTTATCCCCAAGTGCTGCCTGTTCCGTGGTGCCCCTCGACCGTCTGGGTTCCACGGGCTCAGGTATTTGTTGAGAGTGTGCCGCTTTCGATGCCCGATCCTCGGACGTCCTTTCGTCGCCCTCTTACGGAAGTAATCCTGTTGGTGTGGGAGGCGTATTGTGTTCTTTTCCCGGCAGCGGAGTGGCCGGAAAAGTATGCGCAATCTTGATGGTTTATATAGAGTGTGTATTGGACTTTTATGTTCTGTGATGTTTATTTGCCCTTCAGGCCACTGTCCCTGTTAATTGTACTTTAGGCTATACCTTTTCATAAATTATGTTTCTTTGATTTATTGTATTATGTGCCCTTCTGGCTATGCTGTTTGCCCTCTTAAGTGCGGGGTTATTGTGCAGAACAATTTGTTTGTATACTTGTATTCCTTTCTTATTTTTGTTATTATTATTATTATATTTGTTCTTTTTTCGGTTTATGTTGGTGCCTCTCCGTGTATGTTTGCGGTGCTGGTAGCCTTGTTCTGTTTATTACATGTTTTGGAACCATTTCTGTGTTGTATTCCGATATGTTTGGCTTCTTTGTTGTGATTTGTTTGTATTCATTGCTGTATTTTGTTCTGTATTTGTTTGTATCTATTGTTGTATTTGTTCTGTAATTGTTGTATATTGTTTTGTGATTATTGTTAATTTGTGGTCGGCCCTTCCGGCCGGCGTTTTTGTGTTTATGTACGTGTTTATGTCCTTTATGTTTTTGCTCGTGCTTTATTGTGCTGCTTGTTGCGTTTGTTTTGTTTTTATTGTAGGTTTCAAATAGTGCAATAAAATACAATGAGGTTCAAGTTCCGAGCCCATGTGCCTGTAGCCTACTCCACCACCACACAGGATGCGAATTGGGTGTATAATAAGTAAACCTGTTACTGCACACTGTAACCTAAATTTACTGGTTTTTTTTTGTGAAAATTTAACTTGAAAGGGTTCGATGTGTCGGCAATGTCCGCACAACTTCTTGAAAGGAAAGAGCTGAAACACTATCGGTTTTTTAAGTATTTGGGTAGTTTGCCGTGTGTGGAGAACATGCAGCAAACTCCTGAAATTAGTCTCTTTTTAGTCTCTCCTTTCCATTATCCTCACTTTAATAAGACTTTATCAAAATCCTCAGATTAGCCAAAATTGTAATTTTGTTAATAAAGATGTTAATAATAAATAATCTCCTTTCCAGCTGTCGTGTGACTATTTTAGAGATCACATGTTAGCAAAGCGTGTCCTGATTTTAGTTTTATAATGTCAATAAAATTTGTTACAGCTTTCTATAATATCGAAAAAGACTATATGCGTTAACTATTGGTAATTTGATTATTTTTTTGCCTCCTGACTCATAATTTGTTTAAGCTCTATATGGACTAATTTGTTTCAGGTGCCAGGCAAGGTGTTCCACGGCCCCCAGACCAGCTTTGGCTACACACCAAAATACAGGGCCAACGGCTTCCAGTTCTTCTGGGTGTCTCTGGCCGCCTTCCTCAGCCTCGTCGTCTTTTATCCAAACGTCCCCTGCGATCTGGTTGACAATTTTCAAAATGTGAGCCGGTGAAACTGTACATTTGTAATTACATTACCACAATCTGTAAAACTCCTACATTTATAAAATAGGATTCTGTTAAAGGTTGAAGGCCAGACGTTCGGAAGGAAGGAAGGAATTATCAAGGGAAAGCGCCAAGCCATTACCAGACGTTCGGAGCTAACATGGCTGAATTTTGCCAGGTGATAGTAGGTGATGAGTGGCGGTCACAGAGATGGACCACATGGAGGTGCCGCCCCCCCCCCCCCCCCACACACACATGCCCTCGGCTTGATACCAAATGTCATCCTCACTAAATAATTCTCCATCCTCGCTAAGATTCATTGGGCATAATATTTACATGATCGTGTTGGGAACCCCCAGAATAAAGATGAATCCTGTAGGTTGATTTTTCTGCTGAATGTCATAACTGCATTAACTTGTAGAAGGGAATATCAATATTTGACTCGTTGCATGGGCTGCTGATGGCTTGGCTTAGGTGGGGAAACAGAGTCCGGGAAGGGAATGGTTAGCGACGAGGTCGTGAGAAATGTACATGTGTTGAAGTTTTTCTCGCGAGCAACGCCGGGTACCCTGGCTAGTTTAATAAAATTAAAAAAAATGATTTCTTCAGAAACTATTTTACATATTTTGCTTATTTCAGATCCTTGCATCGTGCAATATTTTGGCTTTTGTGTTGTGTATCTTCCTGTTGATAAAGGGGAAGATGTGGCCAGAGTCGACAGAGGTGATTGAGCCAAAGCCGCTTGTGTACGAATTTCTACCGCGGGATGGAGCTGCACCCAAGACTACTCGGTGTGACGTAAAGCAGCTGACCAATTGCAGGTTTGGCCTCCTCGCCTGGGAGCTACTGGTAGTTGCCTTCTTCCTGGCGGGCTGGGAGAGGAATGGCTTCAATATAGCCCACTTCGTATGTGCCGCTCTTCAGACCATCTATCTGGCAAATTTTATTGGTGGGAAACTGGCTACTTCAACACCTTGGATATAATCCTGGACCGTGCTGGTTACTACATCTGCTGGGGGTGTTTGGTGTTCGTGCCTTCCCTTTACACCTACACTTCCTACTACCTCGTGGCTCACCCCCTCTGGTATCAGCGGAAGCTGCAATGTTCTTTTTGTGTTGGGTCTGTGCGCGATATTGTGGAACTATCGCATTGACTGGGAGAAGGAGTACTTCCGGGCCCACGATGGAAAGTGTAACCTCTGGGGTAGGCCTGCTACCTACATAGACGCTCAGTACAAGAGTACCATCGGCCCCAAGCGCTCGAAGCTGCTCACATCAGGGTTTGGGTGTGGCGAGACACCTCAACTACACACTCGAACTAGTGCTTGCCTTGGCCTGGTGCCTGCCGGGCTAGGCTACTCCTTCTGGCCCTTCCTGTATGTGATCTTCCTGACCGTTCTCCTCGTCCACAGGGTCTTCAGAGACGAGGAGAAGTGTCGGGATAAGTATGGCGCCGCCTGGACAATACTGTAGAGGTGCCGTATCGCATGATTCCCAGAGTCTTTTAATGAACTGGAGATCTTGTTCACCATTCGTAATGTTTTTCAAAGAATTTTCNCACCTTTTGGGTGGCTTAATCTTCATCAATCATCAATCGTGTTGCGAGAGGCGAGGAAGGTGATCGGTGGCAGAGCGACGCCCACTATAGCGTGGTGGAACATGTACTTGTTCTGACATCGCACACAGGGTTACAGAGGGTAGGAAAGGTCTTTATTAAGCCTCATTTGAATGTTATTACACTTTCGTTCTTATAATATATCTTCGGTATTCATTTGTGTTAAATAGTTGTCTTTGGTTGTTTATGAAGTTGGGCCAAGATGAGAACGTTGGTATTGTAGTAGCTCTCTCTAATATTTATTATCTTATACAAAAATTTTGTACCTTTCTATTTCTATAGGCTTAGTGCTTTCTCCTAATAACTACACCTCTCTCTCTCTCTCTCTCTCTCTCTCTCTCTCTCTCTCTCTCTCTCTCTCTCTCTCTCTCTCTCTCTCTCTCTCTCTCTCTCTCTCTCTCTCTCTCTCCTCCCTGAGGCTCGCACTCGAGCTCCATCACAATTTGTGTCTCCAACTATCTTCGTGTCTCCGGGAGCAGGCGCCGACCTTCCCGTCAGCGGCCACCTTGATGGAGGTGCGGCGTCTGCTGGCGTGCCTGTCCACGCTGGTGCTGGCGGGTGTGGTGCTGTGCATAGGCAGCGGCGTCACCTACGAGGACATCTCCCCCTGGAGGATTGACGAGTACAGCGCCCTCCTCGGCTGTAGCTTCACCTTCGTCCCTGCCGTCGTATTCGGGGCCATCGCCTGGCACCTGCAGAAGATAGTAAGTCGTGGTGTCAATAGAGGTGTCAGAGGGGGTGGTGGTGGTAGCAGGTATGGGTGATGGTGTCAGTGTGGGTAGTGGTGATGTCAGTAGCGATTATTAGAAGGTATAAGTGGAGACTGGGGACATAGTGAGTGTTGGAGGTGATGAATGTTGGAGGTTGAGTGTTGAAGGTATAGTGAGGGGTGGAGGTGGAGTTGGAGAGTGGTTGAGAGGAAAAGAGTGGGTGTAAGTAAGAGATAGTCATCCCCCCCCCCGGGACCCTAGTTCGATCCCGCTACCACTTTAGACCTGAAACCTTAACTTCACATTCCTGTGAGTTTCCGAGCCATGATCGTCTGTTGAAGGAACCTACCAATACCTCGAAGCACTGTGGCACTCCTCCTCCCAAGGTCGAGATCCTGGAGTCTGCTATAGTCAAGGAGATGTATATCAACTTCCCGATGATCTCTCCAGACAATCTCAGCCTCGTCTGCACACCCCCCCCCTATGTTTCACTTTACATCAGATTTACCACCATGTTGTTGTAAAGTGGCCTATTTTAACGTTAGTCTTCTTTATTTTTGTTACAGTTATGGCGGTATGGGTTGAGGAGCTCCACTTTCACCGTGCCTCTTTACCCATCGCAGAGGCACATCAGTCCATCGTCGATGAGCGCTCAGTCCTCGCAAATGAGCACCTACCCATCACAGATAAATGCCCGTTCTTTGCTGATGAACGCCCACCCATCGCAAATGAACGCCCATCCCTCGCAGATGAACTCCTATCCATCGCCTATGAACGCCTATCCATCGCAAATGAACTCCCATCCATCGCAGATGAACGCCTATCCAACGCAGATGAACGCCCATCCATCGCAGATAAACGCCCATCAGTCGCAGATGAACGCCCATCCATCGCAGATGAACGCCTATCCAACGCAGATGAACGCCCATCCATCGCAAATGAGCGTCCATTCATCGCAGATAAACGCCCATCCATCGCAGATGAACGCCTACCCATCGCAAATGAACACCCATTCATCGCAGATAAACGCCCATCCATCGCAAATGAACGCCCATCCATCACAGATGAACGCCTATCCATCGCAGATGAACGCCCATCCATCGCAAATGAACGCCCATCCATCGCAGATGAACGCCCATCCATCGCAGATGAACGCCTATCCATCGCAGATGAACGCCCATCCATTGCAAATGAACGCCTATCCAACGCAGATGAACGCCATGGGTGGGACGCCACATCTTCCCCCCACAGTTGTGGCGTCCGAGGAACCAATCCATGTATCTGGTAATGGTCACTACCTCAACGCGACCTCCCCTCGACACCACACTCAACCCTCCCCTTGGAGCGCGTCAGTTCCCTCCGTCAGTCAGCCCTCCCCTAGTCAGAGGCTTGGATATAGCGCCCAATCAGGCTCCACAACCCCATCCCTCTCACCAGTTCAGCCCGACCCGCAGGGTTACGTTTCGTCAACTGCTCAGCTTAACCTTGTGACTGTTCCACAATCGTCCAATCAGCCTGCACCGCAAATCCCAAGTCAACCTATGACCTCACTTTCTAGTCAACCTGTTACCCATCTCTCCGGTCAGGCTGCCAGCCAGCCCCTGTGTGTACCTCAGATCAGTGAGGAGCAGACGAACACGGACACAAATAGTGAAACATCCGGCCCTTTGTCACGTCCAAACACCGACGGCTTCATAGACCCTGGGACTCGTGAACGCACTGAGAGTCCAAGCCGGACGCCTCGCTTGGAACAACAGTGGGGCACGAAGCTGTGAGACTCATCCTCTGATGTTCCTCTACCACCAGGACACTTAATTAATAGCAAAACAATAACTCAAAACTAAGTGATACTGACATCAAATTGTTCAAACAAGTCTAATCTACATCCTTGAATGTGTAATTATAAGAGGCTGGCTCACGTCTGTTCATTGGCTGGCTCCTTCGTACCTGGAGTACAGCCCGTGTAAACAATACGCTTCCACCCTCCAAGTACAATTAATCTCCATATTTCTTGCACTCGAACTTGGCATTTTAATTTTACGAGATTATTATAACCAATTGCTCTTAACTCCCCAAAACCATGAGTTCTAACACGTTTGTATCAGAGGCCAGTAGCATCTTGAAGCCAATAATACTTATAAAGCCTCAATATGAATGTATAGATCTAAGGCGGAGGAATACTAGCCATATCTTAAGCCGTCACACTGCTCTTCAATACAACCCCAGAACTGTGGTTCAAACAATAAGATTAATCGACTTAGGTGTTGCGAGTGTTAAGTTTGATATAGGCGAGACTAGAAATATCTCTGAGAGTCTACACCACTGCTGATGTAGACGTGGGGTGGCTACAAATATATCTGGGCGTCTACATTTGACAGTAACAATAAGAGAATATGGAACAAAACTAACATAAATGTATAAATAGTTTTATCATTCATTAAACATTCTGTGATGTCTGTACAATAGTTACCCATCAAAAATAACACTATTCTCTAATTTTCATGAATTTGACGGCTACTAGATGGCAAGACAATGCTTATTTATAGCTGCCACTTCCAATATAAAGCGAAAGACCTTAGAGAGATTCCTTTCTTTACTTATCATACTTTAGTGTCGACCTCGGCGTTAGGAAGGAAGGGCGAATTATTTCCTACATAAATTCCTCGTAGATCTCTTGTTATAAGAGAAAAAGGTAAGTTATTAAGGGCGCTGCTTTGTTCTCTTCTTTAGTGGTAATTGTGACCTCTGCGTAGGCTGTGACTTTTAAGGGAAATTCTTTTTAGAAGAAATATATGAAAGCATTTTGATCACTGCTGGTATTTAATATGTAAGAAATAAACACCATACTAGAGCGCTGAAGGCGGTTCAACTGAGCTGTTGAGTATTGTGATAATCTTCGCGGTAGCAGAACTGTGCTGAAAGCTGAAAAAAACACAAAAATTTCACGTTTCATAATGACATCATATTTGTTTACGTTTTATCAGAGCCACCTGTTGTGTCGGCCTTATATTACTGAAGCTCGGTGAAAGTTTCCATGAGTAATATTAATTTTCTCATTTAATCATATATGGATATAAATAAATTTATTATATAAAATTAACTTTGCAGTGCGTAAATGAAAAAAAATGTCTTTACATGTAAATATTTAAATATAAAATAAAAATGCCAAACTGAGGATGGAGAGAGTAGCTGCTCCCTGGAAGTGTATGGCCGCCGCCGCAGACTTCCATGAGGTGTCCTGTATGTACACTTGTATGTCCATGTGTAAACATATACATACATGTCTTCTTATATAATTATATATATATATAATTATATATATATATAATTATATATATATATACATATATATACATATATATATATATATATATATATATATATATATATATATATATATATATATTATATATATATATATATATATATATATGTCGTACCTAGTAGCCAGAATGCACTTCTCAGCCTACAATGCAAGGCCTGATTTGCCTAATAAACCAAGTTTTCATGAAAAAATATATTTTCTCTAAGTTTTTTCTCATGAAATGATAAAACTACCCATTTCATTATGTATGAGGTCAATTTTATTTTAATGGAGTTAAAATTAACGTAGATATATGACCGAACCTAACCAACCCTACCTAACCTAACCACCCTACCTAACCTAACCTAACCTATCTTTATAGGTTAGGTTAGGTTAGGTAGCCGAAAAAGTTAGGTTAGGTAGGTTAGGTAGTCGAAAAAACATTAATTCATGAAAACTTGGATTATTAGGCAAATTGGGCCTTGCATAGTAGGCTGAGAAGTGCATTCTGGCTACTATGTACGACATATATATATATATATATATATAATTATATATATATATAATTATACATGTATGTTTATATATATAATTCTTTATGTATACATGATCCTTCTGGAGATATATTATTAAATACGAAAGGACTTAAGGAAATTCTTGTCTTAATCGTTCCTTCGTGGTCTGATATTGTCACACATGTGTAAACATTTAAATCAAAATGATCTACTGCCAGAAATCTTAGTCAAATATCCCCAGTTTTAACTGTGGGTAGTAACTAAGTGATTGTAACCTATCCACCGCTGCCCACTGGATGGGGGGCGGTGTGCAGGACAAACATATCAATTGTGACACTAGCTCTCCACATATGTCAGTTGCTTAATTTAGAAACAGTAATTGTGGTCGGTCTCGAGCACATTGTTATGAAGATGTGCATTGAATTTTGTAACTAGTTCATCAAGATTGTAACTTGCTTAGCTAAATGAATTGTGGGGTTCAGTCCCTGAGCCCATTATGTGCCTCTGTAACCCTTTCCACTACCGCCCACAAGATGGGTATGGGGTGCATAATAAATGAACTAAACTGTAATTTGAGCAGACAATGATTTCCCGGTATGAGCCGAGAAGACTATAATACACTTAAAGAGATATGGCGTTCACTCAATAGCGAGAGGTCGCTGAGGCCAGCAGCCTGAGGTCGCTGAGGTCAGAGGTCGCTGAGGTCAGAGGTCGCTGAGGTCAGAGGTCGCTGAGGTCAGCAGCCTGAGGTCGCTGAGGTCAGAGGTCGCTGAGGTCAGCAGCCAGAGGCCGCGGCATGTTCAATGTTTACAATGTATGGAATGTCTGGTCTTTTCTTGAAGACAATTGAACTCCTGCCTATAGTGTCTCCATGAGAGTCGTCTGTACCTTGTCTGCTCTCTTAATATCATATGTATTTACAACTCTAATCTCTTAACTTTGTCCACGTCATACCACAGACCATCGTCTCGCCGCCACCACCTTTCACACCCCTTCAACGTTTTCTTTCTCAAAAAACTGTCAACAAAAAGCAAAAAAATATAAAAATCAGTTCAACCTAATAAAAAAAAGTTAATAAATTTTCAGGAACCAGTAGATAGAATAAGATAGGAAATTGAACAATCCTAACCCATTACAAACACAAGGGAAAGTAGTTGGCAACGAGAAAACTCTGATCTGAGAGAGCGCTCTAAGACCCTCCGAGCACCACTACCAGCTCGCCTCCAGTATGGCGAGGCCACACTTGGGCGAGACCATCGTGGTTGAGATGGTGCCAGCAGTGGAGGCCGTGGATGATGCCCCAGGCGAGTGTGCGTCATGCCTCAAGCAGTGTTACCAGTGCCCTTACTTCATAGTACCCAAAAATCACGACCCTTACAACGTCGTAGTGTTCAACAAGGCAGGTTGTGGTTGTCGCAGTGTTCAACAAGGTAGGTTGTGGTCGTCGCAGTGTTCAACAAGGTAGGTTGTGGTCGTCGCAGTGTTCAACAAGCTAGGTTGTGGTCGTCGCAGTGTTCAACAAGGCAGGTTGTGGTCGTCGCAGTGTTCAACAAGGTAGGTTGTGGTCGTCGCAGTGTTCAACAAGGCAGGTTGTGGTCGTCGCAGTGTTCAACAAGGCAGGTTGTGGTCGTCGCAGTGTTCAACAAGGTAGGTTGTGGTCGTCGCAGTGTTCAACAAGGCAGGTTGTGGTCGTCGCAGTGTTCAACAAGGCAGGTTGTGGTCGTCGCAGTGTTCAACAAAGAACCGTATCATGAGAAAAAAGCAGTTAATTTGACCACAGGAACTTGAATATTCTTCACCAGTACTTCACTATTCAAGTTCACCAGAACTTGAATATTCAACCCGTTCTCGACTCAAGTCCATTACATCCAGCGGTCGACCCCACAGACGCATTCATAAATGTTAACATGCTGTTCATCAAAACGGGAATTTTCTCAAATATAGATTAATATTATAATGTATTAGCATATTGTGCATATATAGGAATAGGTTAGGTTAGGTATTTAGGTTCTGTTGGCGATTATTTGTATTTTTAGTACGTGGGTGAAGTATTTGCAGCGTTGTGGTTCGAACAAAATTTGCCAGTGAAGCACTTGTTCCGGAAGTATTCGAACGTCATCAGTTGTGAGTCGTAAGTAAACCGCTTTTCATTTCAACCCGTCCTCGACTCAAGTCCATTACATTCAGCGGTCAACCCCACAGACGCATTCATAAATTTTAACATACTGTTCATTCAAAACGGGAATTTTCTCAAGTATAAATTAATATTATAATATATTAGCATATTATGTATAAATAGGCATAGGTTAGGTTAGGTCAGGTGTTTAGGTTCTGCTGGCGATTATTTGTATTTGTAGTACGTGGGTGAAGCATTTACAGCGTTGTGGTTCGAACAAAATTCGTCAGTGAAGCACTTGTTCCGGATATGTTCGAACGTCAGCAGTTGTGAGTCGTGTGTAAACCGCTTTTCATTCATAAACAGGGGGTTTGGCGGGTGCATGGAATCACTTTTGGATCTTTGTTTGGAGGACGGGCTGTTCATTTATAATCATGAGGTTTGGCAGCCCGTCCTCCAAACAAAGACCCAAAAGTGATTCCATGTTCCCGCCAAACCTCGGTTGTTTATGAATGAAAAACGTTTTACACACGACTCACAACTGATTTCGTTCCAACACTTCCGGAACAAGTGCTTCACTGACGAATTTAGTTCGACCCACAACGCTGTAAATGCTTCACCCACGTACTACAAATTCAAATAATCGCCAACAGACCCTAAACACCTAACCTAACCTATGCCTATATATGCACAATATGCTAATATAATATAATATTAATTTATATTTGAGAACATTCCCGTTTTGAATGAACAGCATGTTAACATTCATGAATGCGTCTGTGGGGTCGACCACTGGATGTAATGGACTTGAGTCGAAGACGGGTTGAACATAGCTTTGATAACATTCACCTCTTTTAGAAAGAACCACTCCTGAACCTTGTTTCAAACACTCTAGGCCTGCCTTCCAATTCCAGTAACCTGTTTGCCAGTCGATTAATGAGTGCCACACCGCCGATTAATGAAAATAGGTCAACTGCTCTCTCTCTCTCTCTCTGTCCCTTTTCTCTCTGCTCATATTAATGGTTTGGCATTATTGCTGACGTGCCTAGAGTCTGTAACCAGATATTTGTCTACTGGCTCCAGTACCTTGTTCCTCTGTACTCAACTGCATATAAAAGTACGCAGCTCTGTTATCAACTGAGGTACTACATTCAACATGGAGTGATGGTGGTCGTCGTTGTACTGTTCATCTAGGGAGGGGGGGGGGAGGAGTTCGTTGCAGAGTTTAATTAGTTTGATGGTGGTGGCCCCACCTGGTGAGGTAGGTGCAGAAGGCTGACCAACCAACTAATAGTGCTGCCTTTCACCCCCCGACAGAGTGCCATGTTCCACCTGGACACCACAGAGGCGGACATCCTCGCCACAGACTCTTACATACTTGTGGTGGACAAAATATGTTTGTAAGTAATGTTTGTGTGTGTGTGTGTTTTGCGTGTTATAATAATATATGAATGTAAATATGTAGGGGTAGGTGGTTCCATGAGCTTATAGCCATATGGGTGGAAAAAACATCTCTTGTTCTCAATCCCACATTGTGGCGTGTTTGAGCTTGAAACCGTTGCTCCTTGTTTGTGTTAAACGTTAAATCAATCACCTGTGAAAGAGAATTAAGTTGTCTTAGCAATTTTGAACACTTTTGTGTTATTCGTCAAAGACTCGGAGACTGGATAAAGAAATGGTAGAATTACAAGGAGGGTGAGAGAGAGAGAGAGAGAGAGAGACAGAGAGACAGAGACAGACCAGAACCAGAGGCCATTAACTGGTAGATCACAGAGAGCAATACATGTAATACAGTACAGAAGTTGTTTCAGAGTGGAAGTAGGGAATCAGGGATCAGAGAAAAAGTATAGAGGATGTATATTATATTGGGCTATTACGAAGGTACAACAATCGAGAATGTATCAAAAATGACAAAACAAATAAATATTCAGATTTATTGTGGAAAAAAATATCACAATTATCACTTTAAATGAAACACAGGCGAAGGTAAATGAAATGAAATTCCAATATCATTCTCCTTTTCTTTTTTCTTATTTTTTCAATTCAATTCATGATTTTGATCTCAATTCGTTCCTTTTCCCACAACTTGCCCGAAACGCTGTGCGTATTAGTGGCTTCAGGCATTGTATGTACTAGTTCTATCTATAAATCCAATATTATGTTTGTAACTCATTTTCAATGTATGTACCTTTACATGGATGACACAGAAAACCGTTAAAAATTACGGGCACACTGATAAATTTCAACCCACCTTTCTAGGGGTAAAAACGAACGATGGAAATAAACATTGTAGCGTTATAGGGACATAAAGATATATAATTACGGATCGCTATCAACCTCCTAACAATTAACTAACAAAATACCTAGATTATCAAGAGCAGAGTTATATAAAGCCCACCTTTAAAAAGGAACCTTTATATATATATATATATATATATATATATATATATATATATATATATATATATATATATATATATATATATATATATACACAAGAGTTCTTACATTCTTGTACAGCCACTAGCACGCATAGCGTTTCGGGCTAGACCTTAATCCTATTTCCCCCCGGAATACGACCCGCTAAATCGGTTAACAACCAAATACCCATTCACTGCTGGACGAACCAAGGCTATAGTTAAGGATTGGCACCCGGCCAGGATACAAACCCAGGCCAAAGTGCTCGCGAAGCGCTGGGCGAGTGTTTTACCGCTGCGCCACTGGCCTATTTTTGCTTGCAGGTTTGACAATTGTATAGAGGCATAACTTTGTCTTAATATCCGACAAGGTCTCCTCAATTTAGATTCATATTTAGCTCCCAAAATTGGTGGCAAGTATAAACTTCCCTAGATTGATTATTCTCTAACCTGACCAAAGCGTTTCGGGCAGTGTTGTCCCCTGCGTCACATATACTGCCCTTTGCCTCACGATTCTGGATATTAACAAACAACTAGACACAGTGTCCGTGTTGAATTCCCCCCCCCCGCCCCCGCCTCTCATGATTCTTCTATTTCTTTCGGTCTATCATATTCCTTCTTCCTCTGATATTTATTACTGCTTCTTTGACTCTCTCTACCTAGATGTCAAGACTGTCTCCCTGGCTGTCAGGTTTATCTTTTAATCCTTGGCTGACTCTGGCTTTGTATTCTTCTCTGCCTGTTCCTTCTTCAGGCTCTTTTTTTTATATTGGTAAAGAGGCAGCTGTTTAAATGTCCGTGTGCAAGTGGCTAGCCCTTGGTGTCCAACACGACCCCCAGTGCTCAATCACTGCACTGGGGTCGTGTTGATGGGTATCTGTGCCAGTGATTGAGACACAAAGAGGGAGGTGGAGAGGGGGCGGATACCTGCAGTGAGGTGGCGATGGGGCGGATTGAGAGGATGGCGAGGTTGGAGGATGGGCTGATTGGCAAGAGGGAGGGGAGAAAGGGGAGGATGAATGGGAAGCTGACTTGGAGTTTGTGGGGGACGCGGAGAGATAAGAGGATGGTGAGGTTTTGGGATTTGGGTGAGATGGGGGTGGTGTCTTGGATGGGGGGGGGGGTCAGGAGGAGTGGGGCGTGGGTCTGGGGGATGGGGAATACATGGGGAAACAGAGATGAAGAAAGACCTGTCGGTTCACGACTCTGTTATCAGCCAGGAGGAGGAGGGAGGAGAGGAGAGCGCTATTTATCTGCCCCAAGTTATGTCTGCAGAAGGAGATATCAACGAATGAGGCTCTCTTCCCACTCTTTTTTTCTTTTTTTCTTTTTTTTTTTGAGGGGGGGGGATAAAAGAGGAAGAGAGGCATAAGTGAAGGGAATTTAGAAGTGGAAATACGTGAGAGGTATGAGAGTGTATCTCTAGCTCAGACTAATGGATTCGTTCTCTGTCGAAGCCAACTATATAAATCACTGTCACTTCGCGTTAGGGGGTCTTTATTATGAGCGCTGGGATAATTATCCTCGTTTCATTTTGGATTTCCTTGCTTCCCGTCCACCCATAGTCAGGAAACACGCCAACAACTTTCGACCATTCAACGTCGTCCAATGATTCTTGTGCCGTCGTGCTTATAACTGATTTCACATCTCAACTGTCATGGACAGGCAATCGGCACCTCCGGATCTGAGGAGTATGT
>WNGS01009631.1:15499172-15515428 GCA_020271785.1 Procambarus virginalis
CGGGAGTTGGTGGGCTCCTGGTGTGCCCTCAGCTGTGGTGGGCGGCTGGCTTCTACTCTTCCGGGAGCACTGGATGACTTTTGCGTTTCGAGGGGGGGCCGAGTTTTTTGGTTTTGCTAGCCAGTGTTCCTCTGTGAGGGATGAGGCCGGTGCTTGTCACCTTGTGAAGCTCCTGAGGCTCCCCAATCATCTGCCTGTCTGTGTGCTTCTTTGCCGCGAGGAAAAGAAGCATCAGTAGTTTCAGCTGATAAACGATATTCATTTCGCCATTAGGCTTCGCGATTAACCCTTCACAGGGGACGCCGGGGCGCATCCGATCCCACGATCGTCGTCGCCCCTAAATTAACAAACAACAACAACACAACCGTCTCTCTCTTAATTTACAAATATTATACTTTTAAACATTCTATGTTCAGTTGCAGGGATTAGGGTCATTTCATTAAGCATCTTTATACCAATTCAAATAATTTCATGAAACGATCACCGACTCTTGAACCAAGCAGGATATGGGATCAACAGGAACCTAAACTAATTCAGTTCAAAACCATAAACATATGCAAACCCCATGTGTATGACGGTGGGTGTCACGTTTATGTGTTAGTGAATACTCACGTTTTTTCTCCTAATTTACCCATTATTCATTGAAAAAACTCAGATTTGGCCTTGTGAATCTGTGACCTGTATATCAAAGTATCGTTGAAGTACATAGACAAATCTGTGGAGCAGGAGTGTTACTGAAGCACTCCTCGCCCTTGCCAACACATCTCACAATATACTCACCTTCCCACCGTCAATACAGTAAACTGCTGAAAACGGATAGGGGGAGTGGAAATGCCAGGGCCAAGTACATCCCAATTGCACCCCCTCCTTGCCCCTAGCTTTTCTGAAAATGATTAATTGCCGTCATGTTTATTACATTTTCTATGGTAGATATATATAATTTTTTGTTTTTGTCACAGTTGACTAAATAATATCTGACGGCAATATTGATTTGTGAGGAGGCGAGTATATGTACTATGTGGCACTCGGAGAGGCTGGCGGAGGCAGCTCTCCAGCAAACACAGTTGGCGCCTGCATGGTGACGCTGGCGGCTGCTCCGACCTTATTCTACTTTCTAACCTACGACCTTTCTCATATTTCCATTTTCTTTCTTTGTCTTTGTTCACTCTCTTTCTCTCTCGTTCTGTTGTGTATTCTACCCGCATGTTGTGCTTCTTCTCACTGTGTCGTGCGTGAGGCCATCCAGTAGCTGCTCATATCAGGGATTGTCGTTAGCGGTTGTATATGCAAGACTATATCCATTTGAGGTAAGCCATGCTTTGTAGTACCAAGTGACAGTTGAACATCAATCATAAATTGTTCACACGTTTAATAAATACTTTTGTTGTCACTAAGAGGAGACAATGGGATCTGACACGGTCATTGTTTGTTTGAATTAACTTGCAATATTTTTTTGCTTTGTTTTTAGGTATATTCTATTATGAAATAAGTGTTGGCTGAACGTTTGTAATGTGACGAATATATTATACTCAGGGTGAATGGGTCTCACGATAGCGTTACTTAAATTTGAAAGTTAAAATATTGAGAAGCATTTCCATGAGGTTTAATTCCATACTATCTAATATCTATATGGTAGTATATACCAACAGCTGAGTTTTAGCACCCATATATATATATATATATATATAATATATATATATATATATATATATAATATATTATATATATATATATATATAATTTTTTATTTTAAAACCTAAAAAGGGTACCACCTCTGGTGCAAGTGTAGGGACCCTAAGCCTCGGAGAAGAAAATAAAGAGTACTCAGAGTGATACCCTATGAACTCGGATCCTCACTGAACATATATAAATAATATATATCTGGGGTGTGTGAGTTTCAGTTGCATTATATATATCTATCAATCCTGGAGTTCCCACGGAGCGACTCACCGGTCACTCACCTAAAATGAAAGTGAAATCAAAACAGTGTTGAGGTGCTGGTCAATGACCTCGACCAGCGCGGTTTTCCTCATCATCCCCCGAGCTTTCTATTACTTATAATCATTCTTGCGTTGGTGAAGTGTTTCGTTCACTGTGTCGTGGAGGTGCTCTCATAGCCGAGGGTGTGACATGTGTGTGTGTGTGGCTCTGCTATTGTTCATCCCTATGATGAAGAAACGTTCATTTGTATGCCCCTTTAATCGTAAATTTGTAGTTAGAAAATACGTTAAAATATCAAATTATACAACTCGGTGTAATACTGTAATTTAACTACCGTTGTAATAATGTAATTTTCAGTACAGCCTTACAGTAGTGATGTAAGCTTGTAATATCCATGTATGGCCATTAATAATGCATCAACAGTACACACACGACATTAAAACAACTGTTAATAATATTGTTTGTATATTTTTAATAATAAAAAAGCAGTTTATTTACCATCCCCGCACCCCCCTCCCCCCTTCACGTTTCTCGTTTCTCCCATTTTCGGTTAAGTACATTTCACACTATTATTATTATTGTTTATTTTATTTATTTTTTTATTTAACCGGTATCCGTGGGGTAGACCACTCTTGTTAGTATTGCCCGGAATCTTTGACATACAAACGAACACTGCTGTCACCACCACGGCTGTCACGGTGACTAAGAGAGGTCACCTAATAAACGTAGACAAATGTTGAAACTCTTTCTGATATCATTTTCTTCTGATCTGAGGACGAAACCCGTCTTGAGACCAAGTACATTCCATCCTGCGGTCGACCCCATAGACGTATTCATCAATTTTAGCATGTTATTTATTCAAAAGAGGAATTTTCTCAAATATAAATTATAATATATTAGCATATTGTGCATATATAGGCATAGGATAGGTTAGGTGTTTAGGTTCTGTTGGCGATTATTTGTATTTGTAGTACGTGGGTGAAGCATTTATAGCGTTGTGGTTCGAATAAAATTCATCAGTGAAGCACTTGTCCCGGATGTGTTCGAACGTCAGCAGTTGTGAGTCGTGTGTAACCTTTTTTTCATTCATAAACAGGGGGTTTGGCAGGTGCATGGAATCACTTTTGGGTCTTTGTAGGACAGGCTGTACAACTGATGACGTCCGAACACTTCCGGAACAAGTGCTTCGCTCACGTCCTCTGTTCGAACCACAATTCTATAAATGCTCAGCCCGTCCTCCAAACAAAGATCCAAAAGTGATTCCATCCACCCGCCAAACCCCCTGTTTATGAATGAAAAACGGTTTACACACGGTTTACACTTGTCACAACTGATTTCGTTCGAACACTTCCGGAACAAGTGCTTCACTGACGAGTTTCGTTCGAACCACAACGCTATAAATGCTTCACCCACGTACTACAAATGCAAATAATCGCCAACCGAACCTAAACACCTAACCTAACCTAACCTATGCCTATATATGCACAATATGCTAATATATTATAATATTAATTTATATTTGAGAAAATTCTTGTTTTGAATGAACAGCATGTTAAAATTTATGAATGCGTCTGTGGGGCGACGGCTGGATGTAATGGACTTGAGTCGAGGACGGGTTGAAATGCTACACCCGCGTACTTCCAATACAAATAATAGCCAACAGAACCTCTAAACACCTAACCTAACCTACGCCTAACTATACATATAATTTTTATGTATAATAATATTAATTTATATATGAGAACAAACCAATTTTAATACACACTATGTTAAAATTGATGAATGCGTCTGGGGAGGACGGCTGCTGCTTTAAACAACCTAGTGTGAGGACGGGTTGGGGGAAGTCATACGCCCAGACACGTACACAATGCCGGTAGATTTTGTCATGGAGGTATGGCTCGCTGTAGGCATGGGTGTGCATAGCCTACTGCGGTACTACCTGGGGCCGCCCGTGATGGTGGTGACGACGACCGTGGGCGTCCAGTACCTGGCGCTGGTGGGCGGCGACGGCGTCAACAGATGGAGCTTGGTGGGGAACACGGACTCCTGGACCGTGGTGGCTGTTACGGTCCTCTGGGCGCTTCTCTCGCTATGGGTATGTCTGCTCTTTCTTTAACCTGGTGTTTGTTTGTGTTTTGATATTTATTAATATGGCTGTATTGCGGGGAATCTTTATTTGATGGTAAAGCTAAAAAGTGGAATTGGTTGATATCTGAAGTATTGAAGATTTACGGTAGTATTTGGTGATTTGATTTGGGCTCTTTGAGTACAGGTGATAAGGCCAGCCTGTCCTCCTACGGTTTCTCAACGTAAAGAAACTGTCGAACCAAAATGCCCAATGCTAAGCTACCAGAGGACAGAACACGGGACAGTATGTCAATTTTGGGAGCCGCTACCGTTGTAAAGTACTGTAAGATAATTTTTGGCCTTGGCTAGATTATACGTCAAAATGCGACGTTCTATTAGGACGGGTTGAACGGCTACTAGGTCACTGCCATTTTTCTTAAGAATTCAGAGCTCGTAGGTTTCAAATAGTGCAATAAAATACAATGAGGTTCAAGTTCCGAGCCCATGTGCCTGTAGCCTACTCCACCACCACACAGGATGCGAATTGGGTGTATAATAAGTAAACCTGTTACTGCACACTGTAACCTAAATTTACTGTTTTTTTTTTTTTGTGAAAATTTAACTTGAAAGGGTTCGATGTGTCGGCAATGTCCGCACAACTTCTAGAAAGGAAAGAGCTGAAACACTATCGGTTTTTTAAGTATTTGGGTAGTTTGCTGTGTGTGGAGAACATGCAGCAAACTCCTGAAATTAGTCTCTTTTTAGTCTCTCCTTTCCATTATCCTCACTTTAATAAGACTTTATCAAAATCCTCAGATTAGCCAAAATTGTAATTTTGTTAATAAAGATGTTAATAATAAATAATCTCCTTTCCAGCTGTCGTGTGACTATTTTAGAGATCACATGTTAGCAAAGCGTGTCCTGATTTTAGTTTTATAATGTCAATAAAATTTGTTACAGCTTTCTATAATATCGAAAAAGACTATATGCGTTAACTATTGGTAATTTGATTATTTTTTTTGCCTCCTGACTCATAATTTGTTTAAGCTCTATATGGACTAATTTGTTTCAGGTGCCAGGCAAGGTGTTCCACGGCCCCCAGACCAGCTTTGGCTACACACCAAAATACAGGGCCAACGGCTTCCAGTTCTTCTGGGTGTCTCTGGCCGCCTTCCTCAGCCTCGTCGTCTTTTATCCAAACGTCCCCTGCGATCTGGTTGACAATTTTCAAAATGTGAGCCGGTGAAACTGTACATTTGTAATTACATTACCACAATCTGTAAAACTCCTACATTTATAAAATAGGATTCTGTTAAAGGTTGAAGGCCAGACGTTCGGAAGGAAGGAAGGAATTATCAAGGGAAAGCGCCAAGCCATTACCAGACGTTCGGAGCTAACATGGCTGAATTTTGCCAGGTGACTAGTAGGTGATGAGTGGCGGTCACAGAGATGGACCACATGGAGGTGCCCCCCCCCCCCCACACACACATGCCCTCGGCTTGATACCAAATGTCATCCTCACTAAATAATTCTCCATCCTCGCTAAGATTCATTGGGCATAATATTTACATGATCGTGTTGGGAACCCCCAGAATAAGATGAATCCTGTAGGTTGATTTTCTGCTGAATGTCATAACTGCATTAACTTGTAGAAGGGAATATCAATATTTGACTCGTTGCATGGGCTGCTGATGGCTTGGCTTAGGTGGGGAAACAGAGTCCGGGAAGGGAATATGGTTAGCGACGAAGGTCGTGAGAAATGTACATGTGTTTGAAGTTTTTCTCGCGAGCAACGCCGGGTACCCTGGCTAGTTTAATAAAATTAAAAAAAATGATTTCTTCAGAAACTATTTTACATATTTTGCTTATTTCAGATCCTTGCATCGTGCAATATTTTGGCTTTTGTGTTGTGTATCTTCCTGTTGATAAAGGGGAAGATGTGGCCAGAGTCGACAGAGGTGATTGAGCCAAAGCCGCTTGTGTACGAATTCTACCGCGGGATGGAGCTGCACCCAAGACTACTCGGTGTTGACGTAAAGCAGCTGACCAATTGCAGGTTTGGCCTCCTCGCCTGGGAGCTACTGGTAGTTGCCTTCTTCCTGGCGGGCTGGGAGAGGAATGGCTTCAATATAGCCCACTTCGTATGTGCCGCTCTTCAGACCATCTATCTGGCAAAATTTTATTGGTGGGAAACTGGCTACTTCAACACCTTGGATATAATCCTGGACCGTGCTGGTTACTACATCTGCTGGGGGTGTTTGGTGTTCGTGCCTTCCCTTTACACCTACACTTCCTACTACCTCGTGGCTCACCCGCCTCTGGTATCAGCGGAAGCTGCAATGTTCTTTTTTGTGTTGGGTCTGTGCGCGATATTGTGGAACTATCGCATTGACTGGGAGAAGGAGTACTTCCGGGCCCACGATGGAAAGTGTAACCTCTGGGGTAGGCCTGCTACCTACATAGACGCTCAGTACAAGAGTACCATCGGCCCCAAGCGCTCGAAGCTGCTCACATCAGGGTGTTGGGGTGTGGCGAGACACCTCAACTACACACTCGAACTAGTGCTTGCCTTGGCCTGGTGCCTGCCGGGGCTAGGCTACTCCTTCTGGCCCTTCCTGTATGTGATCTTCCTGACCGTTCTCCTCGTCCACAGGGTCTTCAGAGACGAGGAGAAGTGTCGGGATAAGTATGGCGCCGCCTGGGACAAATACTGTAAGGAGGTGCCGTATCGCATGATTCCCAGAGTCTTTTAATGAACTGGAGATCTTGTTCACCATTCGTAATGTTTTTCAAAGAATTTCTTGCTTAAATGTTAATTTGTATATACCGTTTTGTATCGGCAGAGTCGGTGTGCGTGTCTAAACTATTTTGTATGTTAATAAAGCAGTTTTTGTATACGAAAATAAAAGTTTAAAATTGTTTTTTTTTTTATCTTACCCATAGTGTAATCGCCTTGCGGGATGGTCATGGGACCGTTACCCGGCTCACTTTGGACAGGAAGGCAAGGTTAACTATTGGGAGGCGGCACAAAGCCTGCATGATTATATTGCATTTGGAATGTGCACAAGGCCAAGAATCTGGGAAGGAACGGTGCCCAACCACTTGTTCGTTCCCTGATGGTCAAATAACCTGCATGAAATGAGGTCGTTGGTGCACTCTGTTACAGTAATTGGTCACAAGCAATTGAAAGGAATGATCTTGGCAGGATTCTAAACCTGGACCTCGCCAGTACGTGGCTCTGTGGTAAAGACTGTCACACATACCAGCGTCTGGTCGGGTCTCGCGGCAGTTCTCGACTCTACACAAACTCTTCCTCCCTCCTGAGGCCATCAGTCTATGGTCTTCCCTCCCGCCATAAACGCATTGAAACTCCAGGCTAAATAAACGCACTCGAAATAGGAAGATATATATCCATGCCCATCACTCACGCTCCTAAAGCTCCCACGTGTTCCCGAGCGACATCACCACACAAAAGGCATTCTGATCCCTCAATAAAAGGCGAGGAAGAGTATTTGATGGATGAAGGGCTGAGAGATCGATGAGGAAGGCTTTAGAGTGTGTGTGTGGGGGGGGGGGAAGAGGTGGGGGGGGGGGCGTATGGGGGATTTGTGTGTTGTGTGTGGCGAGGAAAGGGGGAACGCTTGTAAATAGCGTTGTATAGGGAGTTCGCAGAAGGGGTAGAGGCATTGTTATAGGATTTGGAGGTAGATGTGCTGGGTGGGGTGTATATAGAGGTTTGGATGGGAGTACAATATATAATAATTTTATTTAGGAAAAGTACATACATAGTTGCAGAGTTAAAGGACAAACATTGTTTGATTTAAAGATAGTGGTAGTACATACAATACCAAAAACCACTAGTACGCATAGCGTTTCGGGCAATCAGTACTACCCAAGTGTAATTACAGGATGAAACCTACGCTCGTTGTGTCCAGTCTTACCAGTACACTGTTGTATAACTATTTGAAACTATTGACGGTTTTGGTCTCCACCACCTCGCTTGTTTCACTCGTGCATGTGTGTATATGAATGACTGTCATACAGCGTGTATGACAGTCATACACGCTGTATGACTGTATGACACGCACTACACACACACACACACACACACACACACACACACACACCACACACACACACACACACACACACACACACACACACACACACACACACACACACACACACACACACACACACACACACTCTCTCTCACACTCTCACACTCTCACACGCACTGTTTTTTTTCAAGGTGTGGGCCATACAAGCCCTAATTATCACCAAAGTTGTAAAAATAGGGTAGCATTGCAAATGCTAACGATGTAAATGTTAGTTAAGTTTACCAATAAAACAACTGAAATCTCACTACGAAAGAAAACGGTATGTTTGGTAGAACTGACGCAAATATCTTTGGATTCCAATATATACAAGTTACTACATTCTTGCTAGGCCATTAGCACGCATAACGTTTCGAGCAGGTCGTTAATCCTAATTTTTCCTAGTAACGAATCTCCAAATCGTTTAACAACGAACAGAGCTGGGTGAAGAGAGGTGTACAGTTAAGGCTGGCCGTCTAGTCAATCCTCCCAGTCAATACTTCGTTTCGTCAGATTGTTTATACTTTGGGCTCGTATCGAGGACTTCACCAAGGTCATAAACTACTGACCTTCCCCAGGATACAACCCCCACAAGTTGTCCAACTTCCGAGTACCTATTTACTGCTAGGTGAACAGAGGCATTAGGTGGAATGGAACGTGGCAAATAATTTTGTTGTTGTCCCGGTCGGGGACAGAACTCGCGATCCCTGATTGTGAGGCATGAATGTAGACCACTGTACTACGGATCAAGTTCGTTGGCAAGCGCAGGCCAGAGGGCTACAGGAGCAGCCTGCATTCACCTGGGTATGTACCCCGTATTCGGGCTTATTGCTACAGTGTCTTCCCGCCTCGGCGCCTTCACACCAGAAGATGAAGAAACGTCGACGTTTCGGTCCGTCCTGAACCATTATCAAGTCGAGTGTGAACGCTAAATGGAAATAATAATATACAGTTAGCGTTATAATAATAATTAAGTGATTATAAGGACTAACAAAAAAAAAGTAACTGAAAGACAACTGTGCAGACTCCCTTCTCCTGCGCATGCTCAGAACTTCAGCTTGAGCTCGAGGTCGAGAAGGACGTCGAGGCCGATGATGACCTCATCCTGGTTCTCCTTGACGCAGAGCCGGACGCTGGTGGAGTGGCCGAGGAATTTCATTTCGACTGTGCTGTATCCGACGACATCCGTCGTGCCCGTGATGGTATGGCACCGCCGGGTAGTAGTCATATTCTCCACCTTCAGGTTGTGCTCCTGCGCCATGTCCTGGGACATGAAGCAGCAGGAGGCACCAGAGTCGATCATCGCGCTCACTCGGAACTTGTCGCGGGGCCCCTTGATGGTGCACTCGACGAAGAGGGGTCGAATTAGAGTGACAGGGCCCCTTATCAGGGGCCGCAGGATCTGCATCCCCGGATGCTGCCTGCTGAAGGTCACCGCGCACTTGTGCCCCGAGAGCACGTCCATGCCCAGGATGGGTATCGCGGGGAGAGTACCACCAGGTACGGCTTCAGCACCACGCCGCCCTCACACTCCATCTAGATACGCAGGCGGCCGTGGACGGTAGGATGGAACTCCGCCACCGGATTGAGAAGTCGAGCCCGGAAGGTCTTGTCGATCTCGGGCAGCAGGCCGCAGTCCTCGACCATCTCGTAGGGAAGGATGGAGGCGTTGGCGCCGGAGTCGACTAGGAAGTCGATATCGGGCGCCCAACGCGGCAGCGAGCCGTCAGCTTGTTGGTGTCAGCGGAGAAGGTAAGGTAAGCCAGGAACTCCTCTCCTCTGTTGTCCATGCTTTTCCTTGTTATTTATTAAATTATTTAGTAAGTTAATTTAATAATTATTTAGTAATAGATTGTGTGCTATACTAACACAGTTTGTACCTTGTTCCACCCTTATTGCAGAGGAATCAAGTCATCTGGAGTCTTTTGATAACATGTTTAGTGGAGGTAGGCCTACAGATCTTTTGTGTATAGCCTAGTTGGCATTACCCTGATCTGAATTGACCTGACCTGACCATGACATAACATAACCTGACCTGACCTGACCATAACCTGATCCACAGCCTAACATGACCCCCCACCCCATTCTAACCTATCCTGCCTGACCCCAACTTAACATAGCCTAACCTGACCATAACCTAACCTAGCCAAAGCTAATACTCTGCGTTATCCCAGCAAATTGATAGAATTTTTTAATAACTTGGTCAGCTCTCCCCGCGTAGCGAGTGTCCGTGGCATTTGAAGCTCTGGTCAACGCAGCCCGTTCTTGCCAGCGTTCCCAACGTTAAGAAACTGTCGTATTAAAGTGCCTTATCCTAACCTACGACTGTGTACACTTAACTTGGTAATCCGTTCCACACACTATTATATTTTGTTGACATGTACTGATATTTAAAGGGACAGAACACATGGTTGTACACAGATGCACACACGTGCTGGAGCATCAGGGGTGCACATTATGTTTGCAATTACAAAATCTATGTCATGTAATCAAATATTCTCTTGAATTCTGCTGCCTTAGTGTCTAATCCCTGTAACACGCCACTGTATTTTTCTCACTCTACATACTGTATTTTTCTCACTGGGATACACTGTCCCACTGTATCTGTGTCGCGTCACTGTATCCCTGTATCGCGCCTCTGTCTTCCTGCTCTGATCGCCCCACTGTCTTCCTGTATCGCCCCACTGTCTTCCTGTATCGCGCCTCTGTATGCACATCAAAGTGAACGTACAGCAAAAATCTGATCATTGTAATTTCAGTTTTTTTTTTCTCAATAAAGCGAGGTGCTTTATTGAGTCAGTGTTGCATTTTGTCCGGAGTATTTTTACGTCGTCCATTGGAGTAATCGGGCTCAGTTCCCGCCGTGGGGGAGTCGGCCGGTGCAAGACCCGGGTGGCAGACTCTCGGCCCTGGAGCTCTGGGCGTGCACAAGGTACTTTTAGGGGTATGGGGTTCTGTTCCCTTAACTTAACACATTGTTATCAAACACCTGTGAGGTTCTAGACTAGAGTGTTCCTGCGAACATCATACAAACATACTATTTTCTTGACCAAAGAGCCAGAGCTCAATCCCCGCAAGCACAACTAGGTAAAGTACATGCGAAAATAAACACATTTGAAGAATTAGAGAATGCTAACGCGTTTTCTGCTCAATTCGCCTTCATCAGAGCCAGATAGATAGTGAGGAGGGAAGCGATGGTGGGCAGACCTTATAGCCAGCCCTTTATATGGTCTTCCCACATAATACATACATACATAAATACATACATACATACATACATACATACATACATACATACATACATACATTACATACATACATACTTTTCTTCTACCATGTCGTGTTACAGTTGACTATATCGAGTCTGGGAACATCCAGCACATAGGTTCGAACCCTCATTAAGGCCCTTTGTGGATATGACCATTTTTACTCCTGGTGTGTTTACAGTCTGCTTATGCCTCCAAAGGTACAGAAAATGGCTATTATTCCTCTTTAACTTTGCTGTGACCTTCGTCCCACACAGCTTAGTGAAGACATATTGAAGGTACCTGCAGGGCGCCGACTCCTCCTTGAGGTTACCTTGAGATGCTTTCGGGGCTTAGCGTCCCCGCGTCCCGGTCCTTGACCAGGCCTCCTTTCGTTACATCACCCCCCCAGGAAGCAGCCTGTAGCAGCTGTCTAACTCCCAGGTACCGATTTACTGCTAGGTAACCAGAGCATCAGGGTGAAAGAAACATTTTGCTCATTTGTCTCCGCCGCCACCGGGGATCGAACCCGGAACCTCAGGACTACGTATCTGAAGCGCTGTCCACCCAGCTGTCAGGCGCCACAGTGCCATCTCCTTATCTAGAGCTGTACACACTGTCGTAAGTCGGCAGCGTTCAGGTACCTTCAAGACGTCGTCTTCCAAGAACTGTCTTAAGCAAAGGTCGAAGCAAAGTTTGAGATGAAAAATAAACATTTTCTATACTTTGGGGGCATAGGAATAGCAGCAAAAAAATTGTTCTTCCTGGGTAGTTCTTACCACCAAGGAACAACAACAAAAATACGTTAGTAGTCAGTATATTAGATAACCGACGGTTAGAAAGGCGGGTCCAACAACTAGCAACTCAATCCTACAAGTATAGGCCCCAAGAGTGAAGAAAAAAACCCGCACACACCAGCGAGTCAGCAGTAGATTTTTTTTTAAAACTGGTACATCTGCATTAGTGCAGCTACCCTAGTATATGAAGTGGAGTACAGTGTGTCAAAAAAGCTAACTAGTTGATGCTAGAAAAATCCCCATCACACAGGATGGTTAGTCATACAGAGGCATGTGATAAGCAGTCTGCACTGGCAGATCCGGATGCATTCATCAACACAAGATTGAATAAGGTAGCAGTGGTAATAAAAGTCCCCGCAGGATGGTTACACATACATATGAGTAGCCTGCACTGGCAAATTTTGGGTACATTGTGAGGATATCTTCAAGAATACGAGAGTGAACAAAGCAGCTCGCGTTCGCAAACGTGGCATGATTATCTCGTGCCGGAGTACCTGCCTGCTCACAGCTGTAAGGAGTAGGCGGACTGTACGTATGCACAAAGTAACCCTCATGTACTTGCAGGTCGTTAGTCAGATGTTAGAGATCTGAACAGCAGAGCCTATCACACATAGAGGCATAGCGCCAGCGTTGATTCGTACCGAAGCGTAGCGACACAATAACGTCTCACGTAACGGCTAAGTAAGCCGACTTCGACGTCTTGGATCATTCTCAAGTCGATTGTCCAGGTCCAGGACGGACCGAAACGTCGTCGTCCCTTCACCTTCTAGTATGTGGTCTGGTCAACAGTAAGAGTATTAACATAGCCTCAAGTGTCAGTCCACAAGCATCTACATGTAACATGGACTGTTGCATAATAACTGCTCCCAATAACCTCCTGGCTTCGCCCGAGCCACTCCAGACGCGACCGGCCAATCCCATTCTGTATGATGTTCTACTACTCTATGATTAGTGTAGGTCGACTGCTAAAGCTGAAATGTAAGTGATGAAGAACACCAACCAAATATATCTAGGCCTAATGTTGTTCATGTATGCACTATATATATTCGGCCTATCATACTTTTGGTTAGTGTTAGATGAGAACACAATTTGTTGGCAATATTACATCATAATACTACACTCAAAGAGAAGATCCAGACGTTAGTCTTCAGACTAGCCCCTGAGCTGAGAGGTATGAGTTACGAGGGAAAGGCTACGGGAATTAACCTCACGGCCCTGGAAGACAGAAGAGTAAGGGGAAATCATCGAGTCACCACCTACAAAAATTCTCAGAAGAATTGATAGAGTGGACAAGGACAAACTAGTTTAGCATTGGTGGGAAACAAGCAAGGGGACACAGGTGGAAACTTGGTGATTAATGAGCCACAGCACGTTAGAAAGAGTTTTTTCAGAGTCGAGGTAGTTAACAAATGGAATTCACTAAGCAGTGATGTGGTGAAGGCTGACTCCATACACAGTTTCAAATGATAGATTTGATGGAGCCCAATTGCCTCGGAAATCTGCACACCAGATGATTGACAGTTGAGAGGCGGGACCACAGAGCCGAAGCTCAACCCCCCGCAAGCACAATTAAGCGAGTACAGTCATAGAACCACAATGTTGTTGTTGTTGTTTTAGATTCAGCTACAGTACTCAGAACAAAAGTTCCAAGTAGCACGGGCGCTATGGTGAGCCCGTAGTGGACTTAATACCTGGCACAGGAGCGAGGTGTGTATGATATGAACCAGCACCAGGCGCCGGGTAGTTAAACACATTACTGAAGACACTCGCGGGGTCAATATTCCAAACTTCTTAAGTACAGTCGGGTACGTAACATCTTAAAGGCCGTCATTCATCTGCATCATCTACAAGTGAACCCCCCCCCCCACGACACTACCCCCTGAACATACCAACATACTATATACTCTAGATGACACTGTGGATAAATAAACCAGCATGCAGCAGCTTCAGCAGTATGCTGTGGTTCCATTTAACCGAGCAGTGATATATATACATCGAGAGGTAAACCTCGGGTGTATATACATTTATACTACAGAAAGTCACAATAGCGTGATGCATCAAATGAACAAATCCACAAGGGCCGTGACGAGGATTCGAAACCTGCGTCCGAGAGCATCCCAGACGCTGCCTTAATCGACTGAGCTACGACATGGTAAAAAAAAAAGAGTTGAACCGAAGTTCTACTGAACTTACTGGATCCTGCAGCCTCTCCGAGGCTAGCGAACTAGGGATTTACAGTCGATTAAGTCGATTAGTCGATTAAGGCAGCGCTCTGGGATGCTCTTGGACGCAGGGTTCGAATCCTCGTCACGGCCCTTATGGATTTGTTCGATGTATATACACTTTGAGTTTATTTTAGCCCTGGGCTATGTTCAAAACTAAAGGGTACTTGCTGTTGGGTCAGTAAGCATTTAGGGTTGCCTTAATGCCGTAGGGTTGCCGAATCCAGAGGTCGACAGAACTAAAGCCCAACGCCAAACATGTGCAAACCTCGTCCTCGACCAAATCCATTCCGTCCAGCGGTCGACCCCAAAGACGCATTCATCATTTTAACGTCCAGTTCATTCAAAATAAGAATTTTCTTAAATATAAATTAATTTGTATATATATTAGCATACTATCCATATTTAAGCATTGTTAGATTAGGTTAGGTCTTTAGGCTGCTGGCGATTATTTGTATTTGTTGTACGTGAGTGAAGTATTTAACCCCTCCGACCAGTCATTGCAGCAGTTACCCACAGCGATTCCTAAATTACATGTGTGTCTCACACGGGAATTTCACGAGACTAAAAATATTTATACGTTATTGGTGTTTTCTTGATGTTCCCGTTGATAGCATTTACGCGTTGTTCAACAATCGCAGTAAGACTTTCCGTGTACTGGTAGTTGTTAAGTTAAACGGGGTGGGGCCTTTGCTCTGCGTATTGGTTGTTGAAATCAGCATCAATTTGGATGTCATCGTTGTGAGTCGTGTGTAAACAGTTTTTCATTCATAAACAGGGTTTTCAGGTGCGTGGAACGGACTTTGGGGCCTTTGTTATATGCGGACGGGCCGAACTGTTACTAACAATACCTCCACACTTTAACCCGAAACGTTCGCTAGCAAACTTGAGCATACACATGAGAATCTTAATAGTATCTAGTGCTTAACACCCTCTGCCAAAAATAAAGAGCCATTCAAACCCTAAACCACAACACAATGTACACCACATTGCTCCTGCTTCAGATCCGTCGGTTACAAGGATGAAAAGTCAGAGCTAACTGACTCCTGGACTTAATTTCCTACGAGACCCTATGAGGATCTATGGAAATTAAATTGGGTAGGTTTTCTTAAAGAGACTGTAGACATCAACATCCCACGCCAGCACCAGTTACTTACAAGAACTACCAGAAAGTCTGGAAGACTGCAAGCGCAAGCCGATTAAACTTTAACCCAACAGGTATACAACAAGGCTAGACGGTGGGGCGTGAAAAGCTAGACTTCACCTACCCGTATTCACTGATAGGTAAACGTTGTCATTTCACACTGAAAGCTCCTAAAGAATTTAACCAGGAAGAAACTATTGGAACTCTTTTTTTTTGGGGGGGGGTGGGGGGTAAGACAACATTTTGTGGCAAAGCTGCAACTATCTGGCTGGAGAAAAGGTAGTCGGGTCTGACAAACACAGTTAGAGGTCTATGACATAGATGCCAATAATCGTCACAAGATACAGAAACGATGGGCTGATTGCATCTTCCTGGATTACCTGAAAGGAATCGAAACTGTTCCATGCAGGCATCTGCTGCACAAATTTGTAGAAATATGACATGAGTATCCGGAAGTGCTGATGAACTTGAGATAATATCCTATATAAAGGACGGTGCTGCACAGCAGGTGAGTTAGAGCACCAAGACAAGCAGAGCACCGCAGGGACCAGTGCAGTACCCTCACTCTTTTGTACATATATCAGTAACATTGATTAGATGTAGGATCCTCCGTGTTAAAGTGTGTTCCCGAAGATATAAGATCTGCAACAAGATTAGTCAGTGAACTTGAGAGAACCAAGCGACGAGTGAAGCCTGAGGAAACCAGAGAGTAAGAGGCGATATGTTCACGGACATTTAAGATT
>WNGS01009631.1:15521898-15533588 GCA_020271785.1 Procambarus virginalis
ACACAACTTACCCTCACACCGAACATCACTCTCAAAAACGCTAACGACAGTACTGGCAGATCTCGTTGCCTATTCGCCCACCTCTGTTTATCGTAACGTAAGGCAACGTACAATCTGGGGGAAAAGAGAGTTAAGTCTATAGTCTCCCCCTCCATTCACCCTTCCATTTTCTGTTTCCTCTTCCTATAGCCTCCTCCATTTAGTCACACTAGTGTATTCTAACGCTACAGTTCACAACGCAACATTATATATATCAGGTCCATTAAGCAATTACTATTATTATCAGTCTATACCATTATTACTATTAATTAAACTATTAGCTATATTCAAAATAATATGATTAGAGTTGTCAGCCAATATGTATCAGTCTCACAGAACGCATTGAAAGATGAGACACAGGGCGGGGGTGAAAACGAGACAATGCGAGACAAAGGCCAGTGTGAGACAAAGGTCAGTGTGAGACAAGGGCCAGTGTGAGACAAGGGCCAGTGTGAGACAAGGGCCAGTGTGAGACAAGGGCCAGTGTGAGACAAAGGTCAGTGTGAGACAAGGGCCAGTGTGAGACAAGGGCCAGTGTGAGACAAGGGCCAGTGTGAGACAAGGGCCAGTGTGATACAAGGGCCAGTGTGATACAAGGGCCAGTGTGAGACAAGGGCCAGTGTGAGACAAGGGCCAGTGTGAGACAAGGGCCAGTGTGAGACAAGGGCCAGTGTGAGACAAGGGCCAGTGTGAGACAAGGGCCAGTGTGATACAAGGGCCAGTGTGAGACAAGGGCCAGTGTGAGACAAGGGCCAGTGTGAGACAAGGGCCAGTGTGAGACAAGGGCCAGTGTGAGACAAAGGTCAGTGTGAGACAAGGGCCAGTGTGAGACAAGGGCCAGTGTGAGACAAGGGCCAGTGTGAGGGGACAAGGGCCCAGTGTGAGACAAAGGCAGTGTGAGACAAGGGCCAGTGTGAGACAAGGGCCAGTGTGAGACAAGGGCCAGTGTGAGACAAGGGCCAGTGTGAGACAAGGGCCAGTGTGAGACAAGAGACAATATGAGACAAGAGACAATATGAGACAAGGGCTGGTGCGAGACAATATGAGACAAGGCTGGTGTGAGACAATATGAGACAAGGGCTGGTGTGAGACAAGGCTGGTGTGACCCGGAGACAATGTGAGACAAGGAAGCGCTGCCAGCCTCACCGTTCTGGTTGTCTGGAATGAGGGGAAAGTACCGAGGCTGAGGCAGACATCGTCCGGCAGCCACAACACTGCCGTTGATACCTGTGGGTGGCAGACACTGGTGTTGTTGTTGTTGTAATAGATTCAGCTACTCGGAACAAGTTCCAAGTAGCACGGGCTATGGTGAGCCCGTAACTTACCTGGCACAGGAGCGGGGCAAGTATAAGACGGCTATGGTCAGTCGTAGTGACCATCTCTCCCCCTCGCTTCATCTCACAGACGTTCACGCAGGTTCTCCCCAGTTAGGAAGACATGAGAGATGAAGCAAGGAAAAACACTTAAGAATGCAAATGCAAAATACAACAAGAAGAGGACAAAAAAAAATGATATAACCACTTGGACCATCGGGAATGGAACGTCGATCCTGCAAAAAGCGAGGCCGTTCCTTCTACCGATGAAAGAAAATAAAGTATCGGAATTAAACGAGAAGCAGAAAATAATTTGATAATGATATATCTACCAAAGCTAATGATCAACCCAAGCTACACCATAGCCAAGTGGTTAAGCCATAAGAGCATAGACGGAAATGACATCACCGAGAATTTACAAAGAACTTTACAAACACTTTCTATATGTCTTGAAGATGTCGTCAGGGCACCTGCTGCGTTTTCGTAATTACATTGATATTTATATTCATGATAATATGCTCCGATATAGAGTTTAAATCTGGCTGATCTGTGATGGAGGTAATCAGAGAACTAGGGCGACTAACGAGGTAGATTGATTGATTGATAAAGATTAAGTCACCCAAGAGGTGGCACGGGCATGAATAGCCAGTAAAACGAGGTAGATTAATTTGGAAGTTATATATCCTCCCTGCTCACCAGCGTGACTTATGAGCTCCTTGCTCCTCTTCAGCGTCTTACGAGCGCGCGGGCTATTTTTAAAACTTCCAACCCACCCACCTACACAACGCAGGGAAACATAGACTACGGTCTTCAATCCTCCCGTGGTTCGAAACCCGGCAGTCTCCACCCTTCATCCGCCAACCAATCAACCCCCCCCCCTACTCCATCCTTATCAAACAAATAAGTTTAGAAGTCACTTTCATCATCCTCCACAGCGGGAGGACACTGGTACCGTCCCGTGTTAATTGATGCTACTTCACCTTTTAACTCTGTGGCGTTGTAGAAAGCGGACTGATGACGGCACAGAGATGGATGCAGGAGGACAGAAGTCAGGCTGGAGAGGAGGACCCAGCCAGCGCCGGCCACCAACACCGCCACCAACACCACACCTCGTAGGAAGCTGAAGTTCAGAATACTATCATTAGTTCGCCTTGGGCTCGAGATTATAATATACTTGAATTAAATCAATTTTCAAGGAAAACTTCAATTTAAACTACCCCCTAATCTAACCAAGCCTGATCAAACTTAGGTTACGTATATTTAGCCTAGGCTAAGATAATTGAATCATGAACCTAAGCTAACCTTCAATCTAGCTCAACCTTATCTAGCCTAACCCCTGAACACACCTATCGGAATGTACCCGAGCCTGACCTAACTCGTCTGGGTTAGACGAGTTACGCCTCCAATACGCCCGGTACGTTGTTGTTTTTGTTTTAGATTTAGCTGCTCAGAACGAAATGTCCATGTAGCACGGGCTATGGTGAACCCGTAATTGAGTTCCGTTTTTCGCCCTGTACTGGGCGTATTGGATTTATACCATTAGGGAGGTCAAGTACATAATATAAATAGGTGAGGAGTACGGAGTAAAAGGGGGAAAGAATAGGGCATAAATGGGGGATGTAAATGGGAATGGCACTGGGAGCCCCCATGTGGACCAAGCTTGAAACACTTAGACTGGAGACGGGTTTGCCCTCTCTACAGGAAAGAATATCTCAAAGGACAGCTACAATTATTAGTAAAATAATTATTTCTTCTGATCCAATCCCAGTACGGCAGGCCTTGGTGGTTGGACTAGGGAAAACAATGGAAACTCTTGGGCTGCAAGAGCAGGAAAAGTCCTAAACAGACTACATTTAAAAAGCATGATTCTCGATAGAGAGGGTGATCATCCACACCCAAATTACACTCCTGCTGCACCGTGGGAAGAGCCTACTTTCAAAATAGTAATAGAAAGTCTCCCAATGAAAAAGGCTGCCTATGATCCGACAATCCTAAGGCGCATAATAGAAGAGCAAATGTATAGCATAGCAGTAGTAGGAGCCACCCACATCTTCACAGACGGATCGGTGGACACAGAATATGAAAGTGCTGGCGCTGCTCTTTGCACGGCCAGCATACAGGCATATTGGAGACTGGGAGGACTAGTATCATCAACCCAAACTGAGCTGTTTGCCATACAACAGGCATTCGCATATGTGATTGCACAAAACACTCAAAATGCCATCATACACACAGACTCAAAAGCTGCACTTCAAATACTAGGACAAAAACAGTGGAAAGATAACGTGGAAATAATTACCACCATTTTGTATCTTGGAGCAGTCGCTAAAGGCAAAGGACTCAACATAACCTTGAACTGGATCCCATCCCATATTGGAATCCCATTAAATGAGAAAGCTGATGAAATTACTAAACTGGCAACTCGTCATCCAGTGATAGATAAAACAATTCAACCCAGCCTAGAGAACATTAAAAACATCATCACCAAAAAACTCTCACACCTCAACAAAGCCTACCTACACCAGAGAATAGCTGAAGGCTCGCCCTCTGCAACATGGTATCTTCAGGCAACTAAATTAGAAAGGTTAAATATCCCAAAAGGAATCCACAGGGAAATAGCAGTTAGGTTATATAGACTACGTCTAGGTTACAGATGCAACTGGGAGATTGGTGAACCCCGACAGAGAGAGTGCATCTTCTGCCAAACTGTCACAGAAAAGCCATTACTTCACTATCTTCTAGAATGTGAAGCAACCAACGACCTTAGAAGAGCTTTAAGAGTTCCTGAATCTTGCTGTGGCCACCCTGAAGCCATCAACAGAGCCACTCTCCTGGTCAACAAAGGTGTCCAGCAGCTGGACGCCCTCATAAAGACTGTGAAGCAGTATCCTCCCCCGCGATAACAGCTCGATGATTAAATGCAATCTCAGAATAATGAAAAGAATTACGGAGAAAAAAAAAATTGTACCACTTACGGGCTGTTCATGCCCGTGCCACCTCTTGGGTGGCTTAATCTTTATCAATCAATCAATCGGGAATGATTAAGGAGTACCCCCAAAGATACGAAGCCAGTGTGTAGGCGAGGAGTCACAATAACGTGGCTAAAATAAGTTGACCAGACCACACGCTACAAGGTGAAGGGACGACGACGTTTCGGTCCGTCCTGGACCATTCTCAATCGACTTGACTTGAGAATGGTCCAGGACGGACCGAAACGTCGTCGTCCCTTCACCTTCTAGTGTGTGGTCTGGTCAAAAGCCAGTGTCCTCAACTCTTATATTAGTTAATGCCTTACCCAATACTTAATAAATCCTTGCCCAGATCAGACCACACCGTTCAACAATTCCTCCAAAAGCAAAAATGAAAATTTACAGGCTTTGATCGTTCATTCAATCAACTAAATCAATTGACCATCTGCTTGTCACGCACAGGTAAAATCCTTTGGGACATAAGTAATGTTGTGGTGAGTGCCATTGAGGATTCTTAGTTCACTTGTAGACTAAACCCCACACCATAAGATGAGCAGACGACTACGTTTCGGTCCGTCCTGGACCATTAGCAAGTCGACTGTCTAACTTACATGGCTCTTAGTTCACTTACCGTCTCAGTGTCATGGAGATCCAGTCGTCGTGGGGCGTGTTACCTGTGACGCTTCTCTCCCACGCTAACCTCTCCCTGACACAATGAGAGAGGTTGCTCCAAGACAAACATTATCTTACGGGATATATTAGATCATAAGTAATGACTTCACATTAAATTGCACTCAAAATTTATACAGATGTAAACAACGACTTTAGGATGATTAAAGGTCACACTCTGGTTCTGAATTTTTCAGGCGTCGACTCTCGGACGTGCTCAGAGAGGCGTCGTCTCTTGGACGTGCTCAGAGAGGCGTCGTCTCTCGGACGTGCTCAGAGAGGCGTCGTCTCTCGGACGTACTCAGAGAGGCGTCGTCTCCCGGAGTTGTGAGAGGGCCAGGTCCTCGACGACCACTGCACTAGTCAGAGGACCGGTGAGAACTGGAGCACCTTAGCACTGATAGAGGTGGGAAGCAACACACCTTAAGCAACCTCTCGCTCAGCTCACACCACCATCTTGCTGCCGCATCTGTCTTCAAAGAATTCACAACTCTTTGAATTTGTTCTTCATTCCCGTGCTCACTCGTCTTAGAATATTGCTTCTTCATTGAAAAAAAAAGTAATTTTAACCCTTGAAAAAAAACGGGAATAATAAAAGAATTTAATTACAAGTTGACGGTAAATAAGAGATTCACAGAGGCCAAGAAGAAGAAGAAAGAGAAGGGAGTGGCAGTAGTTCCTCCTCCTCCTCTCCAATACCGACAACAACAAGAGTAATTCAGTAATTCGTCTTCTAGTCGCTGTTGGACGGTAAGAGCGACGGTCTCGCTTCATGCAAGTCGGCGTTCAATCCCTGACCGTCCAAGTGGTTGGTCATCATTCCTCCCCCCCCCCCTTCATTAGGATGGGTTGGTGGTGGTGATGATGACCGTAGCTTGGGCGAGCATAGCCTGAGCATACGTTGATTATGCTCGTGGCGGATAAGCATAATCAAATCCATCAAGCAAAGACAATAAGTGGTTGGTAAGGCAAAAAAAAAGGCAACCACCAGAGGTACTTGTATACCACGTGTTGGCTAGACGCCTCTTAAAAATACCACATTTCTGAAATCCCGTGTTAACGTTATCGCAGTTGAGAACTGTCGCCTCTGCCACGCAGTTCTCCTTTGCAACAACTCTTGAGATTTAAACACAAAAAGATAAGGAATTCGTCTTTATTGCACATCAAAATGGTCACAAGCACATTGTTATTTGATGAGAAGTGACTCAGGTTATACAGGGGTTCAAGATCTTGATTGGGGCTGACAGGAGGGTGATGGATGATCTTAAGGATAGAGGTATTTCAGGTGTGGGAGATGTGGATGTGGATGTAGATGTGGATGGTGGAACAGCAAAGGTGCGCGACAGTGGTGCACATGTGGGTGATAAGACTGCATTCCAGGGTGAATGGTATATTGATGGAGTGATATCCGCAGATCCTGGAGACGGGGGCGCAGACCCGGGAGACAAGGGCGCAGATCCGGGAGACAGGGGCGCAGATCCGGGAGACAAGGGCGCAGATCCGGGAGACAGGGGCGCAGATCCTGGAGACAGGGGCGCAGATCCAAGAGACAGGGACGTAAACCCGGGTGACAGGGGCGCAGACCCGGCAGACAGGACCGCAGCAAGAGGGCGTGTGGGTTGACGCGCGCGAATGTGGTGCGCCGTCCACATGTGTCGTGTGAGGGCGTCCGACCTGGTGTACCTGGAGAAGGGGACAAAAATATGTGTCGATTGATACAATTTCTGTTCGACGCTTTCCCAGCGCGATGTGAGGCGTCGGCAGTGTACTAATGGCTGCCTGTTTTATATAAAAACAAAAATAAAAAGGCATCCATAGCAAATAACAAACTAACGATGACCAAACCACACACCAAATGATGAATGTACGACAACATTTCGGACCGTCCTGGACCCTTGTCATGTCGCATGTAACCGAAACATCGTTGTAGATAGTCGAGATTATATAATATATATATATATATATATATATATATATATATATATATATATATATATATATATATATATATATATATATCTTTTAATAGTACAGAATTTTAAGTCGCTTCGTATTTCATAAAGGCGATGAAGTACGAAGTGAAAGAACCACAAACAGGAACTTAACGAGTCATATTTTGTCTAGGGTTCGCTTGCGCCAGATGGGTTCTTTAGGGTGCAAGCAAGCATACCACAAATGTTGCAAGCACAGCCATATGCCGCAAGCACACCCATATGCTGCAAATGAAATTATATGGAGCAACCCTGTATAAGCATTTGTATGAGGGGGTACCTGGGTGGGAGGACCTGTGTGTGCGAATAGAGTGCGTGGAAGTACCTGTGAAGGCAGGCAGGTAAGGGGCAGGCGTAAGTGCACTTAGCATGTACAGGCAGGTGAGTCCGCTGGTGTTTGGTGAGGTGGTCCCGCCGAACGAACCGTCGTCCACACTTCTGCAACACAACCATCTACGTCACTCTTACACTTTTATGGAGAACAACAACAAAATCTCTTACATGTGCGAAGAACATAAAATGAACTCATCCCAAGAGTAATAAACGGATAGTACCTGGCAAAGGAACGGTCTGTGTCCGGAGTGGATCCTGGAGTGTCGGGTAAGTTCCTCGTTTCTGCAAAAGGCTCTCCCGCATCCCGATTGCTCGCACACGAACGGTCTCTCACCTAGGTCTATAGGCAATTGTGTTAGTCGTGAATCGGTACAATATTATTCTAGTTAAGAAATTATTAAATATAGATTTACGGTCACAAACTGAATGCACCAAAATATATTTTTAAGACACTTCTGGACAACTGCTATTGATGGCCAAGTGGCTTTGGTATTTTTTTGTTACTTTATATTCATTAAAACTGTACGAGTTAAACTAAGAATTTGAAAGATCGACTGCCACAGGTGGGCGCCGAAGATGGCTTACTCTCAGCAGCGGTGGAAGAAATAAATTCTGACGATTCCTCCTTGACGATGGTCATGGACGCGGCCTCCGTCACCTGGGGCCTGTATGATGTCTCCATTGCCGCCGTCCCTTTTTCAAGAAGAGGAGAAGCCAGTTGTTGGAACCCACACACTGTCCCATAGTGCAGAAGGTATGGGGCAACCCACTTGAAACCCGAGGACCTGTAGGGGCTGAGGTAGGTCACTTCGCGGACTTTGTACTGGTGTCTGAGGTTGAGGCTGGTCCAGGAGACCCGTGTGGACCAGTCGACTAAGTTTCGTGTAGTGCACCCACAGTTAGACTCGAATTCGCTGAAGACTTTCGAACTTCCCTGAAAGCTGCCGTTTGTGCAGCACAGTAGACTCCGATGGACACCCGACGTCAGGAGAGGGTTGGGTGGTCGTGGCTTTATATTTTCCACTTCAACATCGTCGAAAGACTTATGGTCACAGTCTACCTCCGGGATATCCTCAGAGTTAAGGTAAACCTGAGGCTCATCCCCACCAGTCTTAAATGGGTCTATGTTGACACCGGAGAATAGGCTTGTTGATCCTTTCATTAAACACTTCGCTTCTGTTGTTTGTAGACTCTCTGAAGACTGGTAGCCGCAATCTTTGTTCTCTGGTCGTCCGTTGTGCTTAGCCTGAGTACTTGGCTGCCGAAGTAAGGACACGCCACTCTGACTACGGCATCTGAACAGCCCTGGAGGCATCCAACAATCCTCACCCAAGTTACAAATCTCCGAATCTTTTCTGAAATGAAAGGCCTTGGAAGACTTACCGAAGAGCCGGGCTTTCGGGTTCACAGAGAAGGCTGCGGCGCCGTCGTACGGGGCGGTACACTCCAGGAGTGTCATGATGCTTCACAGTGCTTTAATAACTTACTTAAGACTCGTTTGCCATCGGGTTAGAGCTAGTTGTACTGCTGTGGCGTTTCCTCTTGATGCTCAATTAGAGAGAGTTCCAGCACCTTGAACTGTTTAAAGTGTTCAGATTTGACTCCATGCATCGAACTCATCACGTCTTTAGTTTTTTTCACATCCAATATCTATCAAGGTGCAAATAGGTCCGGATTACGAAATCAGGTGTGTGTGTGTGGTATATGTGTAGATAGTCTTGCAGATCTTATGCCCAGAAGTAAACCACTTATTGACAAACTTGACAGTAATATCTTAGTTTTCTTGACGGCTCCAGGGCACTTCAAGTATGGATCTGCGAAGTGGCCCAAGTCGGCCAGGTGCGAAGGACAGTCTTGCTGGTAACCAAACAAGAGACGCTCCTCCACTACGACGAAGAGATGAAGATAGACACGTCCACCTGTCACCAGAAGATCCTTGGAAGTGGAATTAAGCTGAAACAGAGGTCAGCGTTGATTGTCTTCTCGGGAGAGGGGGGGGGGTGTGGAGTGGTGGGGAAGGTAGTAGGGCTTGTGTGGGGTGGTTGGAGATAGTGTCAAGTGTCCATTGTTCGCCACGAATCTCAGCGAAGATAAAGAGCGACTATGCCACCTACAGTCGATCAAGAGTAGTAGAGCCAGTGGCTGACACGGCTGTCAGTCTATTGTTGAGATTACCGGAAAAAGAGACAGAATATATCAAATGAAGTATTATTTTGTGTGTGTGGTTTTGGGGGGTGTTCTTGTTGGGTTTATCAGAGAGTGTGTGTAACTACTATTTGT
Source organism: Procambarus virginalis (assembly GCA_020271785.1). Taxonomy (NCBI): domain Eukaryota; kingdom Metazoa; phylum Arthropoda; class Malacostraca; order Decapoda; family Cambaridae; genus Procambarus; species Procambarus virginalis. The sequence continues at coordinate 15,531,493 of WNGS01009631.1, forward strand.
ATTTGCTATTTGTGTCTGCTGAATCGAACTATTAGCTCTTGGACGCCCGTGTTTCTAACCAATTTATTTTTCCTCTATAATGTCTACTACATATATTTCTCTTATACACGCACACACATCCCCAGGTACACATCCCCAGGTGTAATTTACTATTTGTATCTGCAGAATCGAGCTATTAGCTCTTGGACCGCGCCATTATAACCAAATTATTTTATTTTCCTCTACTATATATTTCTCACAACAAACACACCACACACACACACACACACAACACACACACACACCACACACACACACCCACCACACAACACAACACACACACACAAGCATGTGTGTGTGTATACTCGCCTAGTTGTACTCACCTAGTGTGCTTATGGGGGCTGAGCTTTGGCTTTTGGTCCCGCCTCTCAGCAGTCAATCAACAGGGTGTACAGATTCAGAGCCTACTGGGCTCTTATCAAATCTACATTTGAAACTGTGTATAGAGTCAGCCTCCACCAATAACAAATGGAATGCATTAAGTAGTGAACTACTCTGACACTGAAAAAATTATTTCTAATGTCTTTGTGGCTCATTTGGGTACTAAGGTTCCACCTGGTCCCCTTGTTCGTGTTTAACCCATGCCAAAGAGTTTGTCTTTGTCTACCCTGTCAATTCCCCTGAGAATTTTGTAGGTGGTTATCATGTCTCCCCTTGTGTATGTGTGTACTCACACACACACACACACCTTGTGTATGTGTGTGTGTATTCACCTAGTTGTATTACCTAGTTCTGCTTGCGAGGGTTGAGCTCTGGCTCTTTGGTCCCACCTTCAACGGTCAATCAACAATATATTGTATTTTCTTAAATAAAGATAAAAAAAAAACAATATACAGGTTCCCGAGTCTACTGGGTTCTATCATATCTACACTTGAAGCTGTGTATGGAGTCAGCCTCCACCTCATCACTGCCTAATGCATTTCATTTGTCTACTACTCTGACACTGAAAAAATTCTTTCTAACGTCTCCATGACTCATTTGGGCACTCAATTTTCACCTGTGTCCCCTAGTGCGTGTGCCCCTGTGGTAAATAGTCTGTCTTATCTTTACCCTATCAATTCCTCTGAGATCTTGTATGTGGTGATAATGTCCCCTCTAACTCTTCTGTCTTCCAGTGACGTGAGGTTTAATTCCCGTAGTCTCTCCTCGTAGCTCATACCCCTCAGTTCGGGTACTAGTCTGGTGGCAAACCTTGAACCTTTTCCAGTTAATCTTATGCTTGACTAGATATGGACTCCATGCTGGAGCCGCATACTCCAGGATTGGTCTGACATATGTGGCATACAAAGTTCTGAAAGATTCCTACATAAGTTTCTAAAGCCGGTCTTATGCTAGCAACCTGGCATATGCCGCTGATGTTATCCTCTTGTATGAGCTTCAGGGGACAGGTCAGGCGTGATATCAACCCCAGGTCTTTCTCTCTCTCTGACTCTTGAAGCATTTCATCTCCCAAATGATACCTTGTATCATGTGGTGTTGTGTGTATATGTATATGTTGTGTATATATGTGTGTGTGGTTGTGTGTGTGGTGTGTGTGTGTGTGTGGTGTGTGGTGTGTGTGTGTGTTGTGTGTGGTGTGTGTTTGTTGTGTGTGCAGCGCGCGCGCGAGTGAGTGCGTGTGTGTGGAGGGGCGGTTGGGGGCGTGATTACTTAAACCATCACCACCGTCCACGTGCCAGATAACGTAGCGATACCACTCGATAAAAAACTGTAACAAAGACAGTGGACAGAGACCCGCCACCGCACGCTCAATCCTGCCCCCCCACACCATACCCCCCCTTTTCCTCTCATCTACCCCCCCCCCCCGACCACCCGACCACCCACCAATCTACCACTACCCCTCCTAGCATCAACCACATCCCGAACTCCCTCTCAATCACCCGCCTCCATCAACCATCGGCTTAACTTTCAGACCATTCAACTCGTCAATGATTCTTGTGCCGTCGTTGCTTATAACTGATTTCATCTCAACTGTCATGACGGCATCGCACTCCGGACTGAGAGTATGTGATGTGTAGCCAACTACACATCTCATTTTAATCTGATAATTGCAGTGA
>WNGS01009631.1:15546550-15569050 GCA_020271785.1 Procambarus virginalis
TGTTGTTCTTGACGTCTGTCCCTGGTTTCTCGACGACTAGCCATGATGTTAAGAACATTAGGGACAGACATGAAGAACAATAGGTAGAAATAATAACAACAAAAAAATGAAGATCACCAACAAATATAAAACAACAGGAAGATACTCTGAGAACACGAGTACAAGGCTTCAGACTTCCGAGAGGGACACGAGTGCATAATCAATGCGTGTCAATCAAAGAATTACGGAAAGACTTTAGAAGCCAACGGAAAACGTAGAGTAGCACAGGTTAGTTGAAGGACATGGCCTGACCAGCGAGACGGAGCCGAAGACGATGGTGGTGACCCTCAGGGCCTCAGGACTACACAGGTCGTGGGCTGAGTCCTCCATCGTGCACAGTCTATACAGTCACTCGACCACCTTCCAGATCGGCTCTTGCTACACGGTCCTTCGCCTTCCAGATCGGCTCTTGCTACACGGTCCTTCGCCTTCCAGATCGGCTCTTGCTACACGGTCCTTCGCCTTCCAGATCGGCTCTTAGTACACGGTCCTTCGCCGGGCCTTCGCCTTCCAGATCGGCTCTTGGTACACGGGCCTTCGCCAACCTGCTTATCATTGCCATTTCCTGCTTAACATTGCCATGATCTCTTACTTCAGGTCACGGAGAGATGGAGAGAGAAAGAGAGAGAGCTTATTAGAGATTAAATAACTAATACACAGAATCTTTCTTTTTCGATACTGCTATTGTTTTATGTGCGCAGGTGAGTACAAGAGCAGACGACTTCTGACTCAAGCCAGCAAGCTGAGCTTTCCCTTACCATAGCTCATTGTAAGCATTACCTTCTAGTTTTCCCTGGAACACGACCCACCAATCAGTGTACAACCGGGTATCCAATTACTGCTGGGTAAACAGGGACAACCCGTTAAGAATCGGTTTAAAGGTACAAATAAATGTTATATAAATTATGTATACATCACACATGTGACTTTTAAATCTTTTGACATCATAATAAGAATCAGATAATCAAGTGATGAGGACTTATATGTATCCCGGCAGGTGGGTACAGCAGAGGTCTTGCGTGATGCAGAGTCGGAGTTCGATCCCCGAGTTCCCAAGTGGTTGGGTACCGCTCCCTCACTCAGTACGCTCTCAGTTCATCGTCCTTCATACACCTTCCCCACAACAATAACCTGATCATTACCTCACCTTGCTAAGGTTGTAAGTGCACGGCGGACGCTGGCAGCCAGCGAGCGACTGGGTGGTAGATTACACCACAAACAGGGTACAGGGGAGGGGGAGATAGCAGCCACCGCTTGTGAAATAAGTTATCAGTTGACGCGATGTAGTTGTTTGTAACGAGGTGACCATTAAAAGTACACGAGATCCTTCAAACGCCACGTTATAGTTAATGATCAGATATGCTACGAATGCTGCTATTTGGCAGTAAGTAGTAAGCTATCATACCAGCTTCGTCACGCCACTAGTGCGTGTATATAATGTTGCTTTCAGTTCAGAGCTGTAAATTAGGATATCTTATCTCTCCATAACCTGACAGCGATACTATTTTGTTTAGTTGTATGATACTTCATTGTTTTACAAACACCGGTACAAGGCATGTGCACTTTCTTCAATGTGCAAATTCCATTCAAGCAAAGATTCAACTCATTTGTCTAATTCTGGTATATAAAAAATGTGTATTAATTGATTATATTTTTATTTTATTCGACTTACTCGTATCATAATTTCCATTATATTATACGAACCAAAGTTAAATATGGCAACCTGATACTGTATAACATCTGTTAGCAATGTATCTCAAGTATGTAATGAATCAGAACTCGCTAAACTAATTTAGACGGAAAAATACATTGGCTAAACTTTACTAACGTGACGGTACACAGTATACAATACAATATAATACAATGTTATTTTTTTTTAAGAATGTGTGTGTATACAAAGACATAGGAGTAATGTACAAATTGTAAGGACAGACAGGAGTTATACAATCTATGAAACTACTATAACGCAAAGCGTTTCGGGCAATAATGCACGAATAATACAACTAATAATAATGCTAATAATAATGCAGTCTCGGTAATAATGGACGAATATATTACTTGACTTACCTTGAGCAATATAACATGGAAACTCTGAAGGATATGACATCAACGTTCTTGGGGTCTCTGTACACACACCCGTGGGACGTGTCTGGCACTCAAAGACGGACAGACAGACAGATAGACAGACAGACAAACAGACGGAGACGAGGACGGTGTAGCGGGTGTGGGTTACTGCCACACCCCCAGTGGGCATACTCCCTCTATAGACTGTTATGGCCGAGATCACAATTGGGCCATATACGGCTCTCTGCGGTGTTATGTGCTCGTTCCAACGTACAGGTAAGACGGTACTCCTTATTCTCATATCAGATATAGACAAAAATACAAGTCATAGCTTCTTATCATCCTTTGCAGATGACACAAAAATCAGCATGAAAATTACCTCTGCTGGAAACATTGAAAAATAAAGTTTTTTGTTGACATTGATCAATAAAGTTTTTTGTTGACATTGATCAATAAAGTTTTTTGTTGACATTGATCAATATAGTTTTCGACTGGGCAACAGAAAATAACACGATGTTTAACAGTGATAAATTCCAGGTACTCAGGTACGGTAAAACTGAGGACCTTAAACATAATACAGGGTACAAAACACAATCAAATCTGCCCATAGCAGGAAAAGAGCATGTAAAGGCTTTGAGAATAATGATGTCTGACGACCTAACGTTTAGGGAGCATAACCAAACAATTATTGCGTCAGCCAGAAAAATTGATAGGATGGATTACGAGAACTTTCAAATCCAGGGATCCCATCACATTGGTTGTACTATTCAAATCACGTGTACTGTCCCGTCTTGAGAATTACTCAGTACTCACTTCCTCCTTTAGAGCAGGAGAGATTGCTGAAATAGTGGGAATACTGAGAACATATACGGCATACATACATACACGCGATAAAGCACCTAAATTATTGGGATCGTCTCAAAGCTCTCCAAATGTACTCACTAGAAAGGAGACGAGAGAGATATCAAATAATATACACGTGGAAAATACTGGAGGGCCAAGTCCCAAATCTAAACAGTAAAATAACAACGTACTAGAGTGAAGGATATGGAAGAAAATACAGAATAGAGCCAGTGAAGAGCAGGGGTGCCATAGGCACAATAAGAGAACACTGTATAAACATCAGAGGTCCGCGGTTGTTCAACATACTCCAAGCAAATTAATTAAATATGAGGAGAAAGCTCCAAGCCATTACGACTATATAAGTTTAAGAAATACTGCCGGAACAACCGTTGACAATTTCTGGAGAAAATTAGATAGTTTTCTTCACGAAGTGCCGGACCAACCGGGCTGTGGTGGATATGTAGGCCTGCGGGCCGCTCCAAGCAACAGCCTTTTGGATCAAGCTCTCACAGGTCAAGCCTGGCCTCGGGCCGGGCTTAGGGAGTAGAACAACTCCCAGAACCCCATCAGGCAGGCATCGAGGTACCAAGCCGGGCAGACTACGTAGCACCATCAGTGTCGCTGGATATTCAAAAAGGCGCTAAGGATGCCGATATGAGAACAGAAACACATAAGGCGAACGATATCAAAGGTATCAGATTCACCAAGGATTTTGTTGAGGGACATTGGGGAAGGAAGTCATATGACCGCCCTGAGCATACTTTTGAAACTATGACTATACTATTGTAAGCCACAACTTCCATTTTTGCTCGCTACTTTTACACAGAAAACGCGCCTCATCACACGGGGTTCGAGTATCCATCTATGTCCCTTCCTTCTGCCTTTGTTCGTGCTAAACATTTCGTTCTTCTCCACTTTGTCAACACACAAGTCTTGTGTGTAGTGATCATGTCGTCTCTTACACTTCTCTCAGAGTAGTCTCCTTTGGAATTTAATTGATTTTGCTATATGTTTTTTTTGTCATGTGGAATTCTAGAGAGCTACATACTCTCAGCAGTAGTCTATCATACGTAGATAGCGTATGGTAGAGATCACAATTGATCTCTGCCTGCGGAGAGATCGAGAGATCAGCGGCCTGTAAGCCTCCCTCACTAATGTTGGCAAAGTTTGCATGTGCGTTGAGGCAGCAGCAGTCATGCTCGAACTGCAATCTTCTAATCTATTAAGGTATGTGCTGGCGAATACCTAGAGCAAAGGTTCGAATCCTTTTCATGGCTCCTACCGATTTTGTCATAAAGTACAGCCATGTTCGATCATAATGGTATGAGGAGAGTTAAGACTCCCAGAGCCACGAGAGAACTGAGTCAACTAAAAGAACAAACGTTCGTAGTTAGTTTAGTTCATTTATTATGCACCCCATACCCATCTTGTGGGCGGTAGTGGAAAGGGTTACAAAGGCACATAATGGGCTCAGGGACTGAACCCCACAATTCATTTAGCTAAGCAAGTTACAATCTTGATGAGCTAGTTACGTTCGTAGACACATCAAAATTGCATAAAACTCCGCACGAAAAACATTCATCTTCGGGGAGGCATCACATAAACGATTTAATCAGAAAACAAATAAATGATGGCCGACGATGCCAGCAGACAGATTCGTTAGTATAGAGCATATAGAGCAAAATCCCGTTCAAGGCAAGAGCGTTGCAGGACAGTAGCAGGAAGGAGTAGAAACTTTCACGAACAGGTGATGTGTTAACATAATTTAACGTGAGATTTTCCACGGGGGTAATGTTGTTGTTGTTGTTTTAGATTTAGCTCACTTGCGTAATGAAGGCACAATATTTAGGATATTCTAAAATGGGTGCACGATTGTAGGTCCACTCGGCCGGCTTCAAGCCAATTGCTCCAACTGGAAACCACGCTAAGCAAATCTGTTCGTCTTGTCAACGAAAACCGCCTTCAAACAGAGTCAAACCTATAAAGGCCTCTCATAAGGCGACACAAAACTTATGAATGGCGGATCCATTCCATCAACCCATCCTCGACTCAAGTCCATTACATTCAGCGGTCAACCCCACAGACGCATTCATAAATTTTAACATGCTGTTCATTCAAAACGGGAATTTTTTCAAGTATAAATTAATATTATAATATATTAGCATATTGTGTATAAATAGGCATAGGTTAGGTTAGGTTAGGTGTTTAGGTTCTGCTGGCGATTATTTGTATTTGTAGTACGTGGATGAAGCATTTACAGCAACCCGTCCTCGACTCAAGTCCATTACATTCAGCGGTCAACCCCACAGACGCATTCATAAATTTTAACATGCTGTTCATTTAAAACGGGAATATTCTCAGGTATAAATTAATATAATATCTTAGCATATTGTGTATATATAGTCATAGGATAGGTTAGGTTAGGTGTTTAGGTTCTGTTGGCGATTATTTGTATTTGTAGTACGTGGGTGAAGCATTTATAGCGTTGTGGTTCGAACAAAATTCGTCAGTGAAGCACTTGTTCCGGATATGTTCGAACGTCAGCAGTTGTGAGTCGTGTGTAAACCGCTTTTCATTCATAAACAGGGGGTTTGGCGGGTGCATGGAATCACTTTTGGATCTTTGTTTGGAGGACGGGCTGCCATTCCATGCACCCGTCAAACCCCCTGTTTTGAATGAAACACGGTTTACACACGACTCACAACTGATGACGTCCGAACACTTCCGGAACAAGTGCTTTGCTGACGACTTTTGTTCGAACCACAACGCTGTAAATGCTTCACCCACGTACTACAAATACAAATAATCACCAACATAACCTAAACACCTAACCTAACCTAACCAATGCTTAAATATACACAATGTGCTAATATATAATATTAATTTATATTTGAGAAAATTCCTATTTTGAATGAACAGCATGTTCAAATTGATGAATACGTCTGTAGGGTCGACCGCTGGATGGAATGGACTTGGTCTGAGGACGGATTTACTTGTGTACAGATTTCCGAGCTTGAGCTCTATCATATCTACATTTGAAACTGTATATGGGGTCAGCCTCCACTACATCACTTCCTAATTCCACTTGATTAAACACTCTTGACACTGAAAACGTTCTTTCTAACGTCTCTGGCTCATTTGGGTATTTAGTTTCCACCTGTGTTCCTAGTGCGATTACCACTCATGTAAAATAGCGTCCTTATCTACCCTGTTCATTTCCCTTGGAATTTTATGTGGTTATCATGTCTCCCTGAACTAGTCTGTTTTCCAGCGACATGAGGTAAGAGTTCACACAGCGTTTCCTCGTGACTCATAACCTTAGTTCTTAGACTAGTCTAAGTGTCATACCATACGTTTAAACCTTCTCCAGCTTCGTCATATATATTTAAGTATTGACTCCATGCTGGAGCCGCATACTCTAGGATAGGTCTTACATATGTGGTATACAATGTTTAAATGATTCCTTACACAAGTTTCTACACACACACGGCGAAGAGTGAAGAGTAGAAGCAGGGCATCCAATTTCGACAGTATAAGAGCGTGCGCCTATCCGCTCTCAAACATGTATGGGACAAGACCTTATGTAAGTTAAGGGCCGTGGAGCATTCAACTTGGAGGTAAGAGATATGGGGTGAAGAAGACAAACGAGTGTTTGTCTAGATTAGATCAACATATTAATTAATTAATATCAACCCCAAAAGCTTAGCAGAATCTTTGTACACAAGGGGGATGACCATACAGCGACAAAGAGGAACGAAGAACAACCTGCTTCCGAGTAAAAATCATAGCACAAGTTTTAGCTGTAGAGAACTTGAAGCCATGATTGGTGGCCCAAGACGACATGGCATGAATACCAGTAGAGTAGCAGTCAAAGTACGTATGGGAAATGAAGGGAGGGTTGTAGAGACTGCTCAAAGTACTGTTCCGAAAGCAGTGTTGATCGTGACGATCTCGTAGACACGAAAACTCTCTCTCAAAACACAGTACAAGCACTGGATAGTAAGTAATTATCAAAAGAAGGCACCAAACCGGGAAGACTGTGTAACACCATCAAATGTGCGGGATAATCAGAGGGCGCTAAATATCACCAAGGATGCCAATACGAGAACAGAAACGCATAAGGCGAACGATATCAAAAGTATCCGAGTAGCCGAGAATTCTATCGAGGGACATGCGACCGCGGGGGACGGTTGGAAAACAAGACACGCTCGTCCTGGAAGTCAGGACATTCAAAAAGGATATGCACGACCATAAGAGAGACAATAAGGAGCAGGGCGGCGCTCTATTAAGTGACCGTGAGTTAAACGGGTATGGCCAATACGTAACCTAGCCAGAGACGTTTCCCACCGCCAGTTACGGTGATAGGAGGAAAGCCACTGGGACACACGACTCTTAAGAGTACGCAGTTTGTTATCAATAACAGAAGACCAACAACTCTGCCAGCGGGCGAGGATGGAGGCATGAATAACTGGGTAAAAGTCGGAATAAGGAATACCTTTACAAGAGATGGGACCAGTGCGGATAGCTTCCTTAGCGGCAGCATCCATGCACTCATTTCAATGACACCAACATGGTTGGGAACCCAGCAAAACTCAACCGACTTAAATTTACTGGAGATGAGAAACAGCCAGTGTTGAATCTCGATGACCACCGGGTGGACAGGATTAAAAGACCCTAAAGCCATGAGGGCACTATGAGTCAACTACCACCACAAAGGAGGATTGACACGGGAAAGCAGGAGACGAAGAGCATAGTGAATAGCATAAAGTTCTGCTGTGAAGATGCTAGCCTCCGGAGGAAGGCGACACACACAAGTGTGGTCGGGAAAAGCAACCTAGTAGCTCACACCGTCAGCAGACTTAGACCCATCAGTGAAGATGGGAACGGAGTGGGAGTGAGAAGAAAAGTGCCCAAGGAAGAGGCGTTTCAGAACTGTAGGAGGGGTAAAAGCTTTAGTGATGCGGGTCAGAGACGTACAAAATTTGGGAAGGGGGACCCTCCACGAGGACAAGGATAAAACAATACGAGGAGAAACATTGGTAATACAAACCGAAAGAGAATCTTGTAAGCGAGACAAACGGACAGAAAGAGGAAGGTGGTGAAGAGGAACAGGAACTACAGGAGGGGTAAAAGTCAAAGCACGATAGAGGCGAGAGTGAGGATGCTGTAAGGATCGCGCAAGACAGCGAAGACTGTAGCGATAGGGAATGAACGAAAGGCATCAGAGCAAAGGTAACGCCCTCCCCCATATGATGTACAGCATCAAAACTATGAAGAGTCGAGGAAAACACAAGGAAGAAATGCAAATGACGGGTATATGTTGATCAATATTGCACTGGCAGAAGACAAATTATGCATGACAATGTTCAGAACTACACCTAAATAATACAAATGACCATTTTATTATAAGTGAACCGCCTATAATTATATAACAGCATTACATAATTATATAACATTATTATAGAACAGCATAGCTTATCACTGATCACCAGTTTTGTAATGAATATAAACAAGATTGTAAGGAAATACCACTTTAGAACTTGGGAGGTAAGTAATGGTGTTGTAGGTCTACAGGATATAACAATAATACTCATCAGGAAAAACATGTGATACCTCTTGCTAGGATATTGGATCCCTGCTCAGATCAAAGCTGGTCCATGGCACTGATAATGCAGACTTAATGTGAGCCATTGTGCATGTCGTTTAAGTTTTTCATATTAAACATTTATTAAATTTGATTTTTTCATCTGTGCTTGTGACGTATAATAAATTCTATTATATATAGAAATATAATAAATGTAAGGGAAATAAAAATAAATTTAGGCTTTATGATTTATATAAATTTTCCTCTAAATTTCAATTTTATGCTTTATCTTACACACAATTTATAAGCTAAATAATGTGAAAGTTTGTCAAAAACAATTAAGTGCAACCATCAGGTATAATACATTCACTCAAGTTTTCCCTTCAGAATAGATAGAATCATGGATAAGCAAACACCACAACACCTGCAATCATCCAACCACTTCAAGAGTACATGCGCAAGAGAGCTCTTTACGAATATTCATACACATTGCAACACTGAATACACACACACACACACACTCTCTCTCCCCCTTGTTAAAACTGTTTTCACATAGCTTAGTCCCTTACTATATCTTATTTAATCATCTCCCTCCATAGTCTCAAACAGCACATCTTACCACCACCTTCCTGGCTCTCCACTTCACAGTCCACAATTACTTATTTTGTTCACTATCAAGATCACTCTCCTCTCTACCTTGCCACTTAACTTTCCATTCTACAGCTCTCCACAATATTTTCATTACTTATTCTCTATTTTTCTTGCACAACACATGCTTCACAGATTACCCACTTCTAATACCGTTTACTAAGCAGAGCATTCATTGCACGAGCACCTTTTCTCCTACCTATAACACTTAAAATTATATTAAATTCAGTTCTATTCACTTTTCCGAGACTTGCCATGCAAGGTTAATGGGATATAGTTTGTAATAAATTGAATCGCTAATTTAAAGCTCAAATCCTGAAATTTGAAACATTCCCTCAAATTAATTTTTAACATTTTATTTAATGGCCAAATACACACTATGTGAATATGTCTGAACCATGATATAACAATCATTTATTTTTTATAAAATAATGGTGAACAAGGATTCACATTAGCCATTACAAATGTCTACTGGTAAAACTTATTATTGTACTTAAAAGGGATTTACATCTTAAACTGTTTCAAAAGATTAATAATACTAACTGAAAGTAAAAGCAATACAATGTATTGATAATTTGCAATATAATTTAGAATATAAATGGCCACTAGTAAATAATAACAACAACAAGTTAACCAATTTAACATTAGGTGCAACTGCAGCATGGTTCAAGTTGTCAACTAAGTGATAACCTGAAATAGTACCTAATGAGAAAACTATCATCGGGCATAATTTGTATGTAATTGATCATACAGCACTAACGTCAAAGAATTGTTAGATTCATGGGTCTTGATATGACCAAAAAGATAAGTTAATAACTTATTAGTCTTAAAATGCTACCTAAGGTTGGTGTTGAACTGACGAAAGTAAGTGTCACTTGCCAAGCGCTGGGACCACAACAGAGTTCATTCAGTGCCTGAGGCTGGCGTTGAAGGTCTTCATATCGTGGTTGCCTGAACTTGGTTCAAGTAGATGACTCTTGCAGATCAGACATTTTTGGCAATGTACTCATCCTTGTCTAAAACAACAAGTGTTTTATGTGTCAACTTTTGTGATATGAATGCAACCTCTCTACTTTTAAACTCTTTGAATGTATACTCTAAATCTCTTGGAGGGTAAAATTATTGGACTGAGCTGTTGCTATGTTGCTACAAAACACTTCCAGCAATGTGTGAACTATAATTAGTACCAGAATGACAAACAGTAGTTGGATAACTAAGTCATTTTTTAAATATTTATATTTAAAAAATTTATTTTTTGAAGCCTTCAAAACTTTGATTTCCCTACTGTAATTCCATTAGAATAAAACCAAACAAATTCAAGCAAAAAATATAAAAACTGGTTTAGGATAAAATATTTGTCCTAAATGTTATTTAAGCCAGATCACTCCATAAACTTAATAGTTTAAGGAATAAATAACTTAATATACTTATCAGAAATATTAAAAATCTTAGGACTAAATATTTGTTAACAGATATATTTAGTATTCTCAACACATTTAAATGCACAAAACATCTAACATTTATTGTAAATCTTTTATTACAAAAAGGTACACACAAAAATCTGAATAAAATATAATTGTCATAATACGCCACATTTTCTGTAGGAGTATATTTGTTGGATATTACAAGTGCAACTTCTTAGGGCTACGGGTTTGTAGGATGTTGGCAGCTATTTGCTTTTGAATGGGTTTATTGCAGTTATTTTATTTTTTAAGAGGTAATATTGGCCCATAAGCTATTATAAATGACACATAAAAATTAATGTATTTTCTAGCAATGTCTCAATCTTGTAACATGAACAAAATCTGATACATTCCCTGTTGTTTTACATCTGAATGTCACTTTTGAGTTCTAAAGAGAGAAATATCCAGTGTAATCTGTCAGTATTTGAGTTTAAAAATCCGAATGACATTTTTATGCTTAAGTTTTCATGGAATTTTGCTCATAAGTGGTGTTTCTGCTTTAGTGGCCCTTGTTTACTTCTATCTTTAATATTGTGTCAGTGGTGTGGCTGCAGTGATGGTTAACACACAATTCATCTTTATAGCTCTCATATCTTGTAAGCTGCATTTTTAAAGGATAAAATTCATTTGATGCAAATTAAACAAAATTCCCAGCTCATCACTTGCATTTTATGGTGGTTTCCCCTGGTGTGTACTCACCTAGTTGTGCTAGTGTGTGTGTGTGTGTGTGTGTGTGTGTGTGTGTGTGTGTGTGTGTGTGTGTGTGTGTGTGTGTGTGTGTGTGTGTGTGTGTGTTTGTTTCTGGGAATATGGTGTTACATAATGATAATTTTATTGAAATATTCCTCTTCATTATTATTATTATTAAAACATTTATTTATAAATTCATAAGGTAAACTGACATCGAATAGTACTTCATAGCCTCTCCATTTTCCTCTCTGTACACCTCTTGTGCAGTTTGTGTTTTGTCAAGTACTTGGAAGGGAAGATGACAGGAAGTCATCATTATTGTATAACTCATTCCTTCTCCTAAGCCTAACTAAAACTGTTTAAGAGCGTGAGTGTGCTTGCAATTATTACCACTATTTAGGGCTCTTTAATTGTTTATTTCTATAATGGTTGCCCTATTGCAAACTCACTAAAGCTCAGGCCTGAGCTAAATAAGTAGGTCAATAAGTTATCAAAAGAAAGCACTCCAGACCAGCAAAGCTATACCAATATTGCACTATGTTAGGCAATATCCACAAAGTTTCTGGAAATCATTCAGGATTTCCAGACAGACACAAGTCAAGCCTGGCCCCGGGCCAGGCTCAGGGAGTAGAATTCCCACTACCCCATCAAGCAGGATGCAAATACACTAGCTATAAGACAGATGTCAAAAAGGTGGAAGACTCATCTAGGATTTTATTAAAGGACAGTTTATGCAAAGAACAGGAGAGCAAAATTTCTGACCACGAAAATGAGAATATTATTTTCAACAAGATGAGATCCGACAGGAAGTGCAGGCCTCGCTTCCATAAAATGCTCACGAGTTAAGTTTTGTATAGCCAATACATAATCTAGCCAGAGAAATTTCCCACTTCTTACATCAATGACAGGAGGAAGGCTATGGGAATGGATTATATTTTGAGAGTGCATTATTTGTTAAGCACAGTAGCTAATCACCGACTTCACCAATGATTGCAGATGACGTTACAATGATAGGGTAGAAATCAGATTAAGGAATTGAAAACACCAAATCTGTGTGAACCAAATCTATGTGGTTCACCTTACAGTTTCCCATAATTAGGGGGACATGAAGCCCATCAGACTTACCAAAGTCCCCTCTAGATCAACTGCTGACCTTCTCCAAGATGCAACCCCACACAACAATTGCCTAATTTCCAGGAAACCTATTTAATGCTAGGTGTACTGAGGAATCATGTGAAATGAAACATTGTTGCCCAAACAACTGTCCTACCATGGGAATTGAACCAGAGACCTTTCACCTGTTATAAGATTGTGCTTACCACAGGACCCTAATACTTTACCCAGCAAACACACCAACCTGTCCTCTTGAAAATAACGTCGCTTTTGGCCGTTTGCCTGTATGGCCGAATTTGGACGTAATTTTAAAATGAAAAAAACACGAAAATAAATTTGGGATTTTTTTTTAACAACAGCAAGTTAAGGGTCCTCTGATAGATAGGTTTAGGTGGGCAGGAAATTCTCATAAAGTTTCAAAACATTATGAAAAACGTTAATTGAAAGTCATCTATTCTAACCTTACAGAGTCGGCCGGACGACTCAAACAGAAAACGGAACAGTACGTCACTTTTGTGAGTCGATTTCATTTCAAATTACGTTCAAATTTGGCTATAGCGCGCATACGAGCCAAAAGTGACGTTATTTTTAAGAGGACGGGTTGAACACACAACGTAACTGTCCCTATTTTCCGCTTGTTACTTGTAATAAAGTTGTTGCATCTTGTTATAACGCTTTTATGACATATTTGAACATTGTTACAACTTGCCATATTGGTTGTTACAACTTGTTTGAATGTCGTAGTTTCGTAGTGTTTGGCGGGTATAGATATATTGCTGTCATATTATTCATTTTAAGTACAGTAATAACGAAGAAAATGTACCAAGCCAGAATAAATTAGCTATATAGTATTTCAATGCACAACTCAATCAACTAAAAGTAACTCAAATCTCCAGGAAACTGTCAAAATCACAACCAAACTTGACCATCTCTTCATTCAGAAAAATTCCAAAATAGGGAGCTTATGTTACTGAATGATGCATGATAGACAAGTTTACAGGAATATTGCATACAACATACAAAATTATATCCAGTACTACAACTAATAATTATTGATTGTAAGATATACCTCTATGTCCAGGTGTGAGGGAAAGAGAGGAAAGGATGAGAGCCATGGAAAAGGAGAGAGGGAGGAGGTTGATGGGAAGAGAGGGAGGGAGAAGGACCATTAGGGAGGGAGAAGGACCATTAGGAAGGAGGGGGGGGTCATGGGGAAGAGTGAGTAACAGATGGCCAAAAGGAAAGAGGGAGGAGGAAGGCATGTCAGGGAGTGAGAGGAGGAAAAAAGAGAGAGATTGGGAAGGGAAACAGCCAGGAAGAGGGGGAGGAAGAAATGAGAGTCAGGAACAGGGGAGGAGGGGGCGGAGATGAGAGCCAGGAAGATATAAAATGGTAAGATCTTAAATCTGTGAATTCTATAATGAATAAATAATAACTCTCAGACTAAACTTAGCTTAGGTGTAGAGGAATAGTGCAAATATAAATAAGAAATTTGCAAAGGAAACTACTAAGTCAGTATGACTTATAAGCGCCAACACATCTTTCACAAGTCCCTAGATATCTTTCAGGATGCCAATATGGAAACAGAAAAAGTAATACTGTACAATTATGTTAAAGGTGTCAGATTCATCAAAGGATTTTATACAGACATATACTGGCAAGACAAATTTATGATTCTGAAAATCAGCATATTCAAGATGAATGACTAAATGTGACAGTGCAATGAGAACACAATGGGGAGTATTTCCCCCATGTTAACACCGATATTCAGACTCATTGGTGCACTCCCGACCGTAAATGTTCCGCAAATGTCAAGATACTGCTCAGCGATGTTGAAAACGTTTATACTCTTATGTTGTCAGTTTTTAGGTTACTATTAAATTTGATACCAATATGTTAGAAAATGAATTTGTTAAGAGTATAGATACAAAACAAAATACTCTTTGAAAATATACTGTCTGACAGTTCTGAATATGCAAATATTTATAAACATTTCAATACTGCATTCCTCATTTAATTTTAAACAAATAAAAATAAAAAATATGGAAATGTGCAGACATGATCAGTCCACATCACTGTTAAAAAGGAAAACATAACTCATATTTTTCAGCATGTAATGCACACCGAAAATATTCTATCTGATATTGATTGGTGGTTGCCCAAGGTGATCTCTGGAACGGTCCCTTATAAGCTACATGACCACACAGCTAATTTTTTGTTTGTTAAAGGTTATTGTTATAAAGTTTGAGATACATGACAGGTATTAGTATCAATGGAATGTGTACTGTCGATGTACAAATGTCATATTATTGCTTTATCAAAACACGAAAGTTTTAGCGCCACCGAATTAACCTTGTGATGCCATAACTTAACCAATCCAGGGACATTTCAACTTATTACGATTAAAGGAGGAGCGTTATGGGTATAGATCACTTTTGATGGCACAATTATTAACTGGTAGTAGTTCACCATCTATATTTCCAATAGTTGTGGACATTATAAATGACAGTTCAAAATCCGATAAGGCATAGGTGTTTCGGGAAATGGATTATATACTACTGTAATGACTTTCTTAATTTAACTGCTGCAGCTGCTAGTTCATTAAAGGCATCAATGTAAAACCAACTGTTATGACAAATACGTTTAGACCATATATCACTGATAAATGCTCGATACTTGCTGTAAATTTTGATCAGAATTTTGTTTACTTCAAGGAAGCTATGATCTTAGTTTCACATTTAATCAACCTGTGTACGGTTTTGTATATGATGCATTATAGGCAATAACAAGCAGGTTCAATCGCTGACAAAAACAATTAGCAGATAAAATTTGTAATGCATTTCCTTTGCATACAAGACCAAAGCTATTTTGCATTTACTGTGACTGGAGAAACTGCAGTGTATATAACTACTCTGCCACCACACAACAAATTCACTATATTCCCCTTTCTCAGTTTCTCTTTAAACAATATCTTTTAAGACAAGCATTACTAATGCTGTTCCTACTTGCACAAAACTTTCAGACCTGTGGACCATTCAATCTTCTAATTCTACACTCTGTTAATAGCAGTTATAATGGAATTCACACCCACAGTTCCGAGTTGACAAAAAAAGTAATCCAATCAACTATAAATGCTACAAACTACAGTATATCTATTAATAACTTTCCATAAATCTTATAGCCAACCTAATTCAGGTAATCACTTTCCAACTAACAAATTTTCTCCATTGCCACTTATGTCTGCTTACTCTGCAATTTCATTAGTTTTCCAAATGCTTAACCAGCTCAAAAAATGATGATACTATGGATGTAAGTAGTTTTCACATATTCCCTACAGCTTGAGCATATACATGTACTGCATAGAAGTATCGAGTACCGTACAGACTCACCCTTCTTTCACCATCTCTTGGATCTAAGTTCCATGGTCTGGTCCAGAAGACACACTCCACTTTCAACCGAGCGGATGGACCCCCCCACGTAAAATCTTGCTCTTCGCCCTCTTCTTGGACTTCAGCTGACTATCTACAAGGTCCAAAATTGCTTAATGTTTTAAACTTAATATGTTATTAAAGTTGATTTCATTAGGAGTAAAAAATGGTGTTGAAAGAAATAACAGGTTTACAGAGATTAGATTTGAGCAGGTAAAGTGCAGTCACAAAGCAATTAAACAATGTGGGATCCTACCTACCACCCAGCACAGGCTAGGGTTACTTGGCTTTCTATTGGTCATGTGGCTACCTATTTGCTCCTAATCAGTCCCATTAACTGGAGCAGAATTAATTAGTAATAAAATTACAAGTGTACCTCGATATTTATTTATATGTACAGTATATTATTTTTATGTTTTATAGTAATCATAATGCTCAACTAAGGAGGAAGGCAGAAAGATTTGGTCAGGAAATAAATAGTAAACTCAAAGTCATCTGCAAACTTCGACCCTTTCCTTACACAGTAGAACAGGATGTTGCAGTGATAATGATAAGAGGAAAAAGGGGGTTTCAGGATAACAGAGGAAAACATCAGCCAACTCTGTACTGGTTAGGGCATTACAAAACTCCATAGGGGTAAGGTAGACACAGTATGAGGGGTACACATTGTAGACTTGTACAGACAGAAGCCTGCAAGTAGATAATCTATGATGTAAAGATGGCAAAGTGGAGAGTAAAGCTTTCCCTGAAGCACAGATGTCAAGATGTGGTACAAGTGTAAATGGGGGATTTTGCAAGGTCCACAGTAAATTTTGAAGGCAATACAGGTAGTGGTTGTAGTGTAATATCGAAACACACTGGTTTCTACATACTGTATAAACCTGTGGCTTGGTGGAAGAATACAAGGCCCCTGAGCTAAGGTGCAGTCTTCATGATGTAAAGGATAGAGGGAAAAGCCAATGAAATTGCAGTGCATTCATAGTCTAGTTTAGATAATACTAGGAAGGAAAGCAGATGGAAGATAGGCAACCTGCCAAAGATATCTAACTGGGCTAATATGTTTCATCTCAAGGACAGGTAACAGCAGAGTGGAGGGGGAGGGGGGGCTGACAGCCAAGTGGACAGCACTTCAGATTTATAGTCCTGAGGTTCCGGGTTAAATCCTGGTGGAGGCGGAAACTAATGGGCAGTTTCTTTCACCCCGATGTACCTGTTCATCTAGCAGTAAATAGGTACCTGCGAGTTAGACAGCTGCTACAGGCTGCTTCCTGGGGGAGGGGGGTCACAAAAAAATGGGGCCTGGTCAAGGACCAAGCCATGGGGACACTAAAGCCCCAAAAACATCTCAAGAGGAAGGTAGTGTTATACACTTTCTCGAGGTAAAAAATGGGCAGTTACAACCTAGTAACTCGAGAAAAATTATATAAAGTTTATATGCACATAATATAAACATCCAATTCTCTCTTGATGTTAGTTGTGCTATGACAATTGCAAAATCCAAGTAGTGAGGTGAGGGAAGAGGCAATGGCTATGTTCTGAAAACTATATAAAGTGCATGTAAAATTACACTGAAAAGCTGAGAGGAGCTACTGGTCAGGGTAATGCAGCAGAAATCCTAAGCAAAATGTCCCATCATCCCAGGTTTCTTAACTGGAAGAACAACTGCCTTAAGACAGGCCTTTGGAACAAACGCAGAATCCCTGATTTTCTTATATTCACCAATTACTATGGGAGAAGGCAGAGCATCTGAGTGAATATACTGGAGCACACCACCATAGGTGGCAGTTGGATAGTTATAATTAGGGAGGTGCAATTTTGCATTAATGGCAGAAGTGCAAATCGTGCCCCTTTCAACTCACAGACTCGGCAAAAATGGAAACGGGAAGATGAAGACTGTTCTACAGCACCAACAAATCTACCTGCAATCAGATATGGGAGACACATAGTACAGGAACACTAGAGACATGATAGTCAAGATCAATAATGCTTATTTAGTCACACCAATGATCTTGTAGGTCTTGGCACTTATTTTTTTAGCAAAATTAAAGATTAAACTGTCAGTTAGGGTCAATGCTTCTTCCAGGCTGGGCTTACAGCACAAGCCCAATCTGAATTCCACTCAGGAATGCACTTTCAGGCACCATGGTTTAGTGGAGAGTAACATCAATTAAGGCTAGTAGAAAGAATAGTGCAAGGGACGGGAAGACTTGACGTGCAGCAAATAAAGGCGAAGGTGCTATAATTTTTTATCAGCTTTGTCAAATTCCTGCTGGGAAAAAGAGGTGGAGTAAAAGAATGGATGCCGTTATGGATGGCATCAAGGACCCACCACTCCCAAGTCGTTACATCAACACAGGTAAAGTGTCAATGCAATAGGCAATGCAAGTTAGCTAATCAATATTCAACAAGGAGATAAAAAGGATAATGAAAAAGACAAGGATATTAGAAAGAATCTCTTCCCTCCCTCCCCAGAATCTAGTTAAAAATCACACCAGAGAAGTGATGCTGGTAAAAAGATCTAACAGGAGCTTAAATCAATGAGAGGTTGGACAGAGACAGAAAGAGAACAGAGTAGCAGTCTATTTATTCATGAATTTATGTTCAACAAAAGAGGCAAGGGAAGAAAGGGAACATCAGTATGGATAAAAAGAGCACAGATGCTAGGATAACCATTACAAATGTATAACCATGCATGTGCCCAGGACAAGCGCTAAGCATCAGTTCCTGGAAAAGTCAACTTTTTTCTTTAATAAAAATAGAGAAATGCCATCAAGCAAAAAGTGTTCAGAAAAAACCACAGCCAACTAAGGTCAGGATCTGTGAATCAGGATGAGGTAGCACAGGTAAACCAAGCAACAGAGAATTTCAGAAAAGGCAAGGGAGCTTAGTTGTGCACACAGATTCAGTTGGAGGCAGCAGTATTTGGGACTCCAATTTCTTTAAGATTGACTTCAACAGCAACCTTTTTCAGCGCAGTCTGCTTACTGAACATCCATACAGGGAATGAGAAATTCCTTACTCTCTTCGATCCAGTTCTGTGTCCAGCTTCCACCAATGTTCCCTCATCCTCTTTAAATAGGCTTCATTTACTCCCAGTCGAGATCTTGTATATAGTCACCATATCCCCCATTTCTTCTATTTTCTAAGGTTATGAGGGAGAGTTCCCTCAATGTGTCCTCATAACCAAGCTCTCTCAATTCTGGCACTAATCTAGCTACAAGCCTCTGAACTTTTTCACATTTCTGTTTCACAAGATATGGGTCCTGTGTTGGAGTTGCATACTTAAATAATGGTCTCATACAAATTATGGATTTCAATGTCACCTTCAGATTTTTAAATGACATTCTATTGTTTGCAAACTTTTTTGTTCTGATTATTCTGCTCACACAAGCTTCTGGTGTTATGTGATTACATCTACTCCCAGGACTTATCACAATGGAATGAAGGTGGTTGTGAAAGTGGGTCAGAGACCAAGGTCTTCTTTCCTTTAGGACAGGAAGAGCAAGTATGTATTTGGTTTACACTTCTGGCTTGAAGGGGGCATATGGTGCAGAGGGGTAGTAGTCACACTAGCTAATGATGTCTGCAACATTCACAGCTGGAGATGAATGTTGGGTGCAGCAGGGACAGGGGAGGGGAGTGAATTTCAGCTGATCTTGGATGAAAGTGGAGAGCAGGTAAGTGCCCAGAAGGGATCATATTTGCATTGGAAGTGCTTAGAAATAGGTGTTTAGGGACTAGCACAGTGTGGATGTGGAGAGGGGGGCTGAGAGGGACTCTTTGGCTGCACTCTGGAGAAAGGCACAATAATAAGACATCAGCAGTCTGTGTGGCAAGGACATAGAAACGTTTTTGGAAGATGGAAATGTAAGGAGTGATTCAAAGGCTCCTACCGAGAAACACAAGCGCACACATCCTGCAAGATTCTAATGTGCCATAACTGATGCCTTACCATAAAAATGGGGATTTAATCCGTGTGCTCGAGGAACAGAATAAATTACTCCATTTTAAAGAGCACAGGCTTCTGCAAATGCATGAATGACCACTAAATTGAATGCAGCAAACCAGTAGGATGAGGCAAATAAGACTTATCATGGCCAGACATCACATTGTTAACAAAAGAATGAGGAATGCTAGTTGAAACCCCATGGCCAAATTTCAAGCAAGTATTGGACATGCATAAGGAGGGGATTTACCTGGCATAACATACGACAACCCTCATGGACAACCTAGGTTTGGGTGTGTGTAACTGTCTAAAGTAAATATAGGGGGCTAGTAATGTTTACAAGTGCAACAAACATTTTGACCTCTGGGAGCACCTAATTTAAAGAGTAGGGTATAGCCCCATAAAGGTCCATTAATCATGTGGATACAGTAGCATGATGGGTCAGGAGAACTATTTTATCTGCACTTGCATAATTTTGGTGACCTTTACCGGACCTCATCGACATGAAGAGAGGCTGTCAACCTGTACTAAAAATGGGACCTCAAAACACATGCCAGAAAATCAGGAACATAAGATAACACTCGAGATAAGACAAAATCATGTGAAAATGCTCCTGGAAATCCTCAGCTATTGCATGCTCATCAGTACAACTTGGATAAAAACTAGCTAATCCAAGAAGGTAGACCAAACATCAATGAAAGTGGGAGCAAGCATGGCACTAGGACAAACAAGAGACTGCATCATCTGGAGATAATAAACAAGGTATACAGCAGTGGTATGGCTATCGTTAAGAAATTTCTGAAGAAACAAAAAGAGCTGGTCAGAGAAAGGGGCATGAGGACCTTGATCCCTGGAATCACCGCAAGGTAAAGATGGTCATACAACACTCTCTCTCTCTCTCCTTCCATCTAAACTGTACTCATACTGGACTTCCTAAGGAAATCCTCACTATGTAAACCTATCCCTCTGCATATCTTTTCTCCAACCTTGACAAAGTGTAGTCAGACATTAACACTGTATCTGGCTACAAATGGCAGCAAATTGTATCCTCTATTTACAGTACTTTGATCTAGTACAGTATATGGACTTGCATTACCACGTCAACCCCTAAACTCTCCTTTATTGTCTGGAATATATGCTGCTTCAAAAGTACTGTAATCTGTGACGTTCACTGATTTTGATCTTCATGCATCCTTCCCTCCAAGGGACTATTACCCAGTCAATTTACTTCCACTATGCCATACAGCACTATGAGCTTAGTCCTTTATATACAGGTTACCTTGCGATGGTTTCAGAGCTCAACGTCCCCGCAGCCCGGTCCTCGACAGGTCACCACTTCTGCTCTCTGACTGTCAGGGTATGTCCATTGCTCTTATACTTCTCCTTGGTAATAGGGAGCTAGTGATGGGGATGCAAGGAAGAGAGGGAGATGGGAAGAAATGGAAAAAAAAAATGGAAGGGGTCATAGGATCAAAGAAGGATTCGATTCTAGGTCATTTACACAAGGAACTTTAATATTGGCTAAAATTTGAATGAAAGACTAATAACTACGGCAGTATTTCAAGATCTTCAGAGCCGTTTTTCTCGAGATTCTGTGAGGTATTGAAAAGGGTACAGCGATTCCAGGATACTAAGAATGAGCAAGTTCAGGTCAGTAGAATGAGCATCAGCTGCTGTAAAGGGCTTGGAGGCAGTGTAGATGTTAAGAGTTGTGTGGTGGTTGCAATGGTAATGTTAAGGATAAGAAATAAGATTCAGAGATGAACGGTGGGACAGATGGACCTATTAGATAACTATGTACACATCTCTGCGAGGGTTACGGTAGGTGGAGGGCATGCCAGTAATGTACAGCAACAATATATAATATGCATCTAATAATCTTATAAAATGGCATTTAATAACAGTCACAACCTGGACCAAGTTGAAAATTGTATAATTATGCAACAGTAAGAAAATTCATCTAACAATTTGGAAGAAAACCTTAGACAAAATTATAAGATAATAATCTGATGTAGAAAACTTTTCTAATCATTAATCATGAAAATTTACATGGAATATGGGATGGATAAGAAAATGCATTCAAAAAATCATAACAGAACATCTACTGTGTGTGACATTAAAGAATAACACTCAGTTTTAAGTGCAAATCTTCCTAGGCTACAGCTGATTGGAACCTAACACTGCTTGGAGTATCACCTGCCACCAATGAATGCTTATGGAACTTACTGCACACTATGCACTGATATTCATATAGTATTCTCCAAATATTACATGGCAATGAAATTTTTTTTTTACAAAACCATTAAAAGATCCTTAGGAAACAATAGGGCATCTGTGCTGCAAAAACTTAATTAAAAAGGCAAAATAAGAAGAAAACCAATGAAAAATGACCAATGTTAAATTTAGGTATAACAGACTGATAGAAAATCATACAGCAAAACCTTGTCATTCAAAGACCTTCATTTGCTGGTTACATTTTATATCACAATGGCATCTAAGCACCCAAAAAAATAGTTAAATCATTAAGTTTCAGACCACTTTGGGTAATTAAAAGAAAATAACCAATACTAATATAGTTTTCCCAAAATCCTACAAATAAACATTAAGAAGGTAGTCATAAAATTTCAGAAACTGATATCAATATTAGTGACAGATTCAGGTGTGGAAGGAAAGGTAGATGCA